>CM055267.1:69281666-69777166 GCA_029237695.1 Conchocele bisecta
CGGTCATGTTAGGCAATGCAAATGCCTGCTTCCACTTAGAAAAGTAATCCCCAACCACCATTATATACTCGTTTCCGTTATCCGTCTTTGGAAGGGGGCCCATAAGGTCGATTGCTATCCTTTCTAAAGGTACGCTTGCATCCACGTGATGAAAGAGGTGCTTTGCTCTACCAGGCCCTGGCTTACGCCGTGCACATGAACTGCATTCTTTGTACCAACGAGTGACATCTTTCGTCATTGACGGCCATAAAATCTACTTTTTACGGATTGTAGCGTCTTGTCCCGACCCAAGTGACCTGCAGTTTTACACCCATGTAACTGCTTAAAAACCCGAGCACGAATTTCAGAAGGGGCAACCAGTCGCAATGACTGTAAATTGCCCACACCACTTCCTACTCTTCTATACAGCAAACCATCATGAAGTTCCAGGGTTTCCCACAAACCCACTAAGGACTTAGCATTCCCCGTTAATCCTTCTAACTGTTTTCTCAAAGGCAATTCACTAGAGCTATTCCTTAAAGCTAGAATCGGACCAATGTCAACATCCCGAGTTTGAAACTCCCTCAAGTGGTCTGGGGTGATTTCTTCCACCCAGCTGTACATGCCCGCCAAAACATCAGAATTCCCACCGGAATTCTCGGAATTCCCACCGGAATTCCTGGAATTTCTCACTAAATTCCCATTTTCCGGGGTCGAGACTGCTATTATGTCAATGTATGACATACATGTGCCACCCGTGTGCTAGACTCTGGTGGTCCATCGCAGCATTGTTGCCGCTCAGCCACGTGACAATCTGAGGTACAACTTTGTGAATGTTGTGTATGTACTATAACTGGATAGCAATCAGTGCAGCTCTCACACTTGCACTTTCTCACAATTTTTCTGGACAAGCCATCCGCATTGCCATGCTGTGTGCCTCTACGGTGTTCTATGTCATGATTTATAGCGGACAATTTCATGTGTGGCCTTTCTCCGAGCAAACATTGCGGAAGACACCTCAGTCCTGACTGAATATTCGGCCCCCACATTCAGCCAAAACCTAGTTTAAAGAAGCGGCTGGTGTGTTTCCCGGCTGTGTTACATGTGTCTCAACATCTGTACTGTTTGTATGGTACCGTTGAGGGCAATCTCTAATAAAGTGGTCTTGTTTTCCACATTTAAAACAAACAAACTTCTGAGTTTTTTTAATTAATTTTGTTTTGACTAGGCTCATGCCTTGTCTTCGGATGTGTGAGATTTGTTATGTCATTCACCTCGTCGTTTAATTTGTCCGACAATTCCGAGACGATTTTCAATATGTCACCCTCGGATTGTGTACGTGTACTACATTTAGTATTTGCATGTGCATTGTGAGATTTTTTGTTATTATCTGGCCGTTGCACTGATGTTGTCACCGTGTTTATCCTCAAACCGCACATTCGGTTTACGGTTGGGAAGTGAGTTCATAAAACTTTCCCATTCAATTGCCAGTGCCATCGCAGCATCTAAAGTAGCAGGATGGCCAAATTGCACATGTTTCCGTAAATCTGTGTCATTTAGACCAGAAATATATTGATCAATCAATATTCCTTCCCTAGCATGATGTGGCATGCATGGGAATGCATAGTTTGCCAAGCGTCTGACGGCGTGGCCATAGTCAGATGCATTACCATCAAATACATCTGGTTGTTTCTCCTTACGACGCGTATTGGAGTTAGTGTGTACTGGCACTGGGTAGGGAGCTGTGTATGCGCTAGGGCCATTATCCTATGCAGCCCCTCCCCTGTACTGCGGCGTGCCACTGGGGGTATCAATTACAGCGGTCGCTGGGCCGTGAGCGCGTGTGGCCAACTGACATAATTGCGCCGTGTAATCATGTTTCAAAACATTCCCACGGTCTGGCCTTAGCGAATTTTTAGTCTGACAGATATTTAATAGCTCTGAGGAATTTAGCAACGTGCGTACATCTGTATGATTGGGGTCATACGTGTTCTGTGGTCTTGTATATACTGCCGTAAAGGGTGCTTTACAAATATTTGAAGTTTTAGCTGCAGGCATGTGCGTGCATAATTTTGTCAAGCAAACGGATTTTGTCGTCGGATAAAAATGTGTGTTGTCGGCAAGATTGGAATTTATAGCATGCGGGATATCCGTCGTTACAGAATCATGGGTAAGCGGAAACTTGCATGCGTATTGATGTTTCGATCATGCTTTGTATGTTGGTCCGGATCAAAGACCCGCTGTGGTGTTTGAACAATGTCCGGATCATAGACCCGTTGTGGTGTTTGCACAATTTCCAGATCATAGACCCGTTGTGGTGTTTGGCCCAGTTCCGGATCAATGACCCGTTGTGGTGCCTGAACAATTTCCGGATCATAGGTATTTTGTGGTGTTCCGGATCAAAGACCCGATGTGGCGTTTGGGCAAGCCCCGGATCAGTGACCCGCTCAATATTTTCTTGACCGCATGACCACCGTGACATCGGATCTATGACCCGCTCATCATCGGCAGCCATTATACGATCACTGTACGGATCAACGACCCGCTCCTGGCTCGGATACAAGACCCGACTACGTAGCGGGTCAACGACCCGGTCGATGCTCGGATCAAAGATGCGAACTGGCTCCGGATCTATGGCCCGTAGGACACTCGGATGCGAGACCGATCTGTGTCCGGACCTACGACCCGTCCTGCCTCCGGTTCATCGAACCGATCATCGTCTGACTCCGGATCAGAGACACGATCTTGGACGTCCGGGTTAAAAACCCCGGCTCGTTACTGTAATCTCCGGATAAATCACCTCATCCAAACTTGGACTACCAACTTGAACTGTTGAATCAGGGGACAATTCATTCAGGTTTCGCGGGGGCATGGGCGAAAATCGACCCCGAACGTACGAGTACATCTTTCTCGCCGAATCCATTAGTTACAATAAATTAAAATGAATGAAAATAATAACTAAGTCAGATACTCAGAGCTGCTCGCAGCGCCAAATGTAACCGGGCGGGTGGGTCTGTGTGCAGACTGATCAGGGTCTACGGTGTTCACAGACAGAACCACCGCCAGTTATAATTTGAGCAGGTTCTCTGGGTGATCCTGGCCTCCTTCGCACAAATGTTTCGAAATACAATGACACGACTGGTGGGGGATAATATATTTTATTCCTACGATTATACGGAACTACTTGGTATTAATACACGTACACGATATCAAAATATGGGAACATAAAGGGCATTTAATTATGCGACATGGGGGAGTGGCCGTGCACCCTGTATGCTATAGTAATTATGAATGACTCACCATGTCGATAGTGTCCCCAAAGATGTAATATTTGAGAATCTCCAAGTTAATAGTGAATGTACAATGACATATTTAATTATTTACTTAATGGAGGTGCGTTGTAATTGCTAGAAATTGGCCAACTCCCCGGCCCGCGAGCCGGGGCAGTATTTATAGAGTCCAAGTCACGTGGGCTCCTAGGGACCGAAACTGTCCCAGAAAGCAATGTCTTTCGGACAATTGTGCCCGAATGACCTAATAAGGAACGGACGTATACTGCTGCGCATGTCAAACGCAATATTCCTTGCTCCGCCCACACGGTGCCCGGCTCAGTAAACTATGTACTTATAGTACCGACCCGCTACTCACAGGCGGTGCGCAAATAGGGAACCAAGCAAGACACGTGTATGCGGCGTGTAGCAGACGACAGACAGTCAGGTACTTTCGGTTTGAACTGAATGACATATATGGCCCACGGCCACACTATCAAGAACTTGGTTAGTTTTTAATTCAAGCGGCGAACTAACAATTTGTTCCCTCAATTTAACAGAATTGTTAATTCGAGGGAACGAATTGTTAAATTGAGGGAACGAATTGTCATTTCGTGTGAACGAATTGTTAAATTGATGGAACGAATTGTCATTTCGTGGGAACGAATTGTTAATTCGAGGTAACGAATTGTTATATTGTGGCAACGAATTGTTAATTCGAGGGAACGAATTGTTAATTCGAGGGAACGAATTGTTAAATTGAGGGAACGAATTGTCATTTCGTGGGAACGAATTGTTAAATTGAGGGAACGAATTGTCATTTCGTGTGAACGAATTGTTAAATTGATGGAACGAATTGTCATTTCGTGGGAACGAATTGTTAATTCGAGGTAACGAATTGTTATATTGTGGCAACGAATTGTTAATTCGAGGGAACGAATTGTTAAATTGAGGGAACGAATTGTCATTTCGTGGGAACGAATTGTTAAATTGAGGGAACGAATTGTCATTTCGTGGGAACGAATTGTTAATTCGAGGTAACGAATTGTTATATCGTGGCAACGAATTGTTAATTCGAGGGAACGAATTGTTAAATTTAGGGAACGAATTGTTTTTCGTTGGATCGAATTAATAAAAAAAATCAACGTCCTCTGCTGTGTTCCGTATCATCGTGATCCTGTGGCGGTTAGGTTTGCAGTCGGATGATTATGACGTACTAAAAGGGTCATTAATGTACTACCCTGCATCATGCAGCATGATGCAGGGTAGTATATTAATTACCCTTTTAGTACGTCATAGATGATGGCGGAGGTGACTTACCATTATCAACCATATCCGCGCACGGAACAACCTGTTATATATATACACACTGTGTGCATGGCATGCAAGCTGTCGTGTCAGTGGCCGAGTTAGTGCTGGATCTTTAATTTCAGTTTACACGCTTTGTTAAGCTTTAAGAACACGTCTCTGCTCAAAATGACGACGCCCTTCCGGATGCTGCCCATTACTAGCAATGTAGCGAACTAGCAATGTAGCGATACCGTGTACATGGCCGCCATTCCGCGATGGAAACTCAAAACGTCGGTATAGTAGGTGTGTTAACTGCACACAATAGGGTGTTGACTTCACTTTCTGCAAAGTTTCCCTTTGGTATGGAATTCACTTTCTGCAAAGTTCCCCTTTGGTATGGAAGTTCCCTAAGACAATAGAAAACTTTTTATCCAAAGACACACGCTCTGTCTCATTTTCAACTCCCGGTATCCATGGAAATCCAAGATGGCCGCCGTGAATATGATTTGCATAATTTGGTACCTGATCATGCTAGAAACATGATTTTGGTGTCTATTCCCATGTACTGGCATGCACAGAAATCAATAAAATAATTTTCAACAATATCCGTTCATGAAAACATGACCGAAATTCAAAATGGCCGCCATTTTTCGATAAAATACGTCTAAATTGAACGTAAATATTGACTGAAATATGCTAACGCCATGAAATTTGTCTTCACTAACATGCAATGGATATCGTGTGATGTATAATAAAATTACGATACAGTGAAACCAGACTGTTAAATCCAAAATGGCCGCCGTTTGTCGTTCTGCATTAACTAAATATTAAATATGCAGCAAAACGATATGTCATTATTGAGGAATGTGTGTACTTATTCTTGAAAGCACATATCATGTTTATTTTCTATTTAAAATGGATAATAACAAAGGAAACACACAGTTAGTAAACTTTATAAAACATAATTTGTATTTATCTGTATTTAATTTTTGATGTGCAATGATAATACTTTATAATCGGTCGAAAATATTATTTTTTTCAGGTGACGCATTTAATTAGTATAAATAATTAAAAAAATAGCATGTCTCATTTGCATATGAAAAGAGCCTGATACCACCGCGCGTCACTATCAGTAAAATAAATATTACTACATGTAAATGAGGCACTCGTAAGTTTTAGAAATGGTGGAATAGTGATACAATTATACACTTATTTATTCCCGGAAAGACCACTGTGTGCCTACTGAGTGGGCATGTACCGTCTAATCCCAAAATCAGGACGGAATATTTACATCGAAGAAATATAATATATTGAGCCCTAAACTTAGTACAACCTGACCTGGTGCCAGGTCCATAATAATAATTTCCACAAATAATCATAAATACTAATGTCCACGAATAATCATGATACTCACAGAAGGGGTATAACCCGCTGAAACTGTCAACGACGTACGTGAGGGCCAAACCAGGTATCCGGTCGGGATTCCCGTAAGGATGAACCCCGATCGTTAAATTAGTTCATCGCATATTCCCACCTGCAACCCACTTTTGACGTAAAGTGTTTCCACAAATACATGAAGGCCAAACGATGAAGGTCATCTTAATGGCGGCATGAGTGTGTTCCAAATGCGTACATGTATCAGGTGTCCAAGTGTCTATGAAGCAATCCACCAAGTAATATAAAAGTTATATGTTGATGGAGAAACTTGTACACGTTTTGACGTAAATAAATGCCTACTGGTTTCCACAACAGTGTGCATGTCAAATGGGCAAGGTCATGCATATGGGTGCATGAGTGTGTTCCAAATGCTTACATGTATTAAGTGTCCAAACAGAAAAACATCCATCAAGTAATAGTAAAGTTATAAGCCGATAAAGAAACGTGTACAAAGTGTTTCACGTTCACGCAAAAATGGCTATGTGTTTCCGCAAAAATGTGAAGGTTAAAAAGGTGAAGGTCATGTTAATTGGGGCATGAGTGTGTTCCAAATGCTCACATGTATAAAGTGTCCAAATACTGAAGCAATCCATAAAGTAATATTAAAGATATATATGATGATGAAGAAACTTGTACAAACTTTTCGACACAAAAAAATGGCTTAAGTGTTTCCGCAAAAATATGAAGATAAAAAAGGCCAAGGTCATGTTAATTGGGACACGAGCTCTTAAAATTGGCCTAACTTGGTACCCGATCATGCCAGTACATGGGAATAGACACCAAAATCATGTTTCTAGCATGATCAGGTACCAAGTTAGGCCAATTTTAAGATTTGACCTATATTCACGGCGGCCATTTTGGATTTCCATGGATACCGGGAGTTGAAAATGAGATAGAGCGTGTGCCTTTGGATAAAATGTTTTCTATTGTCCTAGGGAACTTCCATACCAAAGGGCATGTTTGCATCAGAAAGTGAAGTAAAAAGTCAATTAAGACACCTACTAGTACACTAAAGTAATGTACATGTACCTTCAGCATCAGTAGCCTATTTCACCAAAATTGCAAAGCATACTTGTCTAGGAAAGTGAACTTTGAAGGAGTAATCATTTATTTTCACCAAAAATGCATTATTTTATATAGCACTAACGACTGTATATATTTGATTATATGATTTAAAGTATGCATAATTATTATACTGAAGTGATTATATTATCACAGCCATGGCTGTGATAATGTAATAAATGCAGTGTAATAAAAAATAATAAATCTCGGTACCCTTAAATTGAAAATTTCTCCATCAAAGTGTACTTAGCAAGATAAGTATACTTTGCAATTTTGGTGAAATAGGCTACCGAGCATGAATAGGAAACACAGCAGACAATATTCGCAATAAAACATGTTTTGACATCACACATACGGTATATCTTCTCCAATTGCCACCATTCGCTAAATCAAGGTGTATGATCACGTGGTATCAACAAAAACAACAAGTACCGATTGAAAGTACGTATTATTTTATAGTGTCCTTATTACGTAACGGATTTTGATGAAATATGGCGCATCAAACGCGTCTTGTTGAACTGCATTTGGTGGTCTCTGTATTTTCGCCCAAACTTCTGTCGTTTTTGCGAAATCGATCTTCGCAAAAACGACATAAGTCTGTGCCAAACTCCCTAGACCACCAAATGCAGCTCATGAAGACGCGTTTGTTGTTCCATATTTCACCAAAATCCGTTGCATATTAAACAAAATATCAAATAATACTTACTTTGGAGTGGGCGACATTGTTGTTGTTGTAACCACGTGATCATGCCCCTTGTAAATGTTCGATACCAAAATAAAGGAAGGAACATTACTTATATGTACATGTAACTATATTTGGTTTTCTGATACTATTTCTGTATACATGTAATAATAGTTTATTAAAACGAGCAAAAAAAAACGTATAATAAAGAGGAAAACAAATAGTGTATGGGCTTTTTAGATGGTGTATATGATGTGATATGCACCAGTGGCAATATAGAGAATAGTAGGTTAGTGCCGTGAATGGGAAAAAATATCTGGCAAGGCTCAGGAAACGGGATGGGCGAGGCTCTGCCGAGCACATCTCGTTTCCGTGCCGCGCCAGATATTTTTTCCCATTCACGGCACTAACTTACTATTCTATTTATCCCGTTAACACCTTCAAATGGCTGTAAAATGCAAAAATTGTATTGACTGGATATCAAAAATGTTTCACGGCACCGTGTTTCACGGCACATACGCCGGGATAAACAATAATAATAATTGTTCTAGTGCGCATCACATATATTCACCAGTTGAAAGTCAAAATTAAAAATATAAAAAGTTCACGGTGACGTTGTTTCTCTACGTCTTTAAACCAATGATCAATTGCAGTATATTTCAGAGCTCCAGATAAGTTTTGTATCAACAGAGTATTATACCCCCATATTTCAAATTCAACGCGTATTTACTTTTACTACAAGTGTATTATATATTTTCTTCCCTATTAAATAGGGAACAAATGATAAACAATAAAACAAATTTAAAAATTAATTTATTGTGCAGCCCAACTAAGTAAATTTTCAACTTTATTACACACATTTTCAGTATTCAATTTGAAATTCAATGCCTATTTTCACATTGATGTGAGTATTTTGTACTCCCATCTTTTATAATCAATGCGTATTCTGTTAAAATAAGTGCGTACAATACACCAATACGCACCTTATCTGGAGCTCTGATATTTATTTGCCCGAAGAAATGGCATCTAAAGAATGGACGAGATATCTCCCCACATTACAACCTATGTTGTGGGAGTCCATCTTTAACGCGGTGTGTGCCTTTTATCCCGTCTACACAGTGCGTATGTGCCGTGAAACACAGTGCCGTGAAACATTTTTGATATCCAGTCAATACTATTTTTGCATTTTAAAGCCATTTTTAGGTGTTGACGGGATAAATAGAATAGTAGGTTAGTGCCGTGAATGGGAAAAATATCTGGCGTGGCACGGAAACGGGATGTGCTCGGCAGAGCCTCGCACATCCAGTTTCCTGAGCCTTGCCAGATATTTTTTCCCATTCACGGCACTAACCTACTATTCTCTATTTAGTGTCTCGTAACCGTTCTGTCGACACACCGTGACTTATAATGACCGCTGCACTTTAGTGTTATATAATGTGATGTATGTATCCTGGTTACCTGCAGCCAATAAGGAAATTACAACAGCATAATTATGTTGATGTCAAACTGTGATTATTATATTATTATATTATTGTGCACAGTTGTGGTACGGATAAATGACACGTTGTTTGAAATCATTTAAATATAAAACACATGATCCGTATATACATTCTACACAGACACCGGTACATGTATATATCCACATGTATCCCCCCCATGTGCTACGTCGCTCGTTAGGGATTTCTTGACAAAATCACTCATATACTCTCGTATCGCCTGTAGGTCTTGTTACACTCCAAACACTCGCGTATCGTCCATAACCGTAGTGTAGCACTTCAAACACTCCCGTATCGTCCGCAAACGCTCTCATATCGTCCACAAACACTCCCGTATCGTTCGCAAACACTCTCGTTTCCTCCATAGCAGTCTTGTAGCACTTCAAACACTCCTCCAGTCGGCAAACACTTTCGTATCGTCCGTGAGTAGGTGATGTGCTACGTGTCTGCAAGCACCATATTCATATACGCATGATACGACTTTGTACGGATACCTAAGTTGATTTGGATGTACACTGTTCGCAAGACATTCTATTTATCAGGTAACGTTTTATGCGTGGAAATGACCACATATGACAGAACGCGAACTTGTTTACGTTGCGTCATTACACTGACGTCATTCGGTAACGTGACGTTGACGTCATTCGACCAATGGAACGTCGGTTTTTTCTTGGTTGTAACCCGGATGTTTGCATCAGGTCCATGCCTGATACAGCAATAAGTTATCAGTCAGTACGTACTCGGTCAATACAGGGCAGGTGGGTACCTGATAAAGGCCCTATACCTCAGATATGCGTAGACATTGATACAAATTAGAAGCGAATTAACAATTAATTCCCCAATTTAATTATTCGTTCCCACGAATTAATAATTCGTTGCCACGAGTTTAACAATTCGTTCCCTCAGTTTAACAATTCGTTCCCATGAAATAACAATTCGTTCCCTCGGGAACGAATTGTTAATTCGTGGGAAGGAATTGTTATATCGTGGGAACGAATTAATAAAATAATTGCATGTCCCCCGCGGGGCATCGTACAAAACTGCTTGTTGTACAGAGGTGGTTGTTCATTTGTCACTCATGCTTGTGAAACGGTTTCGTCTAGAAAAATGTGTTTATGCGATAGCTGTAAATAGAGCCGAGTGGTATCTTGTCAGGAAACAGGTGCATTTTTCGACGTGAAACATTTTACGTCAGCATCAGTGAATACAATCGCCAGGATGTTGTTTGTATGATCAAAAGGCATTGGAATCAAAGTGTGTTCATCAGTTAAAGACACAACTAGGTGACGGAAATAATCCCACATCAGTGTCTTCTGGTATTATTATATCAACTGCATCGCCAGTCCATTTATTTTTCTTTTACCTGTGGATATAGAGGAACTGTCTTGCCCAATTATTTCCTCTCAGTAGCACAGCCTGCCAAAATGCATTCTTGATTACAGCACAACCCCCAGGGATTCCGCTGGCGATCGCCACTTTCGCAGTTGGCGATAAAAATAAACAATTGGTGATAACAAAATTACAATTTTCGAAGTGGCGATTTTTTTATTTTCCCCAGCGGAATCCCTGAACCACCTTGGAATTTGGTTTAATACAAGTGCGTATGTCATTGATGCTGGCCTCGTGCTGCCCATATATAGAGAATAGTATGTTAGTGCCCTTTTCCTGTTTTGCGATATTTCGACTCATCCAAATCCAAAACATCTAAATAAAATAATGAAATGCTGGGTAAAATGATGGTTAAATTATCTGATAGAGTAGAAAACATTGTGGGAAAAGGAGAAATTGCTTGTTACAAGCAATTTCTCCTTTTCCCACAATGTTTTCAAAAGACATCTTCTGCTGTTTTGCGATATTTCGACTCATCCAAATCCAAAACATCTGAATAAAAGAATACAATGCTGGGTCAAATGATGGTTAAATTATCTGATAGAGTAGAAAACATTGTGGGAAAAGGAGAAATCGCTTGTCACAAGCAATTTCTCCTTTTCCCACAATGTTTTCAAAAGACATCTTCTGCTGTTTTGCGATATTTCGACTCCTCCAAATCCAAAACATCTGAATAAAATAATGAAATGCTGGGTAAAATGATGGTTAAATTATCTGATAGAGTAGAAAACATTGTGGGAAAAGGAGAAATTGCTTGTTACAAGCAATTTCTCCTTTTCCCACAATGTTTTCAAAAGACAACTTCTGCAGAGGCGTGAAAAGTCGTCTCTATCAGGGAAAGGGTTAATACAAGTGTGCATGTCATTGATGCTGGTCACGTGCTGCCCATATAACACGATACCACATACTTGGTGTGTTTCCGATTAGTGTAGATTTAGGATGATAATGCCTGTTCAAGTTCGCAAAGCACAGCCACATACCTTGACATAGTCATATGTCTGATTTACAGTGGAACATATCTAACCCGGACACCCTGGGGTCCTCCCATGGCATTCGGTTTATAGAGGTTTTACTGTATTAAAGGTGCATGCCCACTCAGTAGGCACAGAATGTTCTTTATAGGAATTAAATATAGTCTGGGAGTCAACTGCCATTTTCCCCCTTAACCTTGCATTGTTGTATTAAGTTTTTTGTACTGTTGATTTTGGTAGCCAAGGGTCTCTATTTTCAGAAACTGCTTGATGACATGTTGTCACCCTTGAGCAATTTGAGAAATTCAAGATGGCCGCCATTACCTATAAATGACCATAACTCCCTAATAGTAGGGTTGGTTAACTGAAAAATCGTTCACTTTGTACTAAATCTTTGATTTTTTCACAGTGCGTATATATTGTATAGATATTTCATGAACCACCGGCAGACAAGCTTGAAACATCCTATGGCGGCCATATTTGAAAAATCCAAGATGGCCGCCATAGAAATCCTGGTACATGCTAACTTCTGAACTATGCATCATAAAATAACAAATGATAACTCTTTTTATGAGTTTTCAAGGATGATAAACACAATTAGCATGTTCATTTTGTGATTACTGATCACAAAAGTTGCCAATTTGTGATTTATGGTCAAAATCATGGTAAATTTGACATTTCCCAAATTAAATAGTGTGAAATAAAATACTTTGGATGATGTCCTAATTCATAGAACAATGTTAATATCACTTTTGTCATTCATAGTATGTATTATAAGATATTCATTATTCACACCAACTAACTCATGCAAAATCAAATCCCATACAGTAAATAGCTAATGCAGCTTCATATATAGTAACTCCTAATCTAAATATCAGCTATGTGTATCATAAATGGTGTAGAACAATATGAAGTATGAACAATAAAAGTTTCCCAAGAACGTCAGAGCATTACGAATGGTAGCTAGCTGAAGAGGCACTTCGCGGAATCATTCAGGATAAACCACTACATTGCAGTGGTGACCTCATGCAAATTCTCGAAACCGAAGCCAGCAAGAGTCAAACTACCAAACTTTGGGTCGATGTCTTGATAAAACCTGTCCTGCTCACCATGATGTTCGTACGGGCTGAGCGCGAAGGTGACTGGCCACTTCATCTGGCAACCTACAAGCAAATGCTACCATACTTCTTTGCTGCGGGGCATGTAAACTCTGCGATATATGGGTTGTGCTACCTTCGTGAGATGGAGCGGATACCACAAGAGGTGTTGTCACACTTCATGAAGGGTGAGCATGTCATGCACCATTCTGCTGGCTTATGGAATGGCATCTGGAGCGATATGATGATTGAGACGACCTCCATGCGGTATGGGCATGCTCCTGGGGGGATAGTTGGCATCACGCTTAAACCAGAAACGCTGAAGGTATGGGCCCTTAGTCTGCATGCATGCAGCAGGTTTGAATCTGATCTGGATGGCATGATGGATGAAGCAAGGTGGTGAACACACAAAGAAGAGGCAAAAGCCAGGATCGCTGAAGACAAGAGACACCGAGATGGAATCAGACAAAAACTCGACACTTGCATTAATCCTTTAGATTCTGCGGCACACCCCAGTGGTATAATCAATGTAGTTAGCGGCCAGATTGGTTCAACTGAAGTCAATTTCCACAATGCTGCTGTCGCAATCGGGACTGAACAAATCAAAGTTTTCGAAAGTCGGTTACCGCAGGGACTTTATGAAACCATCACGAAGAAGGTTGTTACTATGGATCATGCAAGGAAGCATGTGAAGGTCGGAGCTGCGAAAGTATTTGATACCAATTTGATTTACTCAAGGGTGATTGGCCTACAGGCTAGTGGGTGGGACATTGACATTAAGGATGTACTTGGTCATGAACTTGCGCCAGTTCCAACGTCCATGTTTGATGATACTGGAGATATGAGGATTGCGAAATCGAAATCTACCTTGAAGAAAATTCTCCAAGTTGAGGTGTCTGATAGAGTTGCTGATGGTGCAAATGTTAGTGTGCTCGATGGCTCAGCAATACTCTGTGTAGTTCCTTGGCCTGCTGATGGGTCTGTCAAGGACTATATAGCGCACTTCAAATATGCCATAGGAAAAAGGTTACGGGTCGAGGACGTGTATCTGATATTTGACAGATACTATGATTACAGCACAAAGAGTGTTACCAGAGGATCTAGGGCAACTGGTGTCAGTAGGGTTCATCATTTGCAAGTCAACAGTAAACTTCCAGCGCAGAAGATTCTACTAGCCTCTTCCAAAAACAAGAAGCAACTGATGCAACTGATAGTTGATGATCTAGTCCAGGATAAGAAGTTTCACGAGGACAAAACACGACATCACAAGTTAGTGGTAACAGGAGCAGATCCAGTGCCAATCGAAATCAGTGAAGGTGGAGTTGTCATTTCACGGGCAGATCTGGCAACTTTACACGAAGAAGCAGATAACGTCATTGTCCAACAGGTCTTGAGTTGTGCCGCGGAAAATGCAGAAAGCAAAATCACTGTTATTGCCGATGACACTGACGTCTTTGTACTGTTACTGCATTATCATCACATGGCAAATCTCAAGAATGTTGTATTGATGGAGTCCCCCATCAAAGAAAGGACGGTGGTTGATATAGGCAAAACTGTGCAGAAGCATTCTGAGATAGTCGAAGGAATACTCCCGGCACATGCACTTTCGGGCTGTGACACCGTTGCCTCCTATTTTGGAATTAGAAAGGCCACTGTACTCAAAACATTTCGATCGGGGCACTCACTTAACTTGTTGGGTGCACCTGGGCATTCTATGGAATCTGTTATTCAACAGGCTACCTCCTTCATTTCCGCGTGCTATGGACAAACAAACTGTAGTACAATGTCAGAGACAAGGTTAAAGGTATGGCTGTCAAAAACAGGCAAAGCGTCATCAACACCGAAGTTGTGTACCTTGCCACCAACAACTGAGGCATTCAAGGAAAATCATTCAAGGGTTAAAAGAGCTCACCATCAGGCTTTGGTATGGCATTCACTGGAAGCGCAGAATCCACCCGAGTTGGACTCAACGGAATATGTTTGGGTAAAGGATGACTAAAACAAATTGTATAATATGCTTTTGGTAGTCTGTGTGAGAATTCAGATTTAAAATTAAAGAACATTTGTTATATAACACCTGTGGTCGTTTACCTTTTCATATTTCCCCAAGATTGAATAGTATAGAAGATATACCAGTGCTTGCAAACTGGCAGCCATCTTGGATTTCTAGATGACATCATCAGTATATGAACTTTGATCTGATACAGATAGATGTGTCTCCAAAATACCCAGTGATAGACACCTTCACAACTAATTTGGAGTAAATAGTTAAGGAAATATGCCAGTTTTAGTGTTACGGCGGCCATCTTGGCAGCCATCTTGGAAATTACCATAATGTAATACGATATTAACATAATACTTAGTTCTAATGGATAGCTTGACCCCTAAAACCTAGGTATAGAGATAAAAATCACCTTCCTATGGTGAATAGTTAGGGAGTTATGGTCGTGTATAGGTAATGGCGGCCATCTTGGACGCCATCTTGAATTTCTCAAATTGCTCAAGGGTGACAACATGTCATCAAGCAGTTTCTGAATGTATAGACCCTTAGCTACCAAAATCAACAGTAAAAGCAACTTAATACAACAATGCAGGGTTAATCCTCTCTGCTCCCGAACTAATAAGTGTATAATTAATTTGAATCATTCAGTAATATTTATTTTACTGATAGTGACTCGCGGTGTTATCAGGCTATTTTCACATGATATTTTTTTAATTATTTATACTAATTAAATGCGTTGCCTGAAAACAATTCTATTTTCGACAGGTTATGATCATTGCACATCAAAAAATAAATAGTAATGTCCGTTAATATTTCAAGGAAACTGTTATCGCCCCTGCTATCAGTGTGGGAATTTACGTTGATATAAAATGTATACTAATGCCAATCAATATGTGCGGTAAGGGTGAATGGATGATTATTTTGCCAGAAAATGTCTCAGATGATGTCTCAGTAGCCGATTTCATCAAAATTGCAAAGTATACTTATCTGACTAAAGAATACTTTGAGGGAGTAATCATTTATTTTTCCCAAAATGCATTATTTCATATAGAACTAACCACTGAATATATTTGATGATTGAAAGTATGCAGAATTATTATACTGAATATATTACATTATCACAAATGTAATACATTCAGTATAATACAAATTAATAAATGTATCCCTAAATTGAAAATTTCTCCCTCAAAGTATACTTTGCTAGATAAATATACTTTGCAATGTTGGTGAAATCGGCTACTGATATATAGAATAGTTACACAGTGCATTTATCTCAAAACGCTACATGTGTTTATTTGTCAGTTTTATAAACATTTGTTTTACCGGTTCCCATTATTTTCAGGATGCTTGCATGTAAAATTGGGTTAAAAATACGCTACAAATCTACATATTGTGATGACCACAGGCATTCGGCAAGTTTCGGCTTTCATCGTTATATAACAACTATATATATAGAGTTATACCGATGAAAGCCGAAACACGCCGAATGCCTGTGGTGGTGACTGGATAAATTGGGCTTATGGGATTTATGACCAGTGTAGCTTCTGATCAAATAATACGTTCGTGTAGCCTGATAACGCTCTATATTACTTATGCGAATCATTGATGGAATGGTGAACAGTGCAAATCCTGATCAGACGTTGAGGATGCGCAGGTTGGTTTGGATCTACACTGGTCGCAAAAGCCATAAGCCCAATATCTCCAGTCACAACCACATAATTATGTTGGTCACTTTTTAAGGCGCCAGTTGCCACGGTTTAACATAATATTACAGCCCTCACCCTACCCCAACACAGAATTAACATTTAGCCTCTAAAACAAAAGCGTATCACCTAAAAAAAAAGGGGGAACATTAAAAACGAACCACACCCCACATATGCAAGAAACCCACAGAAAAAAAACAAAAAACAACAACAACAACAAATAAACAAAACAACAACATATACATTGGGGAACAAAAAAAAAACACCACAAAATGGGGCGTGGTCCACCGTTGTCCATATGACATATGTCACAAGGGGGTGTATCATACCCCAGCATCCTAGTCCCCGGGATGAATCCTTAACAAATGACCTGATCCGGACTGCCTGTTTACAAGCCCGGCTATGGAACGTGGGTGTGCGCTTGTATAATGGGCGCTTGGCCGCCGAATAGGGACACATGGTGCGCTCCTCTGGGCGTGCTCGGGTTGACGGCGTGTTAGGCGACGGGCTCGGGGTGGCCCTGAGGACAGGGGAAACACGGGTCTCTTCAGCGATGAAGCAGGCGGACTCTCTTCACACCACCTAACCTCACTTCACAACAAAAACGACCGCGCCTTCCGAGTCCTTCAATTGCCACCAAAAGATAATTATACTACACGTAAATAGAACCCGCAATAGGCGGGCCTCAACACTTAATTCAGACAAGTGTCTCTCTTTTTTAAATTGTTTTTCTTCTCTTTTTCTCTTTTTTTTCTGCTTTATGCAGACGGCGTGTACGTCCGTATAGTCAGTGCGGCCGTTAAACGTAAGCATCAAGTCAAGACGATGTAACACTTTGGCGACTATCTGGATACGGTGGTACATGCTATAGAGGCATACAGACACATTATATACACGAACTTTTAAAGTACTTCCTTTGTAGTTACATGTTTATGTATGTATGGCATGTTAAGTACTGCGGTCGGGGTTTTATAGCTGAGCGTGTATGCATTATACCATATAAAACGCATACGAGGTTACAAGCCTGATACCTGTGCAGTTGGCAAGTTTCATACGAGACAAGCCATGCGATTTGGTACCTAAAGAAGATGTGCGAGATATCACGAACAAAACATTTACATCACGATATTTTCCGCATATGACGTCAAAGGTTGACTACATTTGCTATGATGTTCGATGTCATTTACAGAATATATCACAATTTAGGTTAAATATGTTTCATGAAAAATCGCACATGTTACGTAAAATATCACTTTGTCTCCATATGGCCATGGGATGCAATAAATAAAATATGGCAGTTCGCTTTTGTGCTCACAAAGCCGTCGCTGAAGTTGGCGAATTATTTATGCCATATGCCACCATCCAATAACTATTACATATGTGCTAAGTGCCTGGGGCCGTTTCACTAAACTTCGTACGACTAAAATGTTCGTAAGTGCAAAATTATGATAGTCTGTAAATTTAACATTAACAATGTTTTCTTGAAAACAATTATTGGATTTACATTTATTGAGCATAGGCTGCAAGCAGCCTATGCTCAATAAATGTAAATCCATCAATTGAAATTTCCAGACGATCCTAAATTTGCACTTACGAACATTTTAGTCGTACGAAATTTAGTGAAACAGGCCCCTGACTAGTCACAGATGAGATTGTGCATCTGCGCTGTATATACGGGACAATATTGGTCGCCAGTTTGTCAGTGAATCATCCCAGGCTGGTCATGGCCACCGCTGTGACTCATCGTGCCAGACGCAAGGGGACATTTAGTCGTGGATCAGCCTGCTCATATGCTGTCATTTATTTTAACATAATTGCATGTGGGTTTTGTTTTTATTACATTTATAATGTTATATAACGAACTATAATCGCAATTTATGCATGAGTGAGTCAGCTGATTGGGAGATATAGCCAAAAAAAAAACACTCACTTACAAGGCCAAAAACTTGAAGAAATTCCTTAATTGTGTAAAGTATGCTTCCACTGATCATTCCATTTCATCAGCGACTTTAACGAACAGATAGACCCTGAGCTGCGCAGTCTGATCAGGGTCTATGCTGATCGCAAATATCGCATGGTGTCCGGTTAAGAGAGGTTCCACTGTATAACATATTGACACGTATACAAGATGATAGAACAGGGACCATGCATAAAATCTTCGTCCCAGGATAGAATAAGCATTTGTACAATATATGGTTTATTGCTGGCAATAAATGTAAATCCATCAATTGAAATTTCCAAACGATCCTAAATGTGCACTTACGAACATTTTAGTCGTACAAAGTTTAGCGAAACCACCCACAGGAGCTATACCGACGCCAACAATGTAGTGCATGCAATTGGCGTTTGCAGTGCAACAACAATGTGTATTCAAACCATAATGCATCAATTTAATACATATGTACACGAGTCATATACAGAAAGCATTATGTTTGGTGATCTGATCAGATCAGTATG
The DNA here is from genome assembly GCA_029237695.1 of Conchocele bisecta. Lineage (NCBI taxonomy): Eukaryota > Metazoa > Mollusca > Bivalvia > Lucinida > Thyasiridae > Conchocele > Conchocele bisecta. Next base: position 69,300,501 of record CM055267.1, read on the forward strand.
GTATTGTGCAGTTGGTGTTGATTTATTATGATATTTATTGATGTGTGTTTGTTTTTTTGTTGGGGTTTAACGGCTAAGGTAATTTAAGGCCGGGTCAATGGGTTTAGTACTAAATCCCATATATTACCTGTACAAGTACATGTACATGTTCAAGTACATGTACAAATGGGTGGGAAATCCCAAAATCAGACCTGAATATTTACAATAAAAATAAAAATATATATATTCAGCCCTGAAATCAGAATAATCCTGATCTGATGCCAGGTCCTCGCCACACCAGAATCACTTGGCCCCCTCCCAAAAGCAGTAGGATCCAGATCAGCCGGCTGCAGTATTTGTTAGAATTTTAAACAATATTCCGCATGTAGTAAATGAACTACAGTGAAACCTCTCTAAACCGGACACCAATAAAACACATACGATCTTATTTTTGATGAGTTTCTTGGCTATTTACCTCAGGTGATAATGTCTGTTTGTGATGGCATAGCACAGATATGGCTCAGAATGATCAAATGCCTGATTTACAGTGAAACCACTCTAAGCCGGACACCCTGGGAGGCCCCCAGAGAGGTTTCACTGTACTCTAAATATTAGCATGAACCAGCCTATGCCATATATCTAGGCGTGATAGGTTTAATAAATATCATATTGAATCATCACCGATGAACGATCCTCTATTTCTCCAGTCACAGTGCATTAGACAGACAATATAAGAGATAGCATCAATACATGTTTGACTCCACAGCTGTTATGCCAATAGACTGTGCAACAGGTTAAGTAGCAGATTAACAGAAATCAATGCCAACAAACGGATCGAGAAATAAACATACATGTACATGTGTTTGCAATGTTCCATATATTAAGCAAACCAGTGTATTTATGCTAAGCGTACATTATTAATGTGTGTTGTTTGTCATGGGTAATACGTCAGCTACGCAGTCGTGGAGTTGTTTACATTTTGTCTACATACACGGTTATCTAGACTCTTATGTTGGAGAGGTGGTGGTGGAGGAAGGCTTCTACGTTTTCAAGACTAATCCTGTTCCTTGTCCTGATATTTGCAGGGAAATACAATTGTGATACATGTATTAATATATATATATATTAAATCGGTACACTGCAGTTGTCACCAATCTATGTCATAAAATACTAATTAACATTGAAACGGCATCATAAAGAAAGTTCTGAACACTTTATGGCTACATAAACTATCTTTTCTTTTATTCCAAACGAACACACAACGTACCAGAGAGTTCTTATTCTTTATTGATTGTCAACAAAAGTTGTTTAGTTTTGATTCTATGTGTTAGTAGCGCACGTTCACACCACTTTCAAACAAATATAAACACGTGATCCGTGACGATACAAAATAGCAAATGTTAACAATACTATTTACAATGATAACAATACACCTGTAGCCCGTTTCATCAACATTGCAAAGTATACTTTAGTAGCAAAGTATACTTTGAGGGAGAAATTTTCAATTTTAGGATAAATTAATTATTTTTTATTATACTGAATTTATTACATTATCACAGCCATTTAATGGCTGTGATAATGTAATAAATTCAGTATAATAATTCTGCATACTTTTAATCATAAAATATATGCATTTGTTAGTTCTATATGAAATAATGCATTTCAGGAAAAATAAATGATTACTCCCTCAAAGTATACTTTGCTAGTAAAGTATACTTTGCAATGTTGATGAAATAGGCTACTGGGGCCCGTTTCACTAAATTTCGTACGACTAAAATGTTCGTAAGTGCAAATTTAGGATCGTCTGAAAATTTCAATTGATGTACATGCATTTACATTTATTGAGCATAGGCTGCAGTCTATGCTCAATATATGTATGTACAATAATTGTTATCCAGAACACATTGTTAATGTGAAATTTACAGACCATCATAATTTTGCACTTACGAACATTTTAGTCGTACGAAATTTAGTGAAACGGCCCGGGCTAAAGCAGTGGACATTTAGTGATGCTAAGTAGGTCAGTAGACGTTTCACATTTGAGACACGCCATGTGATTTTGTACCCAATGAGGTGAGCTACTTTAAATATATTTCCAAAATGTATGATGTGTTCCGTAAATAACGTCGAACGTTAATGAAATGTTCAGAGCAAATGCGGAATAAAGTTCCGCATTTGCTATGAAAATTTCGTCAACATTCACCGTTAGCAGAAAATATCACATTTTCTGTAAATATAGTTCATGAAAAATCGAACATCTTCTTAGGTGCAAAATCACATGGCTTGTCTCATTTCTACCCATGTCAGTCTAGATCCGTATCGCTGATGAAACTTCTTACTGTCTGTTCCACGTTTTGCTGCCGACGAACTTTTGGCTATTAAACACATTAAAAGTAAAAAATATTTAAAAGAATGTACTTTTTCCTCAATAACAAAAATGTAACCCTCCCCAAAACAATTTGTTTCATGAAATTCCATCAAATATTGATTTTATTGCGAAAAAAATATTTAACATGGGGGCTAAAAATAGATTATAAAAAATATATTTTTTATTTGTGGACCGATTTTCAAAATCTAACTGGTTTTCTTAATTACATCATTTTCAAAATATCTCGTCAGGTTTTTTTTGAGTCAATTTCCCAAATTTTGGAATTCGACTCCCCATGTTAAATTCCCATAGGAAAATCGTTTTTTCGCAATAAAATCAATATAAAATTTTTTTTTGGGGAGGGTGACTTTTTTGTTAATGATAAAAAGGTACTTACTTTTAAATATTGTTTAGATTTAATGTGTTTAATAGCCAACAGTTCGTCGGCAGCAAAACGTGGAACAGACGGTAGATGGCGCGTGATGTTGACTGTCCAGTATTACGTGCTGTAATGATAGCTGTTTTCGTAACAAAATACGATGTCATAGTGTTGGATGACATGGCTGCACCAAAAAGACCAAAAAAACAGCTAAACACCTACAAACATATACGTATGATCAACGATGACCGAATGGGTTCAATAATGTGTTTTCTTTTTGTTTTTGTTTTTTTTAGCTTATATTTAACGGCGGCACTGGCTCTAGGACCTTGCATGCCGTCTCCCAAGAATGGGAGAAAGAACGGAGATAGAGATTTTTGAGAGAAGCCGGTAATTCGTATTTACAGAGCAACTACGAATTATCGGTACCCATTTACAGCTGGGTGAACTGAAGCAGTGTGGATAAAGTGTCTTGCTGAAGGACACAACGCACTACGTTATGACCAGCTTGTGTTCTTATCAACTAGCACAGTATTGACCAGCGTGTGTTCTTATCAACTAGCACATACTGTGCTAGTTGATAAGAACACACGCTGGTCAAAGCACGTCATTAAAACTGCAATGCCTGCTGCATGTCAAGAAGGTGACATGTTCGTTATCGGACCTGTAGTAAATCACTTTGCTCAAATGGCAGAACTGTCACGATTGGCCGCTATAGTAACACACGCCATACATTTGTCATGGCGGGTCAGTGACTGGAGCTACATATTCGAGTGCAGTTTCAGGACCATGATGCTATAGCAACCAGTCGAACTGGCGTCGTCCTGTAGAGCATATAGCATAAATTGGGCATGTCCATTCTCTGTATTATACGGAACTTTTCAAAACCGATGTTCAAATACTAGTATCGGATATATTTTCCATAATGACGTCCGGATTTACATACATTAAATTCCACATTTGGTCTGCTCTGCTCTCTTTTTTTACTTTGTTTTATTTGTGGAAACTGGTGTGGATATATTTGATGGGAAGCATCGAAATAAGATGGCTATGCAATATACGTATGTATGCATTTATAACTGAATGTGGCAATGGAAGAACGGGGGGGGGGGGGGTGGTGGCTAAGTCTATTATGGACTTAGCCCCCTTCTGTCATTGTCACAGTATATGCGGAACTTATGCTACCATACTCATAATTGTTTTTTTTTTCAATAGGGAATATATTTGTTAAATGTCGTCAACAACACAGTTCGACCAATGGATCGTTAGAGCAAGTAGCTGTGATCCGGAGTACCTGTGACCCGGATGATCTAAGCTTCCGGTGTTTCTGGTAAGTCGCATTCCCCTTCCGGTGCATCGTCTGTGAGGAACTTTTTATGGAGGACCACCTTCACACAGCTGTCGATAAGCCGCGGACCAGGAAGCGAGGTACCAGACTTGTCCGTCTCGCCCAGGTCCACTTTGAACTGAATCATTTCCTTCGTCAAGGACGTGTCCTCGTTTTCCCCGCCCACTATGTAAATGTCGCCGTGGTACTGCACGGCGCCGTAGTGAATACGCCGGAAGTTTCTGATTGTGCCCACCACCCGACAGCTGCTGTCTGTTTCGTTATATTCTACGATCTTACCACTAAAGAATATGATGAAAATCCGTCTGCCTATCACGACGGCCTTTGTTAATTTTGATATTATGGAAAGGTTCGAGATTTGTGTACATTCATTTGTCCTCGTATCGAAACATTGTATTGCACCAGTGTCGGTTTTATCATTCTTTTCCCCGCCAAAGAGATACACTTTCTCCCCGGTAACGGCAGACGAGAAGGAACTGACAGGAATCCTAAGCTGACAAATCTCTTCCCACGTGTCCTCGCTGAAGTCGTATTTTTCGACAGTTGGCAACATCTTACTGCCTTCCCCCGTACGGTGGTCGTATCCTCCAATAACATATAAAGCGTTTGAAATGGCAGCCATCACATGTCGTCTGCGGCCTTGACACAGAGGCTTTCCGATTTTCCATTTGTTTTTATCCGCTCTGTATTTCAAGAACGTCTGTGTTTTACTGCCGCCACCACTAAGGTAAATGTCATTGCCGCAGGTGCATGTAGCGAACTCGATACCGGGATCATAAGGCAGAGACGCGATTTTGAACCACTTCCTCTGAACGAAGCTATACGCTAGAACGTCGTGGCAGCGTTTGTACGGTGGCAACATTAGGCTACAACCACCCATTACGACCAACACCTCTACGGTGACACTATTACGTCTCCTTTGTGCCAACAAGGTGTCGGATTCCTGTCGTCGGGCCGGTAGAAGTTGGTACTGCATCGCTTCATTAATAGCTTTCTGTGCAATCGGACTTTCTGCTACCGGCGACGCCAACGACTTGAGTTGTGTCAGTCTTTCTGGGGACAGCAGAGCAAGGCGAATGTTCGCAATAATCTGACCTAGTTTTGTCTTTCGCGCAGCCGGGTCGCCGCCACGGCTCCACAAAAACACGGCATCACACACATCCTCTTCCGAAGGCACTTGCAATGCATCCTCTTTCACCAGCTGAATGAGCTCGTACGAGTCCAGTCGGTAATATGCTTTCGTCTTTAACAGCTTCATAAACTCTGCCAGGATCACAGTGAACGCCTTCGCCTTTACTTTCTCCCAGCTGTGAATCAGCGACAACTTCCAAATGTCAATACAGTTATTGAAGTCAACATAAGGCACGAGAATCAATTCACACTTCTCACATAACGACTTTATCTGAAGCAGCGACGATGCTTTCAATAACTGTATAACGTTATCCTGTGTCACAACTTCTTTCCCAGTGTATATGTATTCCAACACAAGCTCGCACGTGCTCGCTTCCATTTCTTTGAATGTTATCTCACCACTGACGCTCTCGCGCATGCCCGATGAGAACATGGCGTCGAAGTAAGTTGACGTCGCCAGGAGAACGGCCTTGTGACAGTGGAAGGCTTTCGCGCCGGCGTAAATCGTCACGTCTGAGTGCGCGCCCGTCAGCCATAACTTCTCCAAGCCCTCCGTGAGGTGATGCAGCTGTGGACTGTCCCGTGGTTTGGCGTCGTCGTCGGTGACGCTAAGGACGTCCTCCTCCTCATCGTCGTCGTCATCAGACTCGTCTGGAGATAAATAAGAAAGCATGTACACGGGTAATAACGGGCAAGTGTGTTTTGATATCATGTGTATCAGGCAAGGCTAGAAACGCGCAGCAATTCCTCGTCGAGCCGAGCCTAATACACTTGACACTGAAAGACAATCACATTGTATTCGTTTATCAGGTAACGTTATGTGCTAGAGGATGGGCGCGCATAACATGTTTTCGTTGATAGTAACACGGACTTGTTAAGCTTGCGACATTTTACGCAGGCGTAATTCGGCAAAGTCAATCAACGCCGTTCTGGCGGCCGTTTCACTAAACTTCGTACGACTAAAATGTTCGTAAGTGCAGATTTAGAATAGTCTGTAATTTTCAATTGATGGATTTACATTTATTGAGCATATGCTGCATATGCAGCCTATGCTCAATAAGTGTAAATCCAATAATTGTCTACAAGAACACATTATTAATGTGAAATTTACAGACTATCATAATTTTGCACTTACAAACATTTTAGTCGTACGAAGTAGTGAAACGCACCCCTGGAGCGTCAGAGGTAGTACCGTAGCTGTGACCCGGATATGAGTATCTAGTCAATGCAGATACGACGATTTGTTATCAGCCAGCGTGTATTCCAATGTGTATGATCACGTGGTTACAACAACAACAACAACAACAAGTACTGAAACTTCCAGAAGCCCTCCGATTCAAAGTACGTATTATTTTATTTTGTCCTTATTATGTAACGGATTTTGATGAAATATATATGGCGCATCAAACGCGTCTTGTTAAGCTGCATTTGGTGGTATCGGTACTTTGGCCCAAACTTCTGTCGTTTTTTGCGAAGAATGTGCCGATCTCCCGGGACCACCAAATGCAGCTCATGAAGCCATATCTCATCAAAATCCGTTGCCTATTAAGGACAATATCAAATAATACTTACTTTGGAGTGGGCGCCCTTTCAACACTTTCAGCCATTGTTGTAGTTGTTGTAACCACGTGATCATGCACCTTGTATTCTGTCAATTCAAAGCGAGTTACCTGCTATAATGGAACCTTTCTAAACTGGGCACACAGGAAACACCCGTGTGTGTGTTTAAATGATGATATTTCAGTCATTTATCTCCGACAATATATAGCAGCTGTTCATGATTTCAAGAACCACAAACCTGTTTTTGGAATTTTACATACAGACGAACGTGATCTAACTGTGTTATCGCATCCTCATGTCCATACCTAGCCCATATGCTGTATAATTATGTGTAAATGCAGAAACAAAACTAGAAAATGTACCAAAGATGTGATAATATGTATGTTCATAAAGTTCGTTCAGCAGTCTTTGGTAGACAGTTGTTGCAATCCTGATATAGCGTATTTATCCATCCAATCCGTGCGGATACCGGTGTCAAGCTACATTTCCGGGATCTCGCGTACAGCGCAATAATACGATATAAAACAATGCTTTGCCATTTCTCAATACACATGAATACATTACTGTATATACTTATTGTGTCGCCTAAACGCTTTTGAAATGTATTGTGCCAAAGACATATAACCATAAAGCCTTGATTGTGACAATGAAACAATTGCGATGCTAGATAAAGCTTATTCAAGGTGTATGATCACGTGGTACTAACAACAACTATCGATACGTATTATTGTATAGTCCTTATTACGTAACGGATTTTGATGAAATATGGCGCATCAAACGCGTCTTGTTAAGCTGCATTTGGTGGTCTCTGTATTTTCGCCCAAACCTCTGTCGTTTTTGCGAAGAATCGATTTCCGTGTCACCGACACGGAAATCGATTCTTCGCAAAAACGACATAATTCTGTGCCGAACTCCCTGGACCACCAAATGCAGCTCATGAAGACGCGTTTGCTGTGCCATATTTCATCAAAATCCGTTGCATATTAAGGAAAATATCAAATAATACTTACTTTGGAGTGGGCGACGTTGTTGTTGTTGTAACCACGTGAGCATGCACCTTGTCTATGGAGAAAACACACCACATCACAAACAGCTAAGCTAACTTACCGACAGCGTTGTGCTTAAAGCCAAGAACACTTTCAAAATTCATTACACCGTCTGGAACTATATTTAAACTAGATTTAAACTAGATGTCGTTTGTATTGTATGAAGTTAATAACATATCATGTTTCATCAGTTGTCCGCCATTCATTCAGGAAGTGTCTCCTTGTATGGCGTATACACAGATTATGTAAATACAACTTGGATATACTGTACATGTAGTTATATTTAGAAAATGTCAAGTTAAAAATTACACATACCAGGGCCGTAGCCAGAGGTAAAAATCTACCGAGGCAAATATTTTAAACGTGTATCCAGTGGTACGCGCGACCCGCATTGTAAAAAAAAAATCGCCAAAATTTCTACCGAGGCAACTGCCTCGGTTCGCCTCAACGTGGCTACGGCCCTGCATACAGAGACGTAATACAGTGTGCGTGTGTGTACAAGTCTATGGCATATATATACAGTACAAGTTTCGTGTAATCTCTAATGTGTGCGACTCGCCACGACAAACCGATGTTAACCCTCATGCGGGAAATTAAAAATGTCGTCTGCTCATGTTTTATATCGTGTCTTCTTTCTCAATCAAAAACATGGTTTGACAGCAATTTATAAATTGAAAATGTTCCAAACCGCGGTCAAACCATGTTTTTGATGAGAATAATGGAACATAAACAACAGCAGACGACAGCATTTACTTCAGTATCATACGAAATAATGAATTAATTAACGCTATTTACGTAGAAGGCTGCATGAGTGTGACTGCTAATCAGAGTTATATTTGGTAAACAAATCACCATTTGTCGAACCGGGGAAAACAGAGGACCTAATTGAGTGAGGAATTAATATGGTAATTATTATAATACCGAGAATAAGAATTTGGGCTATGCCGAGTTTCTTACAAAATCATTTTACATGTTCAATGAATGCCATATTAAATAAGCACAAATGGTAGATACAGCGGAACTCAGTAGAGCGCTGTGCTTAAATGGGTGGAGTAAATAGTACAGTAAACCCTATTTAAACCGGACACCCTGGGAGGGTGTCCACCCTGGGAGGGTGTCCGGCTTAGAGAGGTTTCACTGTAAATCAGGCATTTGATCATTCAGAGCCATATTTGTGTGCTATGCGATCACAAACAAGACATTATCACCTGAGCTAAATGACTAAGAAACTCATCAAACATAACATCACATGTATTTTCTTGGTGTCCGGTTTAGAGGTTTCAATGTACTATTTCTTCCACCCATTTAAGCACAGCGATCTATATAACATATTTGTTTTGCGGTCTCGTTTACATACTAATTACACTAGTGCAGTATCACTTACACTGAGAAAGCTCAAAGTGCGCAATAATAATGATTTCACTCGTGAACTACACCACCGCCTGCGTGAATCCTGCCCAGATGTCAACGTTTCTGAACATCTATTGACAATATCAACTCGCAACCAAGTGTTACACCACTGCCTGCGTTAATACTGCCCAGATGTCAACGTTTCTGAACATAATTGTATCCCGTCAACACAGCGAGTATGTGCCGTGAAACACGGTGCCGTGAAACATTTTTGATATCCAGTCAATACTATTTTGGCATTTTACAGCCGTTTGTAGGTGTTGACGGGATAAATAGAGTAGTAGGTTAGTGCCGTGAATGGGTACAAATATCTGGCGCGGCACGGAAACGGGATGGGCAGGCTCTGCCGAGCCTCGCCCATCCCGTTTCCTGAGCCTTGCCAGATATTTTTCCCATTCACGGCACTAACCTACTATTCTCTATATATTGGCAATATATCAACTCGCAATCCAGTGTTACATATCTGCCTGCGTTAATCCTGCCCAGATCGTTTCTGATGGATATATTAATTTTGAATAGTATTTTCAGTACGTTTACTTTTCCTATCAATGTTAGATATCTGTGTTTCCATTTGTTTAAACAATTTTCAAATTGGTGGATCAAATTTGCACTATTTGAAAACAGTTACGAAGTCTATATTGTAGCGTTATGAAATGTCCGGGCGGGTGGGCTTGACTGGTACTAACCCAAGGGATCTTTCATGTAGGGAATTTGCCAAATCGGGGACCCCCGCTGGGAAACGAACGATACGGTCTGGTCACCACCAGACACATATATATGGGCCGCGCTCTGTGAAAACCGGCCTTAATGACAACATTTTCAATATGCACTTTTTTACATTTTTGGATGCGGACACCTTTCACAAACAATATGCTGAAAAGAAAATGCAAATATGTTTCATAGTTTTTGTTTTATCTCACTTTTTGCAGCACCATGTCAATCACGCAAGGAAAAAAAAGTAACGTCATCGAGAAAATGACGTTATTGAAACGCTGACGTTTGTACAATGCAACACAACAGCCTACAGTAGAAATGCGTGTTCATAGACTCATTGACTGTGCTTCCTGTAAACTGTATTTGCTGATAAGTTTCACTAAATGTATCTACAACTGTTACTATGAATACTATCAAACATCGAACAGAATAAAACTATGATATGTACATGTAGTGAACAAACCAAACGCAGCACTATCAATGTAAAATCTATAATTAGCCGACATGTGACCTCGTAATTTGCTACTATCGCCAACTATCACAGATTATGCATATGCATGTACCGTCAGAAAGATACATTGTAATTATTTGAGAATTGAGTTCAGAATCTAATTGACGTTATTTACGTAACAGTTAATTGTGACGTCACTTATTGATGTAGACATTACGTCACTTATCAAGGACCAAACACAAACAACTAAACGACATTCCTGGTGTTTTAAATTGAAAAAATCTGTGACTAATTCTGTAGAAATGAATGGCCTGAATGTGGTTAGAATTTGGATAGGGCTATATGGCTGCACATAGCAATGACTTCAGCGCCAGATGGTCTACATAGGGTAGTCAGACACCCTTGGGGAGTTTTAAACAAATAAAAAATCGACTGTCCATACCCGACTCTCGGAATTAAATTTACCTCGTATTAGCGGGTAGGAGGTCTATGGAAAAATCCTGTGCTGACCCCCACTCCCTCGGCTGCTCACCGCAGCGCCACTGCCCCCACACCGAGAGGGCAGATATTGTTATATTAGGCGTGTCCGCTTAAAACAGTTATTGTGTGGGCTAAGCGTCTCGGTCATGTCTATGAATTTACTGCCGGTACTGATTTTTTATATAAGTTTCTTCAAATTTTAAAAATGTACGCATTTATCAACCGTACTTTGTAGATTCCTTCATATGTTTGTATTTGCGTGACTGATGCTCGCGCGACAACATGCGTATTTATTTAGTAAGTGGAATGTATAGTTGTTAAAATCAAAAGTGGCCAACAAAACATTCAGGGCAAAATTATACATTACTCTGTATTTTTAAATGTGTGTCGGTTTGAATTTTTGATAATGGGTTTACCATTTGAAAACAAATATATATACATGTACATAAACCTGTCAATGTCGGGAAAATATGTCGATGTGACATACCTGATTGTATAATTGTTACAAAATGTTCTGATAAAAATACCGGCAGTAAGCATAATAGTACTGGTGCATGTATATGTATATCCTCTCGTCGGGAATAATTAATTTGTAAACGAAATTTTCAATTTAATTGTGTTGCGTTTCAGAAAAAGTACATTCAACGCCTTAAGCTTTGTAAACAAAGAAATGAGTGACCAACCAAGCCATGCTAAAAAGCACCGTGGCGTATGTATATGTATTTTGAAGTCATGTCTGCACACTATATAATCAAGTCAGTTATTTACACACTAAATTTGTATCGACCACAATATTGAGACATTTGTTTGAAGCGTCTCGTTTGAATTTAGACGCGTTGAATCTGAAAATATAGAAGTTGTGTATTCCAGGGCGGATTCACGTAGGGGAAAACCCGGTGCGCGTCCCCCTAAAAGTTTGGCGAGTAAAGATATGTTTGCTCTAAAATGCGTTATAACCCAGCAAAATGGGGAGTAGACATCAACAATATTTAGGAGGGCATACCGCCGGACCCACCTAGCAGTCTCCCGAGCTCCGCTTGGTCGACGAACAAACGGTGCTAGTTCGAAAATATAGTAAACTGTTTCATTTAAGAAGTCCCGCACCCCCCCCCCCCCCCTAACCTGAAATCCTGGATCCGCTCCTGGATTTGCTTTATATTATTTACACGCCTCCCACTAGAACGTACCTTTGATACAAAAACAATAAAGCACGCAGACATCCACTGTTTAGTAGTAAGTAAATTAACAACGATCTAAAGTAGGACTTCTTAAATGTGTAAATGTTGGAGACCTGTGCATCTGCGCAGCCTGATCAGGGTCTGCACTGATTGAAAAAATACTAGTAAAATATATGCCATACATTCATATAACCATATTTACAAGTGGTCAATTAAAATAATAGTTAACAGTCATCAAACGGCAATCGTACGGCTGATGTAATGTGATATTTTTGAAAGTCGCTAAAAATTACGTAACATTAGAAGGTACATGCAAGTGGTTGCTAAGACTAAAATGTTCGTAAGTACAAAATTAAGATAGTCTGTGAATTCCACATTAACAACATTTTCCTGTAAACAATTATTTGATTGACATTTATTGAGCAGCCTATGCTCAATAAATGTAAATCAATCAATTGAAATTTCCAGACGATCCTAGATTTGCACTTACGAACATTTTAGTCGTACGAAGTTTTGTGAAACGGGCCCCCGGTGGCTACAATTATGTTCGCACTAAATATGCCTGTGACACAATACCAACACACGAAATACTAAATAATAAAACATGTTTGGCCCAGTGTCAACATGATGCGATATGTCAGGAGCCGCGTAATTATTTTTCTGATAATTTCCCAATTTTATTTTATGTTGATTTTCGAAACATTCGACAGTGAACTAGTAAATCAAATGAATTAAGACCTAGGTCCAGTTCTATCCGTGGCAAATTTTATCCATAATACGTGTCACAGTTAATGAGTCAACTGTTTATATTTTCTTTAATACAAGTAACGGTTGCGGGCACACTTTCACGTAGAGCGGGACCGGGTCCGACCGGCCGTCGGCACTAACCGCCCCCATCAGTAAACACGTTTAAACCTAAGTTGATATCTTATATTGCGCATGTTCATTTCCCCGTGAGTTTTAAAGTTGTGACAAACAGTGCAGAAAGTATTGCCATTACGAATTAAATCGTTTTCCACAGAACGACATCTGTAAACCAAGACCTTTTCATAAATATGACCATGCAATATGTAGATATACGTAGACACATAATTAAGTCATGACTACATGAATGCAGTGTTACCCGAGTGTGTCTACATATTTCGAAAATCGGTTGTCACGTTCAAATTATGATGGTTAGCGTTACTCGTCAAAATGCGTAATGCAGTGTAATCTATATATAAATCCCAAAATCGGAACTGGCTGTGTACCGCGTGTACGGTTCCGTCTTAGACGGCCGAAAATACCGACCCCGCTCTAATCTGAACGGGACCGTGTAATATAATTAGTAAAGAGCGCACAGACGCGCCCCGGGGTCGATCTCAAAGTTGTAAGTACATGTACAGCTGATGGTGGTCGCCAGACAGGATAAGTTTGTTTTCTGTGAGTATTCCGATTTCAACCCAAATTAAGAAACATGCAGACGCCTCCATCTGCATCTACGCCGACTACAATTGTTCTCGCGTTTCTTTGTAATTGTTATATACATATATAAATAAAGTTTAAAAGAAATATTATCATTATGATTACATACTACTGATATGGTTATGTGTTATCTAAACATACCGGTCGTATGGTTATTTAGTTTCAAATGTCATTTCACAAGTCGTCCATATAATATATTATAAAAATCATAATTGCAATATGCCCATTTGTATAAAAATAATCGACAAAATTACTACGTATTTCCTTGAAGGAAACCGAAGAAAAAAAAGACAACTATCTGAACCACTATGACAACAACTGTACAATTCTGCCACGCATATCCAACATTAAAATTGTGAGCCGTAAAGCGTACGGCTATAAATAGGACAACTTATTGCAATGGCGCAACAATTCCAAGTGTCAAAATCCGACGTGACGTTGGTAAATTTATACGTAACTTTGCGACGTCATTTACAGCCTTTCATGACATTGTCATTAAGGCTGGTTTTCACAGAGCGCTGCCCATATCTATTAAATTATAAAGTAGTTACTGCTTACATGCGGGGGCCGGTATTATAGCGGGTGGGGATAACCATACGTGCAAATATGCACAAATCATTTACCATATTTTTTATTCGCATCTTCCTACCTAGTTTTAATAATAAAGACCAATGACATTGGCCAACCATTGACACTATTGACAGGGCAACACGACTCGTAGTCGCAAACGACATGACCAGTGACAACTGACAATTGACCCCCGAAACTGACGGGGGGACCCCTTTTTGTCACTAACCATGCATGTCCATTTCCCGTCACTTTACAGAACAATGGAACACCGTGATGCCGAGGGGACCTTGAGGTGGTACGTATATATATGTGTGTGTGTGTGTGTGTGTGTGTGTGTGTGTGTGTGTGTGTGTGTGTGTGTGTGTGTGTGTGTGTGTGTGTGTGTGTGTGTGTGTGAATGTGTATGTATATATATTATATATATGGACCGCGCTCTGTGAAATCCAGCCTTAATGACAACGTCATGAAAGCCTGAAAATGACGTCGCAAAGTTACGCTTAAATTTACCAACGTTACGTCGGATTTTGACACTTGAAATCGTTGCGTCATTGCAATAAGTTGTTCTATGTATAGCCGTACGCATTACTAATTGTGGCTCACAAATATTTTAATGTTGGATATGCGTGGCAGAATTTTACAGTTGTTTTCATAGTGGTTCAGTTGTCTGTTTTTTTCGGTTTCCTTCAAGGAAACACGTAATGATTTTGTTGATTATTTTTATACAAATGAGCATATTGCACATTATTTTTTATAGATATTATATGGACGACTTTGTAAATGACATTTGAAACTAAATAACCATATAATTATGACCGGTATTTTTAGATAACACATCACAAAATCAGTATGATGTAATCATAATGCTAATATTTCTTTTAAACTTTATTTATATAACAATTACAAACAAACGTGAGAACATTTGTAGTCAGCGTAGATGGAGGCGTCTGCATGTTTCATAATTTGGGTTGAAACCGGAATACTCAAAGAAAACAAACTTATCCTGTCTGGCGACCACCATCAGATATACATGTCCATAGGCGTAACGACGGGTGCGGCCGTTTAAACCCATCTGTTTAATGTAGCGCATGGAAGAGTGATTATGTATAAAATATACAGTTAACTAATTCAAATTGTAGCCGTAGATAACATATCGGAGGCGAATTTGTGTAGCTAGCTCCGTATGTACTGTCCCGTGAGACCTAAAGATAATAGCCGCTGTATTCATACGCACGAACTGTCTTGATTCGTATTTTCTAAAATGTAACTGATAAACTGAGCCTAAAACTGTGAAAACTATAGAGAATAGTATATGTAGAGTTTTAGATACAAAGCAAGACGGACCAAAACACAATAGGATAAGTTGGCACAGAGCACTATGCTATTGGTCGTACTCGCCGTTTTGGCGCAGCACGACAATGGCTGCCCCCCATATACGAAATTGTATTCACTAAATGCAATCCGACACACATAAATGAAATTAAATCAGAAACAGATACGCGTATAAAGCAAGGGAGACGCTATGTAACGTGTAATGTAACGTTTACGACTAGATGTACGTTTTTGAACTTTCATACTAGCATTACATAACATTTTATCCATATAATATCACATATCTACTGTACGTACATGTATGTAAAATCTCGATAAACGATATACTAAAACAAAAAGAAAAACATATATCGAGTCCATACGCGAACTGGGCTGCCGAACCACCAGCTCACATGCTACTCAACATTGCTCGTTTCTGATCATTTATTTTCATAACAACCCCGAGAACGTACATTTATATTTTGGCATACAATGGTAATTAAGTCAATGGTCAGGCTCAGCTCAGGCTCAGTCAATCAAGCTGATTGCTTTCAAGCACAATATCCAAGTACGTTGTAATAAATACATTAACAACTGTTGGCAAGATTAGCGCATACCGTGGCGTATGTAACAGCAATCAGTGCACGTCTTTACATACATGTATCCGGTGGTGTAAATGACTGATGCTATCTGTAACAAATACATGCGCCATCTGTATCTTCACCATCGGTAACCCGAGCAACTAAACACGAATATATCTTCTGTCCGTAACGTTGGATCGTTGGTTGGGAGCACGCGATTGTGTATTCAACGGTCATGGTTCATCCTTACCCAGGCGCGGATACGGGGGGTGGGGGGGGGGGGGGGGGGGGGGGGGGGGTGGTCCAGGGGGTACCCCCCACCCCCTGGACCCCCCCCCCCCCCCCCCCACCACCCTGGCTCTCCCCCCCCCCCCCCCATGCTCTCGGCAAAACAAAAAAAAAGACGAAAATCTACAATACTCGAATAGTTGGAAGACTTTTTTCGTGGCCTAGGTGTCAGGATATCGCATCTGCGGCGATCTGGCATCTAAAAATTTCCTGGGGGAGGACCCCCAGACCCCCATACTTTACGATTTCGTGCTCGCTGTGGTCGGCTATGTCGAATTTTAATTACAGACCCTCCCTCTGCAATTATTTCTGTATCCGCGCCTGTTACCGGAATTCCGACTGGGGCCAGTTTCACTAAACTTCTTACGACTAAAATGTTCGTAAGTGCACAAGTATGATAGTCTGTAATTTTCACATTAGCAATGTTTTCTTGTAAACAATTGTTGGATTTACATTTATTGAGCATATGCTGCATATGCAGCATATGCAGCCTATGCTCAATAAATGTAAATCCATCAATTGAAATTTCCAGCCGATCCTAAATTTGCACTTACGAACATTTTAGTCGTACGAAGTTTAGTGAAACGGGCCCCTGGTTTGGCCCTCATATACATCTTTGGCATTTTGTATGTGACAGTTGAATCTGGTTATACCCCTTATATGAGTATTACAATTATTCGTAATCCTATTTTAGGAGAAGGGGCCAAGTGACTTTGGTGTGGTATGGACCTGGCACCACGTCAGGTTATTCTAATTTCAGGGCTGAATATATTTTTTCTCGATGTAAATATTCCGTTCTGATTTTGGGATCCCCCCCCCCCCCCCCCCCACAAGCCAGGCCTTACATGACCTTAGATGTTGATATGCCGTTAAACACCAATAAACAAATGAAAAGTCATGCAGAGCATGATGTTATTAGCCGATCAAATCAGGGTAAAGTGCATCGAACATATGTAGGTGTCTCTGGTAACATTGTCAATGGTAAACTATTTTCGACCACAGTTCTGTACACAGCGTTGACATTTTTCTCGATTTTGTGCAGGTTTTGGAAACCCGTTCCCAAATCCATCCAATAGCAGCAATGCCATAGCAGCAATGTTTTGTTGTCACCATTATGTTGCGAAATATTCCAGCGTAACACCTGTACTGTATGCTCTATTTATCTACAAATTACACTCCGCAATACACAAAGTTGTAGTCACTGTGTGTTTGTCCGAATTCTGTGGCAGCATGCGAGTGGGCGGAGCTACCAGGGCTATATATATCTAGCGGTTACAGTGTCATCTAAAAATAGACGCAAGCTCCTGCGTATTCAGGCACATGCCCAGATTGGCCTAATGTGCCCCATCCGTGATTTTTTGCGCGATGTCGGGCGCAAAACAATCAATAATTTGCGGCATTGACAATAATTAAGGGGGATTGCCGCAATCGCGCGTGCTGGATGCATCCCTGCCATCCCTGCATGATACGAAAACAAATCAAAGTTGGCTATGAAGGGCAATTCTTCGTTTTGATTGGTGGACAATTTTGTGAATATTAACTAGCGTCAAATGACGCGCATACGCGATCCAATGGGATAAACCCGAGATGCTGGGATAAACCCGAGATGCTGGGATAAACCCGAGATGCTGGGATAAACCCGAAAATGCTGGGGTTGCTAGTAGTAGTAAGGAGATTTTGAGCAGAGGTCGATTATAAATTAGCCGAATAAACACATTTTACGCGATTATACGTGGCTGAAACTTGTTCTGTTTAATAAATAAAAGCTTTAAATTAGCCCAATAATCGGCGTATGTTGGCGTATATGGCCATTAGAGCCAACTATGGACTTCAACAACAATAACTTCCGGGTTAAATCTCTTCCAGCGTTCAGCTCATTACGTATTCAAAATTGTGTTATTTGGCTATAAGTAAAGTTTTAAACCGAGATAATTGCCAAAAATGCAAACTTTATCGGTTGATGCAATTTGGAAGTGATACAGAAAAATTCGCGTTCGTAGATTACCGAATAGCGGAGAAAAGGGTTGCTACAAACTTTTTCAGAATTCGATGGATAACCAATATATTAGCCGATCTATAAATAGATCGGCTAATAACAAACTGTCTGGGTGTTACAGAGACAGAAGATTCGGGTTATAATATAATGAGTCAACAGAACACGTCAAATACAACGGAAAATGAACAGCCCGGTTTATGCTAGTTTGATGTGTTTCGTAGCTTTTGTTTGTAGATACTATGCACCCTATCCAATCCGATACTAGAAACAGATATCTTCGTGTTTGTAGTAACGGGTTGCATATGGTGTGCTGACATCATCCAGTGGGGACTATAATCCATATCCTGATTTACCATATGAACCTGATACAACTATCATAAATACGTAGTCATATTTTCTTATCAGGTTGCACATCGTACAGCGTGTATTGATGTCTGAAACTCCGATACGGGGGTGGGCATTTGCAGCCTATGCTCCATAAATGTAAATCCATCAATTGAAATTTACAGACGATCCTAAATTTGCACTTACGAACATTTTAGTCTTACGAAGTTTAGTGAAACGGCCCCCTGGGCGGTATCCTCATGTTTTCCTGACTTAACCTTTAGACCACTACACGCAACAATTGTCGTCTGCTGTTGTTTTTATATCTTGAATTATTTCTCAATAAAAACATGTTTTGACAGCATTTCAGAATCATTTCCAATGGAAATGATTCTGAAGTGCTGTCAAAGCATGTTGTCAATTATTCTAAAGTGCTGTCAAAGCATGTTTTGATGATAAAAATGGAAACTAGAAAATAAACAGCAGACAACAAAAAAAGTTGTTTAACAATATGGCTGTAACTGGAGAAATGGGGTTTTGCGACCAGTGTACATCCAGATCAGCCTGTACATCCGCAGTCTGATCAGGATGTGCACTGTTCGCCATTCCATCAATGAAACACCAGTTATACTTTTAACAAGGAATATAGCTCATTAATTGCAGCACACAAATATTTACACAATTCCTTAACATTTGATTGGCCCGTAGCAAGTCTCTGTCCAAAATGTATATCCCAGTAAACTCCCACGCCGAACTACTTTCCGTAACCGTGAGGCGCAGTTAAAATAATTCTTAAGAAAACGAAAATAAACACATTTTCTTGATGAATTTATTTCAAATGCTGGAATTATAAGGAATGAATGTCCTTTTTGTTGAATTTATCGGGGATATAAACTTGGAAAAGTCGCGGGAATACTGGACGAGGCCTTCCGGCCTTCGTCCAGTATTCCCGCGACTTTTCCAAGTTTATACCCCGATAAATTCCACAAAAAGGCCATTCATTCCTATAATAACCAAAGCAAAAAATAAACAATTGGCGATAAAACATTAGAATTTTCGAGAAAAAAAAGTGGGTTTTCCAAGTTTATACCCCGATACATTCCACAAAAAGGCCATTCATTCCTATAGTATGTAGTGTGCTACCGATATTTGATCGGGAGATACAGCATCATACACTGGTCACAACAAATTAAGATAGCGGTGTAATGGTTAAATGTACATGCCCACTCAATAGGCACAACATGTTCTTTATATGAATTAAATAAGTGTATATTTGTGTCACTATTCCACCAGTTCTAAAGATTACGAGTGGCCGATAAAATCACAGTCCATATACATATACAACCATATACAATACCATGCTAACACAGATATTGGCACTCAAACCCGGAACATCAAAAGGGTCAGGTATGCTTATGTTCAGCCCGTCAATTTCAAATAATAAAATGTCGAACTGACATATTGCCAACACCATGCTAATCATACATAAATGGAAGTGTCTGCTTTCATACCGTTGTGTCCGATATGTTCAACAGACCGAGCTAGCATGGCTCAGTCGTAACCTACGGAGCCCCACAAGGGACTATAACTTTTTATGCCACCGGGTTTCGAAGAAACGGGTGGCATATAGTGTTTGGACCGTCCGTCCGTCCGTCCGTCCGTCTGTCCGTCCGTGCGTCCGTCTGTCTGTCTGTCCGTCCGTCACACTTTTCGGTTAACCACTTTGTCACAGTTTCTCAAACTGGCCATAGCACGTCTGTCCGTCTGTCCGTCCGTGCGTCCGTCTGTCTGTCTGTCTGTCTGTCTGTCGTCCGTCCGTCACACTTTTCGGTTAACCACTTTGTCACAGTTTCTCAAACTGGCCATAGCATCTACATAAGTTGCTTAATCGCTTCAATACTTCAACACTTCATTCATTGGTATGTGTGCCACACCTGCCTTTTCATAATTTATATGACCTTCGCCTTTTGACCTTCACCAGGTTACTTAAATGACTTAACAATTTTGGTTAACCAGTTCGTCACAGTTTCTCAAACTGGCCATATCATCTACATAAGTTGCTTAATCGCTTCAATACTTCAACACTTCATTCATTGGTATGTGTGCCACACCTGCCTTTTCATAATTTATATGACCTTCGCCTTTTGACCTTCACTTAAATGACTTAACCACTTTGTCACAGTTTCTCAAATATGCTGCAGGTGGCATCCGCGTTCGACAGACGCATTTATTGTTTTTTATTAATTCGTTCCCACGAAATAACAATTCGTTCCCTCAATGTAACAATTAATTTCCACGAATTAACAATTCGTTCCCACGAATACGGGAACGAATTGTTAATTCATGGGAACAAATTGTTATATCGTTGGAACGAATTGTTAATTCGAGGGAACGAATTGTTAAATTGAGGGAACGAATTGTCATTTCGTGGGAACGAATTGTGAATTCAACGGAACGAATTGTTATATCGTGGGAACGAATTGTTAAATTGAGGGAACGAATTAATAACAAAAATCCATGTAACCGACTATTGTTTTCACACGGACCGTTTCAAGTCGGTGTACACTTGTCACGTTTACATGCTCTTATGTCGTGTTCAACCATTTCCTTGTTTAACCAGGGGCATTTACTTTATCGATGTTCCATGGCGCATGTGTTGCTTTCACCCACAGGTTGAAGTAACGGACCGAGGTTTATAAATACATAAAATATGCCTAAAAGCATCAATCAATGAAAACAAAATAAGCTAACAATTTGTTTTAACCCCTCCATTATAATGGAGTATATGGAGGGGTAAAAACAAAATTGTTAGCTTATTTTTTTTCTCATTTATTGATGCTTTTAGGCATATTTAATGTATTTATAGACCTCGGTCCGTTACTTCAACCTGTGCTTTCATCGTATGCGGGAGGTCTATTGCAACATATGCGACCGGCCCTGTAATTGTGTACCTAAGATGATATCTCATGCAAAAATTTTTACATAAGTTTCCATAAATGATGTCGAAAGTTGACGAAATGTTAGAGCAAATGCGGAATGTCATTTCGTCAACCTCCAACGTCATTTACAGAAAATATCACAGCTTTTGTAAATAGTTTTCACGAAAAGTCGCACGCATTTTCTTGGGTACAAACTCACACACAACCTGATCCCCCAGTCGGATGATTTGCCGAATGACTGTGCGGTAGTATTGTCATTATGCTGGTTTGTGTCCCTCTACAATATATCCATTCTTCAAATAGGAAAATGGTGCACTACTGTCGAATTGACAGCCATGCTTAACGACCACCAAGGGTCGGGAAGACAATAACAGTGGCCCGTTTCACTAAACTTCGTACGACTAAAATGTTCGTAAATGCAAATTAGGATCGTCTGGAAATTTCAATTGATGGATTTACATTCATTGAGCCTATGCTCAATAAATGTAAATCCCCTAATTGTTTACAGGAATATATTGTTAATGTGAAATTTACAGACTATCATAATTTTGCACTTACGAACATTAATATTTTAGTCGTACGAAGTTTAGTGAAACGGGCCCCTGGTTCTTGACGAACAGTTCATATGTCGGTGGTTAGTTTAACAGTCCGTTAACCCTTTGAACCCGAAATCCCGGTCCCAAATTTCATTCCTTTGTGAGTATTTTGACAGTATAATAATACTAATAATACTAATAATAATAGTCTTTATTTAACGAGGGTGACACATTTAGTTGATACTAATCTTCCATGTGACCCTCTATGAAAAGTTTTCGAAAGTTCGGAACGGTGAATGTGTAGATAATTGACGATTTCTGACGTATATAATGAGCAATGAAATTAGTAGTTGCACAAAACTATGTAACTTACCCAAAATCAACCGGCGAAATCCACCAAAATATACCATTACTAACATACTGACCATCTGTTCAAACACATCTGTGTGTAATGAACGTCGATGACCAATCGACAACAATCCAAAATCGATGCCATGATAACAGAGATAGGCTATAGTTGCGGGCAAGTACCGTCCGTATACTAGTATACTACTGTCTGTTTCACGAAACCTGCCCAAATTTTACGGCTATATAAACAATGCAAAAACAATATGTTTTGTGATAATATTAAATTAAAGCAAAATTTAAGAACGAGTCTTCTTTTTGTTTCGTGAAATTTTGTCAAATATTGCTTTTATTGCGAAAAAACAATTTCCCCATGTTAAATCCCCATAGACATCTTCACTCTGGGGAAACTTTTTAGAATTTCAGAAATACTGGACCGATTTTCAAAATTTAACTTTTGTTTTCTTAGTTAGATCATTTCCAAGATAGCTAGCCAGGTTTCTGAGTCAATTTCCAAAATCTTTCGTTTTTTTGACTCCTCCCACACTCCTCTACCTCTTTTCCCCCCATGTTAAATTCCCATAGAGAAATCAATTTTTCGTAATAAAACCAATATTTGACAAAATTTCACGAAATAAAAAGAAGGCTCATTCTTAAATCTTCCTTTAATTTAATATTATCGAAAATAATATTCTTTTTGAATTGTTTATATGGCCGTAAAATTTGGGCAACTTTCGTGAAACAGACAGTAGTATCTTATTGCCCGCAACTAACAGTGATAGTGATAATTGTCGTTCGTCGTAACAAAACACATACTGTTCAAAGTAGATCTACATAATACTTTAATTGCTATATTTATTTACCGAGTTTTTAGCAGTACGTCTGAGAAAATAAAAATTCCAAGAACTCGAAATATGCTTCAGATAAATATTTATTACGCAAACACCAAGTTTATTTTATTGTCGTTGTTATATTTTCTTTCAGAAACACAGACACGTAGTGACCCTGAGATGAACACGAGATACGTTTCCTTATACACGTAGGCGTTGTTGCTTCCTGGTTCAAAATCCGAGTGCCTTTGTATGGTACTCTATGCTTTTTTTTTGTTTTGTATAATTATGTAGTGTATATATCACGTTCACATTTACCAGGAAAGAAATTTTGAATTCGCTGGATGTTATATTAGATATTAGAATCGAACCCGTGATCCCGACACATGACTAACTGGCGCAACACGAACACGAGCTATATTTGCCAGTGTTGACTGCTTGTGGAGACGATTCTCATGTGCTGTCAAAACCAGGTTTTTGTCGAGAAATATTGAAAATAAAACATTTCCAGCAGACGACAGCATTTAATTCAGCGTAGTAAGGGTTAAACACCGGGGGCCCGTTTCACTAGACTTCTTACGACTA
Organism: Conchocele bisecta; assembly: GCA_029237695.1. Taxonomy (NCBI): domain Eukaryota; kingdom Metazoa; phylum Mollusca; class Bivalvia; order Lucinida; family Thyasiridae; genus Conchocele; species Conchocele bisecta. The sequence goes on from CM055267.1 coordinate 69,324,311, forward strand.
AAATGTTCGTAAGTTAAAATTTAAGATCGTCTGCAAATTTCAATTTATGGATTTACATTTATTGATCATAGGCTGCATATGCAGCCTATTATGCTCAATAAATGTAAATCCAATAATTATTTACAAGAAAACATTGTTAATGTTAAATTTACAGACTATCATAATTTTGCACTTACGAACATTTTAGTCGTAGAAAGTTTAGTGAAACGGCCCCCGGCAGCGGCGACCCATCGTGGAACGGGTTCCGTTGTATCGGCACAATAACGCCCGTTGCATTTAATATGATGTCCGTTGATGGTATTACATGGCTGTCGATATGAAATGTTATCATCCAGTTGCTTTACACAACAGGAATATATTTTAATTTTCCAGTTATTTTGATGATATTTTTTTTACAGTAACGAGCCCGTGCCACTTTACGAAATGTGTGCCATTTTGCATCCTCTCAAAAGAACTGTGAAAACAGCAACAAAAAAAAGCACAACAATACTAGCGTTTTTACATAGGGTACATGTGTATCCGTATGTATTGCGATCGAGCGGGATCATTTGGCCCGCCCACGACCCCCCGTGGTGCGGACGCCTGTGATTGACAACTTAGAATCGCGTTGGACAGTTAGCCACGCCCCAGATCCCCTCGATGGGCACGTCCGTAGTGATATCTTGGAATAACCATAACAACAAAATGCATTGTGTTACTAAACGTTTAACTGGCATACGCAACCACTAATTGAAAATAATATTATGAAAAACTTGCACTGCACAATATCAACAACGGTTGTTCTACGTACAAAAATACATCGGATTATTTTGTTGCGCGTGATTTTCCCCCATTTGCAGCACAAATCGTGCGGTCATCGCTAAATTTAGTAACAGAGTTAACTCCCCTCCGAATACTCTCCGAAACAAGCGACGCGTTTAACACACAAACTACATCAAGTTTGACCTTCCGACAGCCTATTTTTAAACTCACCGACACCTGTGCGAAACAAAACTCGCACGTGTAGGTCTAACTGATGTTTAATCCTCATTCTCTCTCTCTATCGATGGATCTACAGTGGATTTTAGTGACATTCCTGAATTCGGCCTGATTGACATTTGTCTATGGTGGCCAATACACGCCAACATGAGTGTCAATTCTACGTTCATGGAAGGGGGTCAATAAGTCAGTATTTAAGGTGATAACTTACAGTCAGGGAACACATTAATGACAGTATAACACTGCAAGTACTGAAATACGACAAAAAAATCTAACAAGTTTCTAAACGTTACAAGTGCCCGCTATACAGATATAATCATTTAGTAATATTTATTTTACTGATAGTGACACGCGCGGTGGTATCAGGCTATGTTTCATATGCAAATGAGGCATGATATGTTTTAATTATTTATACTAAAGAAATGCGTCACCTGAAAAAATAATATTTTCGACAGATTTTAAAGTATGATCATTGCACATCATAAAATAAATACAGAGATTAAAGAGTAATGTCCGTTAACATTTTAAGCAAACACGGTTATCGCCCCTCATATCAGTGTGTAAATTTACGTCTGATATAACATGTATAATAATGCCAATCAGTACGTGGGATAATGGCGCATGAATGTTTATTTTGCCAGGAAATGTCTCAGATGATGTCTCTGATGTAAAGAACATTGTGTACCTACTGAGTGGGCATGTACCTTTAAGGGTTAATGAAACTGTAACACCAGCAATCAATCAAGCAATCAATCTAGTTTAATCTTGTAGTACCCTATGTTCAGTACTTTCAGTACTTTGATTGATACATGTGATATACAATGTACGACGGTGGAGGCGGAGACAGACAGTGACAGATAGCAGAGCTCCAGCCGTGCCACGCGATTGGCCAGTTCCGTATCAACAACGCTAGTATTTTAACGATTCTGTATATTCACATGTTTTCAGATTATTGTAACATGTTCGACTATTCCAGATGAAACCACGCGATGCGGTTTCTTTTTCGCACGTTGTACTGTTTCTAGGTGCATGATCACGTTAAAAGAACAAACAACAATGGCTGAAGGTGTTGAAAGCGCGCCCACTTCAAAGTCAGTATTATTTGATAGGGTCCTTAATAGGCAACGGATTTTGATGAAACATGGCGCAGCAAAACGCGTCTTGGTCCCGGGAGTTCGGTACATACGTATGTCGTTTTTGCGAAGAATCGATTTCCGTGTCAGTAGACACGGAAATCGATTCTTCGCAGAAACGACATATGCTTAGGCCACAGTACAGAGAACACCAAATGCAGCTTAACAAGACGCGTTTGATGCGCCGTGTTTCATCAAAATCTGTTACATAATAAGGACAACATACAAGCATACGTGCTTTGAATCGGAGGGCTTCTGGAAGTTTCAGTACGTGTTGTTGTTGTTGTTGTAACCACGTGATCATACACCTTATGTTTCCCCAAATGTCAGCCAGTGCACAGGTGAGACTCGGACAGGACTAGGACCCAGACATTGGTCCATTCCAAACAGCCACATACTGATAATGGAATATACATCGTTGTTTATACGTGGTATACAACCATGTATAGTTAGTCTATATGAGTATGGGTAACTGTTTGAATGGAATTCGACGTATTGAAGTTGTGCACCTGGGCCACAGGTGGAAGACTTGGACCTATGACACAAAAAAAATGCCTATTAAAAAAATCCCATTACCCCACCCACTTGGTCTCGTACATTACCATCTTATAGTTATAGAAAGGTGGGTAAGAATATGGCTATTATAGAAAGAGCCCTCTCTTTTCCGATTCGCACAAACACAATAAACATCGATTAAATGTATGAAATATGTCTCTGGCAATAGATAAAGGTATTAGGTGTGTGAATATACTCACTTCAAGTCGCTGTTTCAAGCATTTATTGAGTTATTCGCGTTTTGATTACCCCATCCAAAGCGAAAGTTGCGTGTACGAAAGAATCTCACACAGAATCGGAGGCCGTCCGGCGTGGATTATCGGTCATATTTGGCCGATAGCTGATCGCCAGCTCAAACTAATGACGTGCACCATGACCATATACATTAGAAACTCCAACCATACAACGTTCGTCCAATTCTGATCGTACACCGATCTAAAAAGTCTAATTTCGTTCATTATCTGGAACCGGGTCAATGCACCGCACCATCTTCCATAATACAACCGTATATGTAAAGAACATCTCTGATTGGCTAAATCTAAACTGTGATGACGTCATTCAACCTATTTCGGGATTCCGGAAGACATAATCTGATAGTACGCGAATCATGAATGAAAGTAGAAAAAATGTGTTTTTTAGATCGGTGAACGATCACAATTGGACGAACTTTGTATGGCTGGAGTTGCTATTGTATATGGTCATGGTGCACGACTTTAGTTTGAGCTGGCGATCAGTTATTGGTCAAATATGACCGATAATCCACGCCGGACGGCCTCAGATTCTGTGTGAGATTCTTTCGTACACGCAAATTTCGCTTCGGTTGGGGTATACAAAATGCGAATAACTGAATAAATGCTGGAAACAGCGATTTGAAGTGAATCTATTCACACACCTAATACCTTTATCGATTGCCAGAGACAGAAGTCATACATTTATTCGATGTTTATTGTGTTTGTGCGAGCCGGAAAAGAGAGGGCTCTTTCTATAATAGCCATATTGATACTCACCTTTATAAATAGAATATGGTACTGTACTGTACTGTAGAATATGGTAATGGGTCGTAGGTCCGAGTTTTCCACCTGTGACCTGGGCCTGCGACATTGGCACATTTGTTATTTATAAAACCAAACGTGTACATGTGTACAGGATGGGAGAAATGACGATCACGGTTATCCGTCTGTATATGTGCCCGTGACTGGAGAAATGGGGCTTATGGGATGTATGACCAGTGTAGATCCTGATCAAATAGCACACTCATGTAGCCTGCTATATTGCGTGTTCGAAGCATGTCGGTGTTTCATTGATGGAATGGCGAACAGTGCAGATCCTGATCAGACTGTGCGGATGCACAGGTTGATCTGGATCTACATTGGTCGCAAAACCCACGAGTCCCATTTCTCCAGTCACAGCCACATATACGTTTGGTTATCAGCTGGGTAAATATCGCAGGTTATCTCATGGAATAGGCGAACAAACCGTTCTCTAAATATTACTTTTATGGTACATGGGCCGTCTCGGTGTTTGAATAGTGTAGTGTGGACCTTTAACTGAATATAAAGGTTGGCCTTAAATGAAAGGTCCCAACTATAACTAGATTGGTCAGTACGCGAGGCTTACGGAATATCCCCCGCGTGGGCCCAGGTACCCCTAAAATATGTATGTCCAAGCGTGTGGGCTTGGACCTTGACTCTGGGCTTGGCGGGAGCGGCATGAATGTGAATTTGTCACAGGGTAGTAGAGGTCCATTGGAGCAATGCATGTGTGAAATGTGAAGCAGATCCGAGTAAGGAAATAGAAGTTATAACCGATTTCTCTGATGTTAAGTTTTGTAAAGAGACTAAGTATGTGACCTTGGTCTCGAGATCAGCGGGAATTTGTCACAGCATGATAGTAGAGCCTTAGAGGAATGCATGCATGCATGCAATATTAAGAATTTTCGACGGAAGATATAGAAGTTATAACATTTCTCTGATGTTAAGTTTTGTAAAGAGACTATTTGACCTTGACCTTGGGATCAGCCGGGTTGGACGGTCGTGGATTTGGCACAGCATGGTAGTAGAGCCTTACAGGAATGCATGTGTGAAATATTAAGCATTTTAGATGAAGGAAATAGAAGTTTAACAATATTTCTCTGATGTTAAGTATACGGACGCACGGACGCACAGTTTATGTTTGGGAACATTTCATCTCACATTGAAAGCCCCGATGTATGTTACTTTCAATTTGATGCCAACTGTTTTCTGTTTTAGTAAGGACTGACTTTATAGAATATGACCGTTTGCTTCAAATGAAGTGGAATCATACATGTGACTGATATCTATATAAAGCATATCTGACCCTGTTCTTCTTAGAGTGTATTATACAGAGCATTGAGTTGCCGTCTCCGGCCATTTTAGTTTGTACATGTTATCGGACAGATTCACCACTTGGAGGGTTTGACACCTAAGCAAATATTATGGCAGACCAGGGCTCCAGATAAGGAATTAGCTATTGAGTATTGTTACTCCATCATTTCTGAAGCAATTGGGTATTTCAAAATTTTAATTGGGTAAAATAAAATCACACTACTGTTTACACATCAACAGACCGCAATTATTGAATAGTTTCCTTCGAAATGAAAACATGTCTTGGCATTTCATTAGAATTGTCTCACTGGAGACCAAGATGTTTTTTCATGGAAAATGAGAAAAATATGCTATATTTGTGGTCTGTTTATTGTTTTCTACAGCATGATGAAGGTACCACAACATTTGTATTGCTTTTTGATACTGGCTACTTCTGATTTCAATTGGGTCTTTGGCAATTTTAATTGGGTATTTAAGCAAATACGCAGCTTATCTGGAACACTGGCAGACATTGTAATACAATTTGGTGCAATATGTCCCGCATATATAGGACGACGACTATTATTTCAGCGGACTACACACAAAGCTAGAAGTCTGAGTATTTCTACCATCACTCACAAAATACATATAGACACTTGGTCCATGTGTAAAATGCCAAACTGATGCACCGTCTAGTATTAGAAGTGCATCTGCCACAGGTAAAAACGTATTTACTCGCATAGCAGGCAAGTAGACAGTAGTGACAATCCATTGGACACTCAGGAAACTGCTTAAAAAGTCAATGGATTCAATACAGTATGTATGGTAATACAGGTATATATCTACAGCACTGTGTATTGTTCTTACAGTTACACAGTCTTTACTGAATTCTCAAACATTTTAACAAAGGGCCAACAAACCCATCAGATATCAGACTTTGAGTATAAATCTGACGAAAACAAGGCATAGCTTGCTGTAGTCAGATGTCTCCCCATCATGTTGTATCAAATGTTATTCATGTGTTTGTCATATTATTAGTGGTATGTGTCAAACACAATAAGAGATAAAACTGGCTGATGGCTTGTACACACTAATATGGCCGACACTGCAACTCCATGCACTGTGTATGATATAGTAAGAAGAGAATGTTCACATGTATGTTATGCATATATCCATCACATTTACAAAGAAAGTCTGTATGAATCATTAGATGACCAGGGGCCCCACGGGTCCTTAAGTTAAAGGTCCACAGCACACTGTCCAAATACTGACATGTTTCCCTGTGTTTGATGGTTCATGTGTGTTCACCAACAGTTGTTCATGGGATTCGCACAACACAATAAATATGTGGAAATCTACATAAGACCTGCACTGTTCGAGAACTGCATTGTTCTGGTGGGAACAATACAGTTCAGGAACAGCGGATATCTTCTGTATATCTTCATATAGCTATTGTCTTCTGCAAATCCCAGGAACATACGAACTGTTGGTTAATACGCTTGTATCCATGTAGTATCACATGTAGTTACCAGGTAACAAGAGTGCCGTAAGTCACAAAACACGCCCGTCGAAGATGGGCCAGACAGCGAAGATGCAGACATGTGAAGCTGTCACCAAGGCAATAAACATTAAAGATAATTTGAAACTATATAGCATTATTTCTTCTTCTCGTTGTGCTAAACATGTATACTAATTTAGGCAGAGGTGTGTAAAGTAGAATATAGATATAGAATTGGATACAAAAATGTAGACAAAATGGTTTAGTTAAAAAGGTGATATTTTTGTTGAAAAATATTCTTTCGGCATAAAAACACGAAGGTACACATCTTTAATATGTGTAGAAGATGTGTGTATAGTTTCAGATCGATTGAATGAACGGTTTCAGAGGAGTTGTGTACATAAACTCTGTACCCTATATAGAAAGGTATACACAAAGTAGAAAACATGGCTAAGTTAAAAAGGTGATATTTTTGTTAAAATATTTTGTTTCGGAATAACAACACCAAGGTGCACATCTTCAATGTGTGTATAATACGTGTGTATAGTTTCAGATCGATTGACTGAACGGTTTCAGAGGAGTTGTGTACACAAACTGTGTACCCTATATAGAATTGAATACAAGAATGTAGAAAAGATGACTAAGTTAAAAAGGTGATATTTTTGTTAAAAAATATATTTTCGGCTTTATAAACACACCCAAGGTGCACAAATCTCAATTATGTGTAGAAGATCTTCGTATAAGTTTCGATCGATTGACTGAACGGTTTCAGAGTGAGTTAGTGTACACAAACTCTGTACCCTATATAGAATTAGTATACACAAATGTAGAAAACATGGCTAAGTTAAAAAGGTGATATTTTTGTTAAAATATTTTGTTTCGGAATAACAACACCAAGGTGCACATCTTCAATGTGTGAATAATACGTGTGAATATGTTTCAGATCGATTTGATGAACGGATTCATAGGATTGTGTACACAAACTGTGTACCCTATATAGAATGAATACGAATGTATATAAGTTAAAAAAGGTGATATTTTTGTTAAAAAAATATTTTTCGGCATAAACACAGTGCATCTTCAATATAGTACATCTGTATAGTTTCCGATGATTGACTGAACGGTTTCAGAGGATTGTGTACACAAACTCTGTAGCCCTATATATTATACACAAATGTAGAAAAACAGGGCTAAGTTAAAAAGGTATATTTTTCCCTTAAAATATTTTGTTTCGGAATAACAACACCAAGGTGCACATCTTCAATGTGTGTATACTACGTGTGTATAGTTTCAGATCGATTGACTGAACGGTTTCAGAGGAGTTGTGTACACAAACTGTACCCTATATAGAGAATAGGAAGAATGTAGAAAAGATGACTAAGTTAAAAAGGTGATATTTTTGTTAAAAAATATATTTTCGGCATAAACACACAAAGGTGCACATCTTCAATATGAGTAGAAGACTTCTGTATAGTTTCCGATCGATTGACTGAACGGTTTCAGAGGAGTTGTGTACACAAACTCTGTACCCTATATAGAATTGTATACACAAATGTAGAACAAATGGCTAAGTTTAAAAGGTGATATTTGTTTCGGCATAAAAACACCAAGGTGCACATCTTCAATATGTGTAGAAGACGTGTGTATAGTTTCAGATCAATCGACTGAACGGTTTCAGAGGAGTTGTGTACACAAACTATGTACCCTATATAGAATTGTATACACAAATGTAGACAAAATGGCTAAGTTAAAAAGGTGATATTTTTTTCGGCATAAAAACACCAAGGTGCACATCTTCAATATGTGTAGAAGACGTGTGTATAGTTTCAGATCGATTGACTGAACGGTTTCAGAGGAGTTGTGTACACAAACTATGTACCCTATATAGAATTGTATACACAAATGTAGAAAAAATGGCTAAGTTAAAAAGGTGATATTTTTTTCGGCATAAAAACACCAAGGTGCACATCTTCAATATGTGTAGAAGACGTGTGTATAGTTTCAGATCGATTGACTGAACGGTTTCAGGGGAGTTGTGTACACAAACTATGCAGTTATTCTGTCCGCCGCCCGCCCGCCCGCGGTCTAGTACATACCGATTAGTAACCATTCGTGGCATTGACTACTGTCTGTTTCACGAAACCTGCCCAAATGCTGACAACGCAACGTGAAATTTGGTGCAATATCGATTTTATTGCGGAAAAAAACATTGGGAATTTACCACGGGGACATCTTTTTACAGAAATAGTTGACCGATTTTCAAAATCTAACTTTGTTTTCTTAGATCATTTCCCAGCTATCTAGCCAGGTTTCAGAGTCACTTTCCAATTATTTTCGTTTTACGACTCCTCCTTGTTAAATATTGATTTTATAACGAACAATTTTTTCTCTATGGTAATTTATCAGGGGGGTGGGGGGTGGGGGGGGGTGGAGGGTGGGGGTGAGGTGTAGAATATGGAGGAGGAGCTGGGAAATGATCTAACGTAGAATAAACTGGAGGAGGAGCTGGGAAATGATCTAAGATCATTTCCCAGCTCCTCTTTCATATTCTACACCTCACCCCCCCCCCCTCCCCCCCCCCCACCTGATAAATTACCATAGAGAAATAATTGTTCGTTATAAAAGTCAATATTTAACAAAATTTACGAAATAAAAAGAAGGCTCCTTCTTAAAAAAAATAATATTGTGAAAAGAAATGCTGTTTTTGTATTGTTTACATGGCCGTAACATTTGGGCAGGTTTCGCGAAACCGATTTTTTTTTAATATACACACATCATCAGGATCACAACGGTTTCAAAATTACTTTCGCTGACGTTTCATTGGTCGAACGACATCACATGATGTTATCACGTTCTTTTCGAGAAAATTACAATATATTTGCTCATTATACAAATAGCTGGCATAAAACGGTTATGATAAAATATAACAACAGGCTAGTGTCGTTTGGTACACATTTCATCAGGCTCGGCTCGCAGACGGTAGGAATTCCTCGTCAAGCTTCGAAATTCCTATGCTTCCTAGCCTTGCCTGATAAATGGTAGTCTCGTATGTGTGTGTTTGGTATCAAATTAATCAAGCTTAGCTATCAATACTTTAGGAATTCCTCAGCAAAGTTCGGACTTTCTACGCGTTTCCAGGCTATGCCTGATAAGCTCGATACCAAAAGACACTACTAGCCTGTCGCCCATTTCACCAACATTGCAAAGTATACTTGTCTAGCAAAGTATACTTTGAGGGAGAAATAATTTATTTTTCCCGAAATACATTATTCCATATAGAATAAACGACTGCATATATTTAATAATTAAAAGTATGTATAATTATTATACTGAATGTATTACATTATCACAGCCAAAATGGCTGTGATAATGTAATAAATTCAGTATAATCAAAATTGCTGTGATAATGTAATAAATTCAGTATAATAAAAATTAATAAATGTATCCTTAAATTGAAAATTTCTGCATGAAAGGGCAATTTTGGTGAAATAGGCGACTGGTATTGTATATAGTAAACACTATAATTATAAATAGTTACCGGACTCTAGCGACGTCTCACTGGATCGATCATCCTCCGCCATACCTGTGGTCTGTTCCGATGTTAAACCACAGTCGTATCACTCAACGATTACACACATGCACACACACATACACGCCGGTGTAGAATGAAGTGTCGTCTGCTTTAATAAACTGTTCGGTGTAGAATGTCGCCTGCTTGAACCTGGGGCGACTGATGTATGTATTATCACTGTCTGTACACAGTTGTCTAACCGAATACGTATAACATAGTCACGTGGCTATCATACAAACTCGGTATTTACAGTAACACCATAAATAACCCGATATCCAGTCTTTTTATCTTTACGTATTGAACGGTTGAACGTTTGACCTGCTTTAGTAATGTATTGATTATCGCTGTTTGTAAAGATGTAAAGTAAATACCGATACCGTGATTCCTGGCAGGAGACGCCAATATTGGCATTTGTTACATGTTTACACAGGGCAGCAATTGCACCATGTCGTGTTACGCAGACACCGCTGGCCCAGTTCAGAGTTTTATCCCGTCAACACAGTGCGTATGTGCCGTAAAACACGGTGCCGTGAAACATTTTTGATATCCAGTCAATACTATTTTTGCATTTTACAGCCATTTGTATGTGTTGACGGGATAAAACAATAGTAGGTTAGTGCCGTATATATATGTTTGTTCCGTCGAGTAATGATACACGTTTTCAAATTAAACGGTGTACATAGTCTATCTGGTGAAAGTGTTCTGTGGTCTGACCCCGTATATATTCAACGACCACGGAGAGCAAACGACCACGGAGAGCATAGCCGAGGAATTAGACAGAAAACAATTCAGAGAGGTCGGGGATTCTGGATTCCGTGGGAAAATGCCTCAAATTCAAGATGGCGTCCAGGATGGTAGTTCATGCAGCAAAAATAGAATGAAATGCTATTGTTTCCAATTTGAAATGTGGGTGAAGAAATAATAGTGGTATTTTAAAGGTACATGCCCACTCAGTAGGTAAACATTGTTCTTTATAGTAATTAAATAAGTGTATAATTGTGTCACTATTCCACCAGTTCTAAAAACTACGAGTGCCCGCTATACCGATATAATCATTTAGTACTATTTATTTTACTGATAGTGACGCGCGGTGGTATCAGACTATTTCATATGCAAATGAGGCATGCTATTTTTTAATTATTTATACAAATTAAATGCGTCACCTGAAAAAATTCTATTTTCGACAGATTATAAAGTATGATCATTGCACATCAAAAAATAAATACAGAGAATAAATAGTATTGTGTTATCAGTTTAAGGAAACACGGTTATCGCCCCTGATATCAGTGTGTAAATTTACGTCTGATATACAATGTATAATACTGCCAATCAATACGTGGGGAAATGGTGAATGAATGTTTATTTTGCCAGGAAATGTATCAGATGATGTATCTGATATAAATTCGTTTTGTGCCTACTGAGCGGGCATGTACCTTCCCAGTGAACCATCTACGTCACCTGGAAGTGATGGAGACGTTTGACTGTAACACGTGTTAAAGACGTTTCCGTCACCCCAAATGTGTTACACTTCAAGTACGTCTTTGTTTGGTGTTGGGAACGTGTCGAGGACTGCAATGAAACGTTGAAAAGTCTTTAATAAGACCTGAATTGGACACGTTTTGTGGACTAGTTCAAGACGTTTTCCACACTAACACGTTGTAAAGACGTGTCCTTCACCCCAAATGTGTTACACTTCAAGTACGTCTTTGTTTGATTTTGGGAACGTGTTGGTGACTACAATAAAACCTTGAAAAATCTTTAATAAGACCTGAAATGGACACGTTTTGTGGACTCGTTCAAGACGTTTTCCACACTAACACGTTGTAAAGACGTGTCCGTCACGCCAAATGTGTTACACTTCAAGTACGTCTTTGTTTGGTTTTGGGAACGTGTCGGTGACTACAATAAAACCTTGAAAAATCTTGAATAAGACCTGAAATGGACACGTTTTGTGGACTCGTTCAAGACGTTTTCCACACTAACACGTTGTAAAGACGTGTCCGTCACGCCAAATGTGTTACACTTCAAGTACGTCTTTGTTTGGTTTTGGGAACGTGTCGTGACTACAATAAAACCTTGAAAAATCTTGAATAAGACCATGAAATGGACACTGACGTGGGGACTCCTTTAACACGTTTTCCATACTAATACGTGTTAAAGACGTGTCCGTCACCCAACAAGTTCGTCGTTGCCTGGTGTTGGGAACGTGTTGAGCATTGCAATAAAACGTTGAAAAGCTACTGTGGACACGTTTTCAGGAATGTTTTTAGACGTTTTCTACACTAACACGTTGTAAAAACGTGTCCGACACTCCAAATGTGTTTCACATCAAGCACGTCTTTGTTTGGTGTTGGGAACGTTTTGTAAACTATTTTTTGAAATCTACCAGCCCTGTTTCTAGTCCAAGGTAATTGTAGCATCCACCACACTTGTCAACAATACCCCTGATTTTCCTTGGTGTCCTTAGAAGGGCACGTCTGTCTTTGGGGAGCCCCTGAACACCTGCACTTTTGAAAAGCTGCAACAGCTCTGCAGTAGCAGGTAGATTGTGAGTGCTTGGTTACATATAAGGCTATTCGTTCCCTTAAAGTTGGTTCATTATCTCCTTCATTATCGCTTCTATTACTTGATTCTGATGTGTCAGATGAGGAAACAGGTATTTCCTGAAATCCGTAATATTTTCTGAATCAGTACGTTCATCGTCAGAATTAATAACAGCATTGTTAGCAGCATTATCAGAGAAACTTTCATCGTTCACGCTGGTATCATCAGACATTGCAACCTCACCACGTTGTGCTCCATATAACAGACGCCTTCCACGCATACGTCTGTTTGTTTTTGGTCGTAACCTAATGGGTGATGCTCGCGGATGAGTTGTAGCTCGATGTACATGTTCTTCAGTCACCATATCATCATTGTCCGATGATGACGAATGCTCTCGGGTTGCCGTCCCTACGTTGTCTGCCATCACCTGTACAGGTACCAACAGAGGTGGAGGGTTCACCAAGTCATCCTCAGATGAAGAGATATCATCTCGCCTCGCCATTTCTAATATGCGTCTCATCTCCCTCTGTATACGTCTTCTTCTACGTGCCTCACGCGCTCGGGACTTATGTGGCATTGTTATCTGAAGGAACATGTACGAACAGTGACGTAGTCAGTATTTGTATATATGCATACAGCTTTACATTATGACTAACTATAAATGTAGGCTACAGTCGTCAACGACTGCATGGGTATTCCCCGGTCAGAGCGCAAGCAAAAGAAGGGAGATACTTAAGGATTCTCTAATTTCGTGTCCGGAGCATACTTATAATACCGTATGGTAGAGTTTGTGGCAGGCATATAGACATTTAATTTACCCCCCCCCACACACACACACATACCCACATCATATTAACGCGTATCATCTCCCCGTAAATCTGAGGTATGATATGGAGCTGGCAAGTGGTGCAGTTTTTGTGAATCATAAATCCAAGATGGCCGCCAAATAAAACAAGAATGTCGCGTGTCCGACGACGAATGCCCCCGGCGTGATGCTGAATGGAAAACAGAAAAGTTTTGAAACTCTAAAAATTAATCTTCTTAACCAAACGCCTACCCGGTAAATGTTTTCAGCAACCCAGTGAAGGTCAAAAGTTCAATGTAATATCAAATTTTGACATGTATGTGTATAATGTTCATATGAATCAACTGTATGAATATTAAAGTAATCCTTCAAGTAATATAGAATTGATGATGAATTGGAGAAACTCGTACGATCTTCTTAACCAACGCATAGGTGTTTTCAGCAACCCTGTGAATGTCAAAAGGTCAAGGTCATATCAAATATGACATGGATGTGTAGTGAATGTTCATATGAATCAACTATATAAATATTAAAGCAATCCTTCAAGTAATATAGAAGTTATGATGAATTGGAGAAAATAGTACAATCTTCTTGACCAAACGCCTAAGTGTTTTCAGCAACTCTGTGAAGGTCAACAGGTCAAGGTCATATCAATTATGACATGGGTGTGTAGTAAATGTTCATATGAATCAAATGTATAAATATTAAAGCAATCCTTCAAGTAATATAGAAGTTATGATTAATTGGAGAAACTCGTACAATCTCTTAACCAAACGCCTAAGTGTTTTCAGCAACCCTGTGAAGGTCAAAAGGTCACGATCATATGAAATATGACATGGATGTGTAGTGAATGTTCATATGAATCCACTGTAGAAATATTAAAGCAATCCTTCAAATAATATTAGTTATGATGAATTGGAGAAACTCGTACACTCTTGTGGCGGACGGACATACGGACGGACGGTCCAAACACTATTTGCCTTTAGTTTGCAATTATGTAAACTACTTCAATGCATAATTTAACACTTTCAACCCTAGCGGCCTCTACGTATGCCGATGTGCAAACAGTGTAGATCCAGATGAGCCGTCTCATCAGAATCTGCACTATTTGCAGTTATTTCTGCAAAATTCTAAAGTAAACATCCCTTTAGACGAATGGACTAGCCCAAATTTAAAGCATGAGTGCACAAGTTAATTATTTTCATAAATCAACGATGGCCACCAAAAGCAAAAAACAAAAAAAACAAAATAGCCGCCAAATAACCGTGTATTTCAATAGAACTTCATACATTTTAAGGTATATGGACATAATTCTGGACTTGGTGGGACGTGCGGTGGGTGTTTGGGGATCCTCCGCCAAGAAAATTTTGAAACCAGAACGCATTAGACGGTATTTCTCGGAACATTGCACATCTGCTGCCACTTGCATTATCCCAGCAAACACACAACGTAATTGCAACGTTGAAAGCACGTTTCATCTAGTGATTTCTGGAACGTTGTTGGCACGTTGTGTCAAATGTTGTAGCAACGTTGCAGCAACGTTGTGACAACGTTGTAACAACATTTGATAACTTTGTTGCAACCTGCCAACGTTGTAGAAACGTTGCAACAACGGCATTGCAACGTTGGGACGCAACGTGCTCAACACCAACCAAGCACTTGCCATTTTTACGTAAATGCAACGTAATATGCAACGTTGTCGCAACATTCAGGCAACGTTAGAGCACGTTGTAACAACGTGCCATTGTTAGCTGAGATAATTATAATGTCTGCCGGGCCGTTGTCAGAACATTTAGTAATTTTGTTGCAACGTTGAACACAACTACCCACCACATTCCAAACCCCTGCCATTTATACGTGAAAACGTAAAATTCGACGTTGTCACAACATTCACCCAACGTTTAGAGCAGGTTGTAACAACGTTCCATTGATAGTTGGGAAACTTCAACTTTTGTACCCATTGTGATTTTCACTCTCAAAACACGGCATGTACGTTTACAGTTACAGTGACATTTATAACAGTTTTTACAAAACACGTGACCAAAGTTCTCGCTCAATTGAAAAGATTCGGGTTGCGAGAGTTGTCTTTCTTGTGACCTTTGACCCGATATAGATATATATGGTTGAAGTTTCGCTAAAGTATTCCATACGGTATCCAGGTTATATTCCGGACACGACGACGTCAAATCGACAGTATCACTCGACTTTAAAGGTACATACCCACGCAGTAGGCACAAACTGTTCTTTATAGGAATTAAATAAGTGTATAATTATGTCACTATTCCACCAGTTCTAAAAATTACAAGTGCCCGCTATACAAATATAATCATTTATTAATTATCAATTTACTGTTAGCGACGCGCGGCGGTAACAGTCTATTTTGATAATGTGCGGGGACGACGACTTTCACATCACGGCTTGCGGTGCGCATGCGCAGTATACTACGCGCGCCAGTAGGCTTCCCAATATGTAAACAAGAATATCAACATGTCGAAACGTCCAGTACGGAAATTGTATGAAACAGCGTCGGCCAACAAAAAGGCGAAATGTCTGAGGGACAGGCAGTACAGAGAGAGAGAGAGAGAGAGAGAGAGAGAGAGAGAGAGAGAGAGAGAGAGAGAGAGTGGTTAATAATCACCAAATGGAAAGAGTTACATGCAGATTTAGATTTGGACTCGAACAGAGATTTTTCTTGTCAACTTCCGATACTTCACTGCGCATGTCAAATATGTGATATGATTGACCGTGTCACGTGACGCGTGTTGGTAAAAATAGCACAAGGTCGGAAAATACCCTTTCTACTCGCGGCATATAAAATGCGATTTAACACCAATTAACACGCGCCGTAATTAAAAATAACTTGTTAGTGGGTAGACAAATGGCTCATATAAGGCATGGCAGAAAATGAAAAGTAGTAGTACAGTGTAACCTGCTGCGTGGGCATGTACCTTTAAATTTCGTCAGGGAGATACATTTGTGAATTACACATGTAGGCCTGGCACAACACTGAAGTTAAAACCCGTTCATTTTGTAACGACATTTTCAACACGTTTTCAACACGTTTTCATATGTCTTGTGATTTTTGTTTACCAATCGACAAATGGACAATACATGTAATTTATATTTTATTAATCTACAATTATTAACGTTCAATCAATCGAGTCCACGTGAAGATATCTTCACGTCGATGGTTGTTTTATGCCATTTCCATCGAAAACACTTGAACTTTTCATTTCAGAACTGTTTAAAGACGTTTGCAAAACGTCTCTAATACGTTTAACATTTGTAATGAGCAACCTTAATAAACTAATCCACATTTGTGTTGTACTTTACGAAAATTACAAGCATTTTCCAGTAAGTTTGTATATTTTTCTGAAGGATTTTAGGCGACTAGTACAAAGACGTCCACGCGACGTTCAGGACACGTATTTACTGTTAAGAACCGGGTTCAACCCACGTGCAACCAGTCTACGGATTTCCACAATGATGCACACTATTTAGGAGATTACTAATATGCGATAATATTTCATTTCTAACTTTCGAACGTTCAAAACATATTTTTCTGCGTTTTAGCCAACATCGTGCTGAAGTAAACATGGCGGGAGTTTTCACATTTCAACTCGGATGCATGTTTATATATCGATAGACAGAAAAAACAATGACCCATTCATAGTTATACGAACGTTCTCAACACATGGTAGCAAGTTCACCATTCATATAATATAGTTATCAATCTATACTTACCTTAGTTTTAACAGAATAAATTTGCAACAACCCAACAAAATGGCGCCGACTAGTAGACCGAAGTGCCCGTATGTGAAGTCACGTGCGACGCAAGTGTCTGCAAAACGTTTTCCAAACGTACTGCAGACGCTGTTATTTCACTTTAAAATAAAATACATGTTTTGGTCAAAATTAATTTACGGGATCTAAACGGGTTTTATTTTGGTATGAATACTAGACAATGTCAGACTTTTTGCTCTTCGTTTTCACAAAGTCTTTTTCTGACGGTTCCAATTGGATACGTAATGGTTACGTTATGATCACGTTTTAGAAACGTTGTATACTATATTATGTGCGGTAATCTTTTAGTCATGTAAGACAGCAAATAAACATAGTATTTTTACATATTTCCTTAAGCAGTCAAACAATTGACATCTTTTTTTCCAAGGTTTTCACGTAGTGTTCGTGTGGTCTTTGGAATCACGACGTTTCGAAACTGTCTTGAAGACCTCTACCGCATCCCTATTTGATGCAATACGTCTCAAAGACGTATTACATTCGTCTTTAGTACCAACACTCCTAGAAGACGTCGCCGTCACCAAAACGAGTGGTTCACTGGGTTTAAGTCGCACTTATGTTTGCTCATTATACATATATTCTTTTATAAATTGTTAGTGAATGATGGAACTGTGGCGATATGCATGGTTCTAAACGCCTGCGACAGGGGTGGAGTTTCCACAACCTCCATCACATTATTCCGCAATATTTACCACAATAACGGTGTCGTGAAATATATCAGCAATGAAAACGATAATGCAATAGTGGATCCTCCGGCCACGACAGATCCATTGTCAATTACCACTACCATTTACGTTGCGCATTAACTGGCAAACACGGAAGAACAGGGAAGCAACATACTATGAGGGAATGTCGGTGGAGCACTTCGCCAATATACAAGAGTGCCGGTCAAAGGGGGATAACTCCATGGAAAAATAAATCAGTAACGTTGATGGATATACCCCTCAATATTTGTTAACGCAAATTTAAAAAAATCAAAGTACTGAAAGTACTGACATATGTCATCTCCACAAAAACTGATTACTTGCGGAACTAGAGACTGAAAGTTTCATATTTTCTCAATCACATCCAGAGGCAAGTGTACTGTGCATGTGCAAACCCATTCCCATCCACACATTTTCTCTAGAATGAATTACTGTTTGTAACTCCCAGAAAAAAATGTACGAAATTGGCGGCTAACTGGTCACTGCTACCCAACTGTGAGAACTAAAGATAATAGCTGCTGTATTCATACGCACGAAATGTCTTGATTCGTAGTTTCCAAAATGTAACGGATAAACTGAGTCCAAAACTGTGAAAACTATAGAGAATTATTAGTATATGTAGAGTTTTAGATACAAAGCAAGACAGACCAAAACGCCATAGGATAAGTTGGCGCAGGGCACTGTTTTCTTCGTCGTACTCGCCGTTTAGGCGTAGCACGACAATATGGCTGCCCCCATAGAATTTGCGTGACATACTATGCTATCTCAAGGGAGATAACATATAATAATATACTTACCTTGAGCACGTGGGCCGCATGGGTGGGCTATACAATAAAATATATGGATAGTGATAAACAGGAATATGAAGTTGCAAGTCAATCAGACTTGGGGTTGCAGACATAATAGGTAGATACAAAATTTAACGCAAATTTGCCAAAAATAATTTCACATGGACCTTGGGCGTGTTGGTCGCATATAGGTGGGCTATGTAATGAACATATGGACGGTTATACACATTTATATGAAGTTTCAATTCAATTTGTGTTTGACTGACGGATGGACGGACAGCGGTATACCACAGTACATTCCGTTTTCCAAATGGGCATATAAAAAGGCAATTTGCTCGACTTAATGTTAATATTTTCTCAACATGTCATCATAGATGTCTCACTATGTCGACATAGTGTGATATTTAAAGGAGATATAACCAGGTTATGTTTTCGGGATACGTGTATGTATTCATCATTGATATATAAAATAAAACACATTTCACAGTAATCCGACAAGTATGTGCCGTTCTTTTACGGATTTCATATTCAGAGGACAGCCGTCACTGCATGACCAACTTCCCCTTGTTTTGCTTACCAGTTATTTCCCTTTGCGGTCACGTGGGTATATGAGGTATGTGTAGTACTTCCTGAATGTATGCTTAATGCGATTATTACACTTAATATTGTTGTCAACATGTCAATTTATTTTCACGTTATGTAGACTTGTCACGATAAATTACAATGTTTCAGCATCTCGATGGGTGATATATGCCACCATAATTATTAATTAACTAGAATTTGAGCTTGTCACAAGGCATGTGTAACCCCCACCCCGCCTACAGACAGCCACTACACACATAAATGGAGATAACTAATATGTCAGCAGGCGCGGATACAGAAATATTGCAGGGTGGGGGGGGGGGGCGGGGGGGGTTTGGGGGGGGGGGGTCTAGACCTCCGCGAGCGCGACGCGCATCATAACTAGTCGAGTATTGTATATTTTTCTTTTGCCAGGAGCAGGGGGTCCGGACGGACCCCCCCCCCCCCCCCCCCCCCCCGTATCCGCGCCTGGTCAGTAAGGTGACAGTCGTCGTTCTTGCACGAGACACACATTTGGGTCATGGTTTATGCAAGTGCGAAAAGACAAAAAGACAAAGGGAGGTAGCTAAAAAAAACAGTGATGCAAGAGTTGTCATTCTTGCGCACAACACGCATTGGGTCATGGTCTATGCATGTGTGAACTTCATGAAAATATGCCAAAGGGTGTTAGAGTTATGCTTCGGCCGAAACCAGTTGGCAGCTAACTTCACTCGAGGTGCTGCGGTGGCCAGCCGTGTCTCCCCACCTGAATTCCACCGAACACAGCTCGGGAGATGCGTGCGGGAGCGATACGGGCTTCACAACGTGGATCAATTGGCCAATAATGCTCTTGTCAGAGAATGGAATGGTCTTCCAAACGCCCTTATCCAGACTTACCGGTACATCAATTCTATACCAGTTGAGTCAATACAGTGATCCACGCACGCGGTAGTCACAACGGTGGGTTATTAGGGAACATATCCTGTTCATTTGCCACCTAAGAAAAGCCATGTGGAAGCGATAACATCCACCACAAGTACAAGTCCAAGTTATTTTGGAAACTTTTTTTTTCGATTATGCCCCCTGCTCACTTCATCGATTGTTTTTGACAGAACATATGGATTTGACAGTACAAAATGACAGGAATGTGTTGTATGATCATACACATCAACATTACTACATTATATTGCAAACGTCAAAGAAATCAACAACATGGTAACAGTATCCCTTACTATGCTGAATTAAATGTCGTCTGCTTGAAATGTTTTATTTTCAATATTTCTCGACAAAAACCTGGTTTTGACAGCACATGAGAATCGTCTCCAGTGGAGACGATTCTCATGTGCTGTCAAAATCAGGTTTTTGTTAAGAATTAAAGAAAAAATGAAAAACAGCAGACGACAATTTCCGTCAACAGCATAGGAAGGGTTAAAGTTTGTTTTCTTTTTTTTGCTCAGTATATCTCATAATTGATAGTAAAACCAAAGACGTCATTTCATAGAATGTTGAGAATGGATCACAGTTATGTTCCTGCCGCAACCAATTCTTATGAACTTGTATATTTGACGGAACCCCAGGTGGGAGTCGGAGATGAGGTTGGTGGTGGTGAATACTATTTCTTCAGCGATGTGATAACCTGGAACTACTGGTATACACCATGTACATGTGCGAAGCTATAAAATAATAATGCAACTCGATTGAAGTTAAAAAAATATTTTAATACAAAATCTCGATTGTTGACCGTCATAACTCAAATTACTTACAAACATCAATCACAGATACAGTTAGCACACAGAATAAAAAAAACTAGCAGATGGATGCCGTGGTAGTTTATAAATACAATGTACAGTGTGTATCATGATATGGGGTTCCCTTCTGATAAAAATCACCTTGTGATGACTAAAACCAGTGTAGCTCCAATCCATCTGAAGTCTGAAGCATCTGATGTCTGAACAGGAGCTAGCCTGACATTCAGTGGTTGAAGTGATACTAGTCATCAACCAGAGCTCCAGATAAGGTGCGTATTGGCATATTTTATGCACTTATTTTAGCCGAATACCCATTGATTATCAAAAGTGAGAGTACAAAATACTCCTAGCAATGTGAAAATACGCATTGATTTTCAAATTGAGTAGTGAAAATACTGTAATAAAGTTGAACATTTACTTTTAATAGTTGAGCTGCAAAAGCAAACAGTTGCTTTTTGCAGCTCAAATAAGTGAATTTTAAATTCGTTTTATATTTTGTTATCATTTGTTCCCCATCTAATAAGGAAAACAATAATACATTTGTAAGAGTAAAATACGCATTGACTGAGTGAGTGAGTGAATAGGGTTTAACGTCCACTTTTCTGACATAGAGGTACAAGCCTCAGGGAGTCTACACGCAGACGGGTCAACGGGGTCGTGTCCCGTATCCACCTGTCCGAGGGGGGTAAATCCCAACTTCAGAACTCAATATTTACAATCAAAATATATATTCAGTCCTGAAATTAGAACAACCTGATCTGGTGCCAGGCCCTCGCCACACCAGCATCATTTATCCCATCCCCTAAAAGTAATAGGATTAGCGCTAATCTTATTTTTATATATGGGGTATAGCCCGACTCAACTCTCACATACAAGAACGCCAAAAATGTACACGAGGGCCAAATCCGGTATAGTGGGTTCCGGAAAGTATGAACCCAATCGTTAAGCCAGTTTAGTCGCCTTTTACAACAAGCAATGGCTACTGCAGCACTATTCTCAGGATCAGTTGATCCCACCCCCGGTGCCTGCACGGGGCCAAAATACGCATTGAATTTGAAATATGGGACTCCCATAATGGGTATAATACTCTTTTCATACAAAATTTATCGGGAGCTCTGATCAACAATACAGTATGTGTCTAGTGAAAAAGTACATGATGATCAGGATCTACACTGGCTGAAATTATTTATGGTCCTTTGCCTCTTTTCCAGGAGATGAAATGTGTATACAAACAAGATAATGGCACGATTTAAATGAAATGGATCAGATACATAGATAATACCAGGCTAGGGTCTGTTGATATCAAGTTGATAAGGCAAGGCTTGAAAACGGAATTCCGACGCTTGCCGAGGAATTCCTACAATTTCCGAGCTGAGCCTGATATCAACAGACGCTAGACTGGTATTCTATTTATCATGTAATGTTTTAAGCCGATGATCAAATATAAAATAGTTCTTGTTGAAAAGAATGTGGACTTGTTTACGTTGTATCATTACACCGACGTCATTCGATAACATCATGTGACACGGTTCAACCAATGAAACGTCAGTTACAATATTTTCACATAATACAACATTATGTTATCAGTCAGTAGGTATTGGGCCACAACAGAGATTTTTATCTGATAAAATCGATTTATCAGGTTAGTACATGTAACTGCACATAAGTATATACAAGTACATATATACATAATAATGATTAAAGCAAATGCTGTATCAGGCAGGCAGGCTGGACTTTGAATTTGTGATATCATTAATATGAAACCCTGATATCAATTATTAAGTGGAACTGTTCCCTATTCCAATGCATCACTTATTTAATTTAATTCTATTTCACTCAGTAGATGATTTTGATGAATAGCTTGAAATAATACACTCGTGTACGTCGGCTTCCGCTTAAAAAACTTGTTCGTTTTGCTTCTTTTGATATCAAGTTTATCAGGCTAGGCTGGAAAACGCATTTTCCAGCCGAGCCTGATAAACTTGATATCAAGTCACTATTACTTGTTTACACGGAAGCCGACATACACTCATGTAATATTTCCCGCTATTAAAAATGTATGATGGAATATCCTCTATATAATGAAGAGTGTTATAGTGGAGTTGAAGTGTATGATCAAGATTTGTTAACTTTCTTTGAATTTGCATTCCCATTCAAATGGGTCTGCGATCTAAATCATTCAACAGCAGCAACGTGACATACAGTGTAGACCCTGATAAAGCCAAACGAAGCGTGTTAAACAACTTTATTTTTAGTGGAAGTGATACCGTAAGCCTCTCATCAAAGGAGCTTCACCGACTGAAAAGTGAACAGTGCAGACCCTGATCCGACTCTGGATTCGCAGGCTATCTTGGTCTTACCATGTCGCAAAGGCTAAACGTCCAATTTTAAGCCAGCCTGTAACATTTGTTGTAGTGAATTGCTAACATTAGCACATGTGTAGCACTATTTAATTATGTTACATGATATGTCAACAGGATTTCACAAGTTTCACCAGGTGTAGTATCAGGGTATGGGATCACTATTGTTTACACTCCATTAATGGCGGTGCACATGATGTGTCGGGTAAATCTTTTATTAGTGACCATGTTCCAGACATTAATACTACGAGTCAATACCAAATTTAGCAACATTAGTTATGTAGGTAGTCTGAACATTCTGCAGAGAAATTTTAATCAGACTAAGTTTAAACAACGTTTGCTTTCGTCCGATTCAAATTTGTCTGCAGAATGTTCGGACTAACTACACAAGTAATACTGCTAAATTTGGTATTGGCAGACTTGTAGTGTAAACAGCTGGAACATGGTAATCATTAAAAGGAAGAAACCAGTTGTATTGATGGAAAATAAGATTAAGAGCCCTGCCATTACGGCACTGTAAACAATAGACCACGTGATCCCATACCCGGAATATACAAACATCTAGTATTTACATGTAATTTGTGGCTGTGACTGGAAAAATCGGCTTATGGTTTATACAACCAGTGTAGTTCCAGATCAGACTGCACATCTGCACAGGAACTGCACTATTCGTTATTCAACCACAATGAAACGCCCTTCATGCATCTAACAAACAGTATAGATCATTATGAGGCTGCAGAAGTGTGTGGTCGGATCAGAACCTACAATAGTTACAAATGCTATAAGCCCACTAAACTTCGTACAACTAAAATGTTTGTAAGTGCAAAATTATGATAGCCTGTAAATTTTACATTAACAGTGTTTTCTTGTAAACAATTATTGGATTTACATTTATTGAGCATAGGCTGCATGCATATGCAGCCTATGCTCAATAAATGAAATCCATCAATTGAAATATACAGACGATCCTAAATTTGCATTTTAGTCGTACAAACTTTAATGAAATGGGCCCGTTCTCCAGAAATGGGCCCCTGTTCTCCAGTCACAGCTACAGTTTTAACACGGACAGACAGAGATATGCCTATAAAACATGACACCATTCGTAGAATGGATCTTACTCAGCATGGGTAATGTACGTCCACCACGCCTGCTTGTTAGGTCAATTTCAACCCACATTTTACTATATGTCCCAGTACGTGTAATACTGTTTAACAGTCTGTCAACAGCTAAGGTTATCGGAACTGAATATTTACAAAATTAAAAATGTATCCCTGAAATTAGAATATCATGACCTGGTGTCAGTTCCTAAACACACAATAATAATTTCGTCTCACTCCATAAAAGTAATAGGATTAGTACTAATCTTACTACTTTTATTATGGCTATAACCTGATCAAACTCTCAAGTAACAAGAAAGTCAAAAGTAAAATGTACCCGAGGGCCAAACCAGGGATATCTGGATTCTGGTGAGGATGAATCCCATTGTTAAATTTACCATTCCATACTCTGAACAGCCAGCCATCTTAATCCCTCTAACTACAGTAGCAATTTGATGCAATAAAGTGCATACAGTATCCATGAAATTATATTATCCCGTCAACACAGTGCGTATGTGCCGTGAAACACGGTGCCGTGAAACATTTTTCATATCCAGTCAATACTATTTTTGCATTTTACAGCCATTTGTAGGTGTTGACGGGATAAATAGAATAGTAGGTTAGTGCCGTGAATGGGAAACAAGAGGGCCATGATGGCCCTAATTCGCTCACCTGACTCCATGAACACCAGAGGAGAATGTGACATTGAGTTCATGTGTTTTAAAAAAATTGTGCTATTTTTAGATGGCGGTCATCTTGGATTAAGCGATGACTCTCATTTTACAAAATCTGAAAATGCTTCACCCAGCATCGGCCATGTGGTTCCTGAGAAAAAGACATTAAAAATCTTGAATAAATGGACCTTTTGGTGGCCATCATGGATGACATAATCATCCGATTCCGACAAATATTGCACCAGAGTGATCGCCTCATTGATACCTTCAATTTGATATATGACATGACCATATTCAGTCAAAAATAAAATTTGACCCCAATTTGACCCCACGGGCCACGCCCATTTTTGACCCCGGGGTCACCATTTTAACAACTTTCAAAGAGCAATGTACATCGATCATTCCTACCAAGTTTCGTCGAAATTCGGCTACCGTATTTAGCCGTGTATTACGCTAATTTTTTCAGCCCCATTTTTTAATCCAGAAGTCGCCCTGCGCGTTATAAGTAGGAACATAAATTTCAAACATTTTTTCCAACTGATTTCTGCCAGTTTCACGCAAACAAAACAAGCCCGGAAACGGAAATGTCAATTTTTGACAGACGTTTAAATACGCATAGTGTGAAACAAGAGAAAATGAATCAATCGATATGAATGGGTGCGGTAAGTATAGATTGATGGTAAATTGGTATATTTTGGGATTTAATATAGCCAGGCTCGTAACATAAGAGGCTACGTGTATTTGAGGAAATTTACGTGTTTTCTGTATTTACGCTGGTGTACCGATCTCATATCGGTCAAATGTTGCCTGTCGGGTATTGTTTGGTTGTACATTTTCAAAGTGACGTCACACGTCTGCCATTCTGTGAATAATTAATGAGGACAGATCATCTCAATCCCATAAGCGTTTGATGTAAGATTTTAGATGGTAAATCAAGCGTCGCGCACATTCAGATCGCATTCGGTAACACTCGGTAATGGTCGTTTTTCGTTGCTAGGTGCCGACTGACTGTGTTACTATTTTTGTAAAGTATTGACAAGTATTCACGCATCAATACCTTATG
Source organism: Conchocele bisecta (assembly GCA_029237695.1). Taxonomy (NCBI): domain Eukaryota; kingdom Metazoa; phylum Mollusca; class Bivalvia; order Lucinida; family Thyasiridae; genus Conchocele; species Conchocele bisecta. Next base: position 69,350,515 of record CM055267.1, read on the forward strand.
ACATGTGCGACCAGAATAGCCCCCGATTCATCTGCGCATACACTGTATGGGGCTATGCTGGAATGTCATGTATTCAGGTAGTACCTATGTATATTGTTAAACCTAATCAATAAACAGTTAATACACACTATCTGTTCCTCCGTATATCCACGGTGGTCCACAGTGTCAATATTTGGCTGGGGGGAATTGTTTAGGGCCCATTTCTCGTGTGCAGGTCACTAGTAGGGAGTTATTATCGCCTTGGGGAAGAAGTTTACACATGGCTAGCCTGCTGTGTGTTTGCGATTACGGGTAATTATTTTCTACACGAATGGCAAATATGGTGGAATTATATACAACAAATTTCTTCGTAAGTAGGTTCAATAAGTTTATTACATGCATCATGAATTTTTATTAAGCATATTAATGAGTAAATAACAATAAATATAACATACTTTTAGACAATATAAAGTCTAATTTATGCCATAAAGCTGACCTTTGGCGATATTTTTCTCTTCGAGAGAGCCTAACAGCACACGTTCAGCATTGTGGATGTGAACTCGGAATGCAATTTTCTTATACGTGACGGAACTATTTTTTTCCCTGATTTTTCCCCCAAAAATATAGATGCGCGTTGTACACCAGTGCGCGCAATACACGGCTAAATACGGTAGCGGTTCATGAGAAGAAGATTTTTTAAGAATTTATGCTATTTTTAGACGGCGGCCATCTTGGATTAGCGATGACCTCCATTTTAACAAATCTGAAAAGGCTTCACCCATGGACCATAACTTTTAAGTTTGGCTACCATGGGCCAAGCGGTTCATGTGAAGAAGAATTTTGAAATCTCTAATAAAAGAACGACCTTTTGACATTTCTGCGGCCATCTTGGATGAAATAACAATCCGATTTGGACAACAAATGTACCAGAGTGATCGCCTCATTGATACCTTCGATTTGATATATAACATGACCATATTCGGTCAAAAATAAAATTTGACCCTACGGGCCACGCCCATTTTTGACCCCGGGGTCACCATTTTAACAACTTTGAAAGAGCATTGTACATTGATCATTCCTACCAAGTTTCGTCGAAATCCGGCCAGCGGTTCACGAGAAGAAGATTTTTTAAGAATTTATGCTATTTTTAGACGGCGGCCATCTTGGATTAGCGATGACCTCCATTTTAACAAATCTGAAAAGGTTTCACACTTGGACCATAACTTTTAAGTTTGGCTACCATGGGCCAAGCGGTTCATGTGAAGAAGAATTTTGAAATCTCTAATAAAAGAACGACCTTTTGACCTTTCGGCGGCCATCTTGGATGACATAACAATCCGATTTCGACAGACAATGCACCAGAGTGATCGCCTCATTGATACCTTCAATTTGAAAAATGACATGACCATATTCGGTCAAAAATAAAATTTGACCCCAATTTGACCCCACGGGCCAACCCCATTTTTGACCCCGGGGTCACCATTTTAACAACTTTGAAAGAGCAATGTACATCGATCATTCCTACCAAGTTTCGTCGAAATCCGGCAAGCGGTTCATGAGAAGATTTTTTAAGAATTTATGCTATTTTTAGACGGCGGCCATCTTGGATTAGCGATGACCTCTATTTTAACAAATCAGAAAAGGCTTCACCCATGGACCATAACTTTTAAGTTTGGCTACCATGGGCAAAGCGGTTCATGTGAAGAATTGAGTGAGTGAGTGAATAGGGTTTAACGACCGCTTTTCTGACATAGAGGTACAAGCCTCAGGGAGTCTACACGCAGACGGGTCAACGGGGTCGAGTCCCGTATCCACCTGTCTAAGGGGAGTAAATCCCAACTTCAGAACTCAATATTTACAATCAAAATATATATTCAGTCCTGAAATTAGAACAACCTGATCTGGTGCCAGGCCCTCGCCACACCAGCATCATTTATCCCATCCCCTAAAAGTAATAGGATTAGCGCTAATCTTACTTTTATATATGGGGCATAGCCCGACTCAACTCTCACATACAAGAAAGCCAAAAATGTACATGAGGGCCAAATCCGGTATAGTGGGTTCCGGAAAGTATGAACCCAATCGTTAAGCCAGTTTAGTCGCCTTTTACGACAAGCAATGGCTACTGCAGCACTATTCTCAGGATCAGTTGATCCCGCCCCGGTGCCTGCACGGGGCTCATGTGAAGAAGAATTTTGAAATCTCTAATAATAGAACGACCTTTTGACCTTTCGGCGGCCATCTTGGATGACATAACAATCCGATTTCGACAGAAAATGCACTAGAGTGATCGCCTCATTGATACCTTCAATTTGATATATGACATGACCATGTTAAGTCAAAAATAAAATTTGACCCCAATTTGACCCCACGGGCCACGCCCATTTTTGACCCTGGGGTCACCATTTTAACAACTTTCAAAGAGCAATGTACATCGATCATTCCTACCAAGTTTCGTCGAAATCCGGCTAGCGGTTCATGAGAAGAAGATTTTTTAAGAATTTATGCTATTTTTAGACGGCGGCCATCTTGGATTAGCGATGACCTCCATTTTAACAAATCTGAAAAGGCTTCACCCATGGACCATAACATTTAAGTTTGGCTACCATAGGCCAAGCGGTTCATGTGAAGAAGAATTTTGAAATCTCTAATAAAAGAACGACCTTTTGACCTTTCGGCGGCCATCCTGGATGACATAACAATCCGATTTCGACAAAAAAAGCACCAGAGTGATCGCCTCATTGATACCTTCAATTTGATATATGAAATGACCATATTCAGTCAAAAATAAAATTTGACCCCAATTTGACCCCAATTTGACCCCATGGGCCACGCCCATTTTTGACCCCAGGGTCACCATTTTAACAACTTTGAAAGAGCAATGTACATCGATCATTCCTACCAAGTTTTGTCGAAATCCGGTTGGCGGTTCTTGAGAAGAAGATTTTTTAAGAATTTGTGCTAATTTTAGACGGCGGCCATCTTGGATTACGTAATGCCGTCATTTTAACTACCTAAGGACCATGACCATGAAGTTTGGTGACCATAGGCCCAATGGTTACCGAGGAGAAGACGTTTGAAAATGTTCACGGACGACGACGACGACGACGGACACATTGCGGTAACAATAGCTCACATGAGCTTCGCTCAGGTGAGCTAAAAATATATGGCATATCTGGCGCGGCACGGAAACGGGATGTGCTCGGCAGAGCCTCGCCCATCCCGTTTCCTGAGCCTTGCCAGATATTTTTTCCCATTCACGGCACTAACCTACTATTCTCTATTTATAGCATCTGTTGATAGAACCATCCTCATAGCTTTAGACATTTCGAAATAACTGAAATGGCTACAACCATATTTGGGTCGGTATTATTTTGTAAACCTCCAAAGAATATGCGTTTTATTGCATCAAAATTGCTGATGTAGATGAGCAGTTTAGGATAGCGTAGATAGAAGCAGGTGTACATTAGCAGGTGTGTTTGACAAAACTTACCCACTTTCTACACTTACATCAATATTCCCAGTATAGGAATCTTTCCTTCAAATAGATAGTTCAAGAGCTGCTGTGAGCAAAGGCTCACAGATGCCCCGGCTGTCGCCTGAGCCAACAAACAAAAACTTTACCACAAATCTTACGGACGGACCTAAAGTACATCAACTGTATACCCCTCGACATACTTTGGAAGCCAGGAGTATAATTATGATATATTGGCAGCAAATTCATAATTCAGCATATGTTCCAAATCGTTTTCAAACTTTCAATTTCACATAGACTCCCGAATTACAGAGGGACCAAATACAGGTTGCAACCAGCATAGCAACAATGACCGCCTGCAGAAACGGGAGTCCAGTCTACATCCGGATCCACTGTTGATGACAATTTAAAATTATTTGCGGCCGTGGCTGGAGAAATGGGTCTTATTGGATTTGTGACCAGTGTATCTCCCGATCAAATATCGGTAGCACACTACATAATGAGCTATATTCCTTCTTAGAAGGATAACTGCTGTTTCATTGATGGAATGAATGGCCTTTTTTTGGAATTTATCGGGGTATAAACTTGGAAAAGTCGCGGGAATACTGGACGAAGGCCGGAAGGCCTCGTCCAGTATTCCCGCGACTTTTCCAAGTTTATATCCCCGATAAATTCCACAAAAAGGCCATTCATTCCTTATAATTCCAGCATTTGAAATAAATTCATCAAGAAAATGTGTTTATTTTCCGTTTTCGTAAGAATTATTTTAACTGCGCCTCACGTTTATGGAAAGTAGTTCGGCGTGAGAGTTTAATGGGATATAAATTTTGGACAGAGACTTGCTACGAGCCAATCAAATGTTAGGGAATTGTGTAAATATTTTTGTGCTGGAATTATTGATGGAATGGCGAACAGTGCACATCCTGATCAGACTGCGGATGTACAGGCTGATCTGGATGTACACTTGTCGCAAAACCCCATTTCTCCAGTTACAGCCATATTTGTAAACATAATGGTTATTTAACCGACTGAATGGGAAAAGTGTACACCCAGATCATACTGTGCAATGTGCAGAATGATTTGGGTATACACCGATTGTAAATGGCACTTAACCCTTACACCGCTGTAATTTTTTGTTGTCTGCTGTTTATTTTCTATTTTCCATTTTTATCATCAAAAACATGCTTTGACAGCACTTCAGAATCATTTCCATTGGAAATGATTCTGAAGTGCTGTCAAACCATGTTTTTATTGAGAAATAAGGCAAGATATAAAAGCAGCAGCAGACGACAATTGTTATGTTTAGTGGTCTAAGGGTTAAACATTTAAAAGTCAAATTTATCCCGTCACAGTTTAATACATATAATGTCATCAGAGATAGAAATTTGCTATCCAAGGATTGGCAGGAACCTGTAGAGACCACAAATGCTCAGGCTAATCTACCCTGATGGTAATGTCGTTTCGCCAATCAGTCACATACATGTATGTGGCTGTGACTGGAGAAATTGAACTTGGAATTTCCATCAATGAAACACACATCATGATTCTAACAAACAATGCATATGGTTATCAGGCTACAGGAGTGCGGTATTTGATCAGGAGCTACACAGATCACAAACCCCATAAGCCCCTATTTCTCCAGTGACAGCCATACAGAATGGCAGCACAGACAGACAGTGGTTCTCTATCCAAAGTGTGACAAGAACTGCATCAAGGTGAAGTAGCCTTGTTCTCATCTGATGCCTTGTTCTCATCTGATGCCTTGTCCACATCTGATGCTTGTCGTTTTAACCCCTTTCCAGGATTCTCATTGTCACCATCTGTCCAATCTGATTCACAGACCTTTGGCGCACTACCAGCCACTTTATCCACTAACCCCACCCCTTCATCCCCTAACCCCGTCCCCTCATCCCCTAACCCTACCCCTTCGTTGCCCAATCCTGCCCCATCACCCCCGCCATCATCTTCAGCCCAATGCTGCATTTCCAGACTTTCGCTGCCCTGCCTCTCCAAGCTATCGTTGCTGTTATCATCCGTGTCCTCTAGACTGCCGTCATACACTCGCATGATGAACTCGTAGAGGTGCATCTTTGGTTTGCCAGCATGTCGATGTTTTAACAAAACGTTCTTCCGGTACTGCTCTATGAGCGACATCAAATCACCTTAAATAGATAAACGAGACTGGCAAGTGGTGAACTGAATCGCAGATTATCTGATAAAAATGTTTTGTGTACCAATGTAGCCAAGAAAATGTTTTGAGTAGATCCGCAAAATTTGTACTTGAAATCAGGCAGTTTCATTGGCCGAGATGAAGAACAGCTCAGCCTCATCCAAACTTTCTCAAACTAAACATGAAAACAGCATGCTCAGAAAGAGCTCAGCTGGCGCATCTGCATACTCTGATCAGTATGTCCACAATATGTTACATTCAGATAAAAACATTCAATATTTCCAGAAATGTCTTTTAACAGGCTCAGATGTGATCGTTATGCAATAATACTTACCGACCTACTATTGTCAGTTTGTTTCTGGATACTTGTCTATAAGGAGGCCATGCAATATCCGACACCTATTTAACCCTTACTAGGCTGAATTAAATTTTGTCGTCTGCTGGAAATGTTTTATTTTCAATATTTCTCGATAAAAACCTGTTTTGACAGCGCATGAGAATCGTCTCCACTGGAGACGATTCTCATGTGCTGCCAAAACAGGTTTTGTGTTGAGAATTAAGGCAAACGTGAAAAACAGTAGACGGCAATTTTCGTCTCGCGCGTATTGAGGGTTAAGCACCAGTTGGATTACATCAAAGAGAGCCAATAATGTGTGACATGGTCAACTAGTATCAGATTTCGGCGACAGCAAACACTAAAGGTAGCTTATTTAATATGTGTGAAACACAACCACAAATTGTAGCTATTAGCTTTGCGATCAGTGCCAATGCTGGTTTAAGCTTTCATTAATTCAGAGCAAAGCGGTTGGTGAGAAAATGACTTGAACAATATCCGTATGTGGATGCCCTGTAGCCAATTTCACCAAAATTGCCAAGTATACTTATATAGCCAAGTATACTTTGAGGGAGGAATCATTTATTTTGACTGAAATATAGTTCATAAAGTGGATTGAAATATAGTTCATAAAGAAGTAACAACTGTTTATATTTGATGATTAAAAGTATGCAGCATTATTATACTGTATTTATTTCAGTATCACAGTCATTTTGTTTTGGTTAGAAAATATTTGATTTCACTAAAAAAAATACCGGTGTAACAGGCCACTTTCCCTCCCAGTCAGAAATCCCCCCGGGGGGAGTTTTGACCAGTCCAAAATCCCCCCGGGGGATTTTCAACTAGTCAACTTCCCCCCCCCCCACCCCCACAGTCAGAAATCCCCCCCCCCCCCCCACCCCCCCCCCCCCCCCCCCCCCCCGTCAACCCGATTTATTTTTCAAGAATGTAGTAAGAAAAAAACCCACTAAGACAGGGTAATAGTGATGAATTCAGATGTAGGGGGTGGGGGATATGGGCCTGTTGGGTTAATACTTAATGTGCAGCTGATTGAGAATATGGGCGGCCCAAAGTCCCCCCCTCCCCACCTAATACTTATTGTGCAGCTGATGTGTGTGCGTGGTAACCAGTTGAGAGGGGGGGGGGAATATGGGCCGGCCCAAAGTACCCCTCCCCCCAATTACTTATCTTGCAGCTGATTTGTATTCAATGTGACAAGTTCAGATGGGGGGGGGGGGGGGGAGTGGGAGTTTGGGCCGGCCCAAGTTCCCCCCCCCCCCCCAATACTTATTGTGCAGCTGATTTGTGTGCGTGGTAACCAGTTGAGAGGGGGGGAATATGGGCCGCCCAAAGTACCCCCCCCCCCCACCCCCACCTAATACTTATCGTGCATCTGATTTGTGTGTGTGGTAATGAGTCGAGAGGGAGGAATATGAGCTGGCTGAATGTCCCCCGCCCCTAAAAACTTATTGTGCAGGTGAGTTGTGTACATCATAAAAAGTTGAGAGGGGGGGAATAGGGCCGGCCCAAAGTCCCCCACCCCCCCCCACCTAATACATATTGTGTAGCAGATTTGTTTGCGTAGTAACCCAGTTGAGCCCCCCCCCCCCCACCTAATACTTATTGTGTAGCTGATTCGTTTGCGTAGTAACCAGTTGAGAGTTGGGGGGGGTTTGCGTAGTAACCATTTGTAGGACGGGGGGGGGGAAGGGGGGGGGGGGAATATGGGCTGGCCCAAAGCCCCCCCCTCCCAATTTACTTATCTTGCAGCTGATTTGTATTCAATGTGACAAGTTCAGATGAGGGGTGGGGAGTTTGAGCCACCTAATACTTATCGTGCAGCTGATTGTGTGCGTGGTAACCAGTTGAGAGGGGGGGAATATGGGCCGGCCCAAAGTCCCCCCCCCCCAATTACTATCTGTGACAAGTTCAGATGGGGGGGGGGGGGAGTTTGGGCCGGCCCAAATTCCCCCCCCCACCACTTAATAATTATTGTGCAGCTGATTTGTGTGCATGGTAATGAGATTGAGAGGGGAAAATATGGGCCGGCCCAAAGTCCCCCCCCCCCAATTACTTATCTTGCAGCTGATTTGTATTCAAATGTGACAAAGTTCAGATGGGGAGGGGGAGTTTGGGGCCGGCCAAATCCCCCCCCACCCCCCATTCCCCCGCCACCACTTAATAATTATTGTGCAGCTGATTTGTGTGCATGTAATGAGTTGAGAGGGGAGAATATGGGCCGGCCCAAAGTCCACCCCCCAATTACTTTATCTTGCAGCTGATTTGTATTCAATGTGACAAGTTCACAAGACCCCCCCCCCCCCCCCCCCCCCCCACCACTTAACATAATATTGTGCAACTGACTTGTGTTCATGGTAAACGAGTCGAGAGGGAGGAATATGAGCTGGCTGAATGTTCCCAGCTCCTAATACTTATTGTGCAGGTGAGTTGTGTACATAGTAAAAAGTTGAGAGGGGGGGAATATGGGCCGGCCCCCTACTGTGCGGCCCCTGTGACCAATGTCAAGGTCAAATTACTTTGAAGTTTTTGGTTAAGTTTTTTGGTTAAAGTTTTTGGTTAAGTTTTTTGGTTAAGTTTTTTGGTTAAAGTTTTTCGTTATACTATATCTCTGCAACTGCTTTGCCCATTACCTTCAAACTTCACATGGGTGTTTATCATCATCTATATTTTCATTCTACCCCCCTCCCGTGTGGCCCCTGTGCCCAATGTCAAGGTCAAATTACTTTGAAGTTTTTGGTTAAGTTTTTTGTCGCGCCCATTGCTTGCAGAAAGCGCGATATAGGTCGCCCACTGGTTTATAGTCGGCACTTTTTTTGGGTTGTAAAATTTTGGTTGTTTTTTAATGTACGTATGTACGGGTATAAAAAAAACGTACATACGTGTGTCCGTTATTAAAGTTTTTGGTTAAGTTTTTTTGGTTAAAAGGTTTTTTAGTTAAGTTTTTTGGTTAAGTATTTTTGGTTTAAAGTTTTTTGGTTGAAATTTTTTAAGTTTTTTGTTAAGTTAGGGTTTTTTGGTTTACTAAATTCAGAGTTTTTTGGTTTAAAGTTTTTAAGTTTTTTAAGTTTTGTTAAGTTTTTTGGTTTAAATTTTTGATTAAGTTTTTTGGTTAAGTAGTTTTTTGGTTAACGTTTTTGGTTAACGTTTTTCGTTATACTATATCTCTGCAACTGCTTTGCCCATTACCTTGAAACTTCACATGGGTGTTTATCATCATCTATATTTTTGTCGCGCCCGCTTGCGGAAAGCGCGATATAGTCGGCACTTTGCCGTACGTACGTACGTGTTTCCGGTTAAAGTTTTTTGGTTAAGTTTTTTGGTTAAAGTTTTTTGTTAAGTTTTTTGGTTAAGTTTTCTGCAACTGCTTTGCCCATTACCTTCAAACTTCACATGGGTGTTTATCATCATCTATATTTTCATTCTACCCCCCTCCCGTGTGGCCCCTGTGCCCAATGTCAAGGTCAAATTACTTTGAAGTTTTTTGTTAAGTTTTTTGTCACACCCGCTTGCAGAAAGCGCGATATAGTCGGCACTTTGGTGTATGTACGTATGTACGGTACGTACATACGTGTGTCCGGTTAAAGTTTTTGGTTAAGTTTTTTGGTTAAAGTTTTTAGTTAAGTTTTTTGGTTAAGTTTTTTGGTTAAAGTTTTTGGTTAAGTTTTTTGGTTAAGTTAGTTTTTTGGTTAAAGTTTTTGGTTAAGTTTTTTTTGGTTGTTTTTTTAAAGTTTTTTGGTTAACGTTTTTGGTTAACGTTTTTCGTTATACTATATCTCTGCAACTGCTTTGCCCATTACCTTGAAACTTCACATGGGTGTTTATCATCATCTATATTTTTGTCGCGCCCGCTTGCGGAAAGCGCGATATAGTCGGCACTTTGCCGTACGTACGTACGTGTTTCCGGTTAAAGTTTTTTGGTTAAGTTTTTTGGTTAAAGTTTTTTGTTAAGTTTTTTGTTAAGTTTTTTTGTTAAGTTTTTTGGTTAAAGTTTTTGGTTAAGTTTTTTGGTTAAAGTTTTTCGTTAACGTTTTTCGTACTTTGGTACGTGTTTCCGGTTAAAGTTTTTTGTTAAGAGTTTCGGTGTTTTTTTGGTAAAATTTTTTGGTTAAGTTCGTTTTTTGGTGAAGTTTTTTGGTTAAAGTTTTTGGTTAAGTTTTTTGGTTAAGTTTTTTGGTTAAAGTTTTTTGTTATACTATATCTCTGCAACTGCTTTGCCCATTTCCTTGAAACTTCACATGGGTGTTTATCATCATCTATATTTTCATTCTACCCCCTCCCGTGCGGCCCCTGTGCCCAATGTCAAGGTCAAATTACTTTTTGGTTAAGTTTTTTGGTTAAGGTTTTTCGTTATACTATATCTCTGCAACTGCTTTGCCCATTACCTTGAAACTTCACATGGGTGTTTATCATCATCTATATTTTCATTCTACCCCCCTCCCGTGCGGCCCCTGTGCCCAATGTCAAGGTCAAATTACTTTGAAGTTTTTGGTTAAAGTTTTTGTCGCGCCCGCTTGCGGAAAGCGCGATATAGTCGGCACTTTGGCGTACGTACGTACGTGTGTCCGGTTAAAGTGTTTGCTTAAGTTTTTTGGTTAAAGTTTTTTCTTATACAGTCGAACTTCGATGGGTCGAACAGCCTGCGGGGTTAAGTTTTAGTTCGACCCATCCGTTGTTCGACCCATCGGGATTTTCTACTGTAACCATTTCAGATATACGAGTTGGTCAGTGTACTAAGTGAAAAAGGTCGTCATTACGACACGTTGTTTCATATAAATGCGCTTACATTTGCATTTACGGTTGATTGTCACAGTCGTTTATTACCAGAAACAGCCTTTAATAAAATAAAGAAAGCGGCAAACTCATGTGTGTTTTTATTTACTTAGCCATTATACAGCAATAGAACATGAGAATAACAGAAAATGATTACGAAATAAAATTGGCGGACTTGATTGCCCCGTCCGATACGATCATGCCCAGTCGCCCCATCACTACTTCGGACCCGAATATCCCCCGGCAGAACCGGGTCCTTCCTCGGATTGCTCGGTCGTCACTAGTGCATTTGTGGTAGACATACGAGTCTGATGATCTGTAAAATATGTTTTGCTTATATATGGCGAATAAATCGGATGACACATCACTCATTACTGATCATAGTAAAAACAGTTCATGTTGATTTACAACTTAAAAGGCCAGATGCCAGGTCATTAATTAAAACCGAGCGCTATTTAATTCCACATGTCCCATAAATTACCACTTTAATTAACTAACAACTTCGCCGACATTGGTCAATGCATAATTACCACGTATGCTGGTCACGACTGCCGTTATTGTATACGCTCAAATGACCACTTGCGATTTGTTTGACAACCGATTAACAATAGGTGTGAAAGTCAATCAACTAGTCTGGAGACAATCGTCTGACATGTTCGAGTTTTTGTGATGTTTATAGTGGATTTATACACGACCGGGTGTGACAGCGATTCGAGGCATTGAGGGTTGTTCGACTTTCACAAGTTCGACCTATACCGGGTAGTTTTAACGTATTTATATAGGAATTCTGCCGGGACCTAAAGGCTAGTTCGAGGCAAGCATGGCTGACGAGTTTACCAGGGTTCGACCCATCGAAGTTCGACTGTACTATATCTCTTTTTTTAGTGTCCATGCCTCGGCACAAGGCGCGACATGCAGGCCGCGGCCATCTAGTTCTACCTAATTTGATGATGATGAAATGTGGTTTACCATCCTTTCAATAGCAAATGTCTCGTATACAGACAGTTTGCCTATGTATGCTTTTACACGGGGTTGGGGGTGGGTGGGGGGATTTTGTCATAGGCTGCACTTTCACTGGGGGGAGGGGCGGATATTGTCCTACCTTGAATGCAAGATAAGTGGCAAGATAATTATTAGGTGGGGTGGGGGGAGGACTTTGGGCCGGCCAATAAATCCCCTACCCTCTGAACTTTAAAATAATATAAATATATATATATATATTTATTTATGACATATTGACCATAACTACTACACTGTTAACTTACGTCTTAATTTTTTCTACCTTATTTCGTTCGATGGGGGGGGAAAGTTGAAAATCTCAAGTATTAGGTGAGGGTGGGGGGGGGGGACTTTGGGATGGTCCATATCCACCCCCCTACCCCCCCAAAAAACTTGTAACCATAAATACAAATCAGATGCAAGATAAGTAGTACAGGGGGTGGGGGGACTTTGGGCCGGCCCATAATCCCCCCCACCCGCCTGTCGACATGCACACACACATCAGCGGCAAGATAATTATTAGGTGGGGTGGGGGGAGGACTTTGAATAATAATTCAATAATCCACCCCCACCCCTCTTAACTGGTCACCATAAATACAAATCAGCTGCAATATAAGTAGTGGGGGGGGGGACTTTGGGCCAGCCCATAATCCCCCCCACCTCAACTCGTCAACATGCACACAAATCAGCTGCAAGTATTAGGTGAGCGTGGGGGTGGGGGGACTTTGGGCCGGCCCATAATCCCCCCCACCCGTCTGTCGACATGTACACACACATCACGGCAAGATAATTTATTAGGTGGGGTGGGGGACTTTGAATAATAATTCCATAACCACCCCCACCCCTCTTAACTGTCACCATAAACAAACAGCTGCAATATAAGTTAGTGGGGGGGGGGACTTTGGGCCACACTAATCCCCCCACCTCAACTCGTCAACACACACAAACAGCTGCAAGTATTAGGTGACGTGGGGGTGGGGGGACTTTGGGCCGGCCCATAATCCCCCCCCACCCGTCGTGATGCACACACACAGCGCAAGATAATTATTAGGTGGGGTGGGGGGAGGACTTTGAATAATAATTCAATAATCCACCCCCACCCCTCTTAACTGGTCACCATAAATACAAATCAGCTGCAATATAAGTAGTGGGGGGGGGGACTTTGGGCCAGCACATAATCCCCCCCCCACCTCAACTCGTCAACATGCACACATCAGCTCTGACACAAGTATTAGGTGAGCTTTGTGGGGGGTGGGGGGACTGGGCCGGCCATAAATCCCCCCCACCACCTGCCCAATCGACATTGCACACACATCAGCGCTCAAGATAATTATTAGGTGGGGGTGGGGGGAGGGAGGACTGTGAATAATAATACACAATATCCACCCCCACCTGGGGTGAACTTGTCACCCCACCCAATAAATACAAATCAGATGCAAGATAAGTAGTGGCGGGGGGGGAGTTTGGGCAGGCCATAATCCCCCCCCTCAACTCGTCAACATGCACACAAATCAGCTGCAATTATTAGGTGAGGGTGGGGGGGGGGACTTTGGGCCGGCCCATAACCACCCCCCCCCCCACCACTCTCATTTCGTCAACATGCACACACATCAGCGCAAGATAATTATTAGGTGGGGTGGGGGTGAACTCGTCACCATCAATACAATAATAAGTAGTACAGGGGGGGAGAGGGGGGACTTTGGGCCGGCCCAAAATCCCCCCTCCCCCCTCTGAACTCTAAAATAATATATATATATATATATATATATGACATATCGACCATAAATACTACACTGTTAACTTATGTCTCAATTTTTTCTTCCTTATTTCGTTCGGGGATTTCAGACTGGTGGGGGGGAAAGTTGACTAGTTGAAAGTCCACCCGGGGGGGAGTTCAGGCCGGCCCAACGTCCCCCCGGGGCGATTTTAGGCTAGCCCAAACTCCCCCCCCGGGGGGACTTTGGACGGGGGGGATTACTGACCATTACACCGGTATGCATAAATTGAACATTTTTCACCCAAGGTATACTTAGTAAGGTAAGCATACACAATTTATTTTGTGTGTGTTAAATTGCACCATGTGAGAGTTAACTGACAATCACATTGGCCATTACCTCACAAAATCACATCTTCCTCCGGTGTGAATGTCATTAACGATGGATGTATGTATCATTGATATTAGACTCGAGTCCCGTACGATAAATGGCTTTCTGTTTCTGCTCATAGTGAACTATTAGAATATATTAGAATGTATGAACGTGCCAGCAATCAGCATCTACACTAGTTCGAGATATGGTTCAAAAGCTACGTTAGCACATTCAGCAGACACAGTGGATGCCTTCAAGGCCCTGATCCCTGTGTCTGTCCCGACTCAAATCTTCCCATAGACAGTTACACGTGTAAATAGTTTTAAACCAGCACTGAAAAACACAAAAATGGAGAAAAAAAAGAAACTTAAATTATATAAAATCAAATCTATGTGTGTACGCACAAATCTATTCTCTTCTTTCTCATGAGCACTTTCTAAACTGTAATAATCACATAACTAATAATTTGTGAATACGGCGCCGGCACATAATCTTCACGAGTGAAGGAGGGCTCGTAAACCGAAGAAGAAGAATATTTACAGCCCCCCGGAAATGTTTTGAAATCTACATCGCATTTCCTGTGTTCTGGCGCATTTTGGAGCAAAAATATTGACACTGTCACAGTATGTTTAGAATTAATTTTTTATTGAAAACGTTTAACTTTTGAAACAATAAGACAACGACCGAAAAATGCATGGAATAAACAATAAATTCACAACGCGAATGTAGAAACATGCCTTGTAACTTGCGAAAAATTCTTTTACTCGGGCGAATTATAGGGGGGGGGGGGGGGGGGGGGGGGGGGGGGGCGGGGTGTTTGTGCCGGGTCCGCCCCTCTGAATCCGCCCATGAGTTAGAAAACATTACCCCACCACCATTTCCATACACTATACCTTACAGCGAAAAGGCTGTAAGGTATAGTGTATGGAAATGGGTGGGTGGGGTAACGTTTTCCAATTTTCGCTGTAAGGTATAGTGTATGGAAATGGGTGGGTAGGGTAACGTTTTCCAAGTGAGCCAAGTATTGGGGCCTAGGCCGAGTTGGGACTATAGTGTTTGTTGTAAGGTCCATTTTCTCAGACAGGCACTCATGTAGAACTACCATAGACTGATTAACCCTTAGACCGCTATCTTAATTTTGTTGTTGTCTGCTGTTTATTTTCTATTTTCCATTTTTATCATTAAAACATGCACTTTAGAATAATTTACAACATGCTTTGACAGCACTTCAGAATCATTTCTGAAGTGCTGTCAAACCATGTTTTCATTGAGAAATAAGGCAAGATATAAAAGCAACAGCAGACGACAATTGTTGTGAGTAGCGGTCTAAGGGTTAATGTCAGCTGCGATCCCACAATATACTGTTATGAAATACCGTTTCACAACTCGTTCTGCTAAATAAGTATTTGTAGCATATACATATACATGTACACTGACAAGAAAAAGAAATGTTACATGATACATTGCAAACTTAAAGGTACATGCCCACACATTAGGCACAAATTGTTCTTTATAGGAATTAAATAAGTGCACAATTGTGTCACTATTGTACCAGTTCTAAAAGTGCCCGCTATACAGATATAATCATTTACTAATATTTATTTTACTGATAGTGACGCGCGGTGGTATAATGATATTTTCATATGCAAATGAGGCATGACATTGTTTTAATTATTTATACTAATTAAATGCGTCACCTGAACAAATAATATTTTGGACAGACTATAAAGTATAATCATTGCGCATCAAAAAATAAATACAGACACTGAATAGCAATGTCCGTTAACATTTTAAGGAAACACGGTTATCGCCCCTGATATCAGTGTGGAAATTTAGGTCTGATATAAAATGCATAATAATGTCAATCAATGCGTAGGGTAATGGTGAATGAACGTTTACTTTGCCAGAAAATGTCTCAGATGATGTATCTGATATAAAGAATAGTTTGTGCCTACTGAGTGGGCATGCACCTTTAATGCAAATAAACTTTCTTCCACAATATATACTTTTTTTAACCCCTAGAATGAGGGAAACGAAAAGTGTTGTCTGCTTTTGTTTTCTATTTTGTCTTCTTTCTCAATAAAAACATGGTTTAACAACATTTTAGAATCATTTCCAATGGAAATGATTCTAAAATGCTGTCAAACCATGTTGTTGGTGAGCAAAATAGAAAATAAACAAGAAATGCGTCGAACGCGGATGCCACCTGCAGCATATTTGAGAAACTGTGACAAAGTGGTTAACCGAAAAGTGTGACGGACGGACGGACGTTCTTACGGTACTATACTTATGTGGCTTATCACATGTTAAATATTAGCCACATAAAAGGATTTTTAGCCACATAAAAGGATTTTTAGGTGGCTAATTGTAACCAACCCTATCCTTTACTAAGTCCATAACCCTGTGGGGCTAGCCACATAAGTATAGTACCGTCAGCGCGGACGGACGGACGGACGGACGGACGGACGTTCTTACAGTACTATACTTATGTGGCTTATCACATGTTAAATATTAGCCACATAAAACGATTTTTAGCCACATAAAAGGATTTTTTAGGTGGCTAATTGTAACCAACCCTATCCTTTACCAAGTCCATAACCCTGTGGGGCTAGCCACATAAGTACCCTAATGTGTGCCCGGATGGACGGACAGACGGACAGACGGACGGACGGTCCAAACACTATATACCACCCGTTTCTTCGAAACCCGGTGGCATAAAAATAAACAGCAACGACAAAATTAATTGTAAGGGTTAAATTATTGATGTATGCGTTATAACGACCAATCCTGATCTGCTCAGCAGCAGCCAGCATATCAAGCTCACCAGACATTGATACAATGAAAGTGAATGGGGTTTAACATCCCAGCAACAGCTACGGTCATACAGAGACGGGACAGGATTAAAATCACATCCAACAGACCAGTGGGATGGAAATACTTTGTACGTATTTTTCATGCCTAGGCTGAGGATTGAACTCCCAACCTCCGGTACTGAAGTCCGATGCAATACATCCGCTAGGCCACAGCCCGTGCCTACCAGGCGTTGAACATTTAAAACATTTAACCCTTTCACCCCCAAGTAACTGGAATGGAATTTGATATGTTAATTTTGCATCCAATCCAATGGTCACAAAATTATTTTCAGACTAGTCCATTTATGAAAAGGGGGTGTTCTCAAAACCATGAAAATTACTTGCAAAAAGTGCCGATCCTGATGAGACCGGCTCATCTGGATCTACACTTTTTGCCAATACAACTATACAGGCATGTGGGGTTGAAAGGGTTAATTACAATCTGTTCTAAAACTGATGGCAGGAATGTCTTGGTTTCGGCATCCTATGATATCTAGTAACATGTAAGGGAGAGGATTTAAATAAGCTTGCTTTCAATCCAATCCCATTTGTATAGTACTGTATATAGTAACATTGACATTGACAATATGCAAATAAAATATGTTATAAACTAATTACAATTGAGGTAATGAAGTATGAGCCCCTCTGGGGTACAATAACAAGAGTTGTCAGAGGACAATGAAGCGCGCCCGGTGGCAGCAAAGGAATCGAGGGCACACTTGAAAACACAACGTGCTGGATAAGGGAAACAAAATTTATGAGCCATTTACCAGAGAGTGTTAAGGTTTCGAGCGTACAAAGTATTTGACCTTGACCCTGGGCTTAGCAGAGGTAGAAGAGGACCCTTGGAGCAATGCGTGTGTGAAATATGAAGCAAATCCAAGCAAGGAAACAGAAAATATAGGCCATTTACCCGAGTGTTAAGGTTTTGGGATGCACAAAGTATGTGACCTTGACCCTGGGCTTAGAAGGGGCGGCACGAACGTGGATTTGCCACAGCACAGTAGAGGACCCTTGGAGCAATGCGAGTGTGAAATATGAAGCAAATCCAAGCAAGGAAACAGAAAATATAGGCCATTTACCCGAGAGTCCGAGCGTTAAGGTTTCAAGATGCACAAAGTATGTGACCTTGACCCTGGGCTTAGAAGGGGCGGCACGGACGTGGATTTGCCAAAGCGCAGTAGAGGACCCTTGGAGCAATGCGTGTGTGAAATATGAAGCAAATCCAAGAAAGGAAACAGAACATATAGGCCATTATAATTTTTGAAGACGGACAGACGGACGGACAGACAGACGGACGCCTACGATGCCGAGGGTCTGCCATAAGCACTTCTTCCTTCGGAAGGCGCGCTAAAAATGTGCACAGTTGAACACAGTATCTCAAATAAGAGTATCTCGATGATATCCCCTATCTCGATGATTCACTAAAGTTGCAAATTATATCCTTATTTGTTTAATATAAATTTCCTCGGCTATCTCGACCATGCCCTATCTCGTATATATTCTCTATCTTGACTGTTCATTCCGTCCCCTCCATATAAAACAATATAAATTCACACTTACCTGTGGTTGTTTGTTTAATTGGTCCACCTGGATTTATTTGAGTGTTTGACACAAATCATAAAGCATATCACGCTGGTCATTTAAGCAATTCACAGAGAGTTCCTTTATTATTTACTGGTGGTGTAATGAGTAACACGATTTCATATTTTTCGAGAAAATAGTTGACCATTTCACTTCATCGCTATCTCGAACCTAGTCCTATCTTGACTATATGGACGATCTCCCTTTGACTTCGAGATACTGGTGCTCGACTGTATATGATTGTGCAATGATTTAAAACAGACATGTTGTTTAACAAATTTGAGGACGGTTAAGTTTCACACTCTATTAAGTAAAGAATCATTCTTACAACTAGAAATGTGGCCTGTCGGCACACGAATGCCCCCGCTGGCAGCCAAAGAAAACAAGGCATATTTGAATGTGGATTTGTCACAGGGTGGCAGAGGACCATTGGAGCAATGTGTGTGTGAAATGTGAAATGTGAAGCAGATCCGAGCAAGGAAACATAAATTATAAGCCATTTACCCGAGCGTTAAGGTTTCGAACGCACCAAGTCTGTAACCTTGACCCTGGGCTTGGTGGGGGCGGGACGAATGTGGATTTGTAACAGGGTGGTAGAGGAAAACTTGGAGCAATGCTGTGTGTGAAATGTGAAGCAGATCTGAGCAAGGGAAACAGAAATTATAAGCCATTTACCCGAGCGTTAGGTTTCGAACGCACCAAGTCTGTGACCTTGAACCTGGGCTTAGCGGGGGCGGGACGAATGTAGATTTGTCACAGGGTGGCAGAGGACCATTGGATTGACAATGCGTGTGTGAAATGTGAAGCAGATCCGAGCAAGGAAAGAGAAATTATAAGCCATTTACCCGAGCGTTAAGGTTTTGAATGCACCAAGTCTGCGACCTTGACCATGGGCTTAGCGGGGGCGGCACGAATGTGGATTTGTCACAGGGTGGCAGAGGACCATTGGAGCAATGCGTGTGTGAAATGTGAAGCAGATCCGAGCAAGGAAAGAGAAATTATAAGGCATTTACCCAGCGTTAAGGTTTGGAACGCACCAAGTCTGTGACCTTGACCCTGGGCTTAGCGGGGGCGGTACGAATGTGGATTTGTCACAGGGTGGCAGAGGACCATTGGAGCAATGCGTGTGTGAAATGTGAAGCAGATCCGAGCAAGGAAACAGAAATTATAAGGCATTTACCCAGCGTTAAGGTTTCGAATGCACCATGTCTGTGACCTTAACCCTGGGCTTAGCGGGGGCGGCACGAATGTGGATTTGTCACAGGGTGGCAGAGGACCATTGGAGCAATGCGTGTGTGAAATGTGAAGCAGATCCGAGCAAGGAAACAGAAATTATAAGGCATTTACCAAAGCGTTAAGGTTTGGAACGCACCAAGTCTGTGATCTTGACCCTGGGCTTAGCGGGGGCGGGACAAATGTGGATTTGTCACAGGGCGGTAGAGGACCATTGGAGCAATGTGTGTGTGAAATGTGAAGCAGATGCGAGCAAGGAAACAGAAATTATAAGCCATTTACCCAGCGTTAAGGTTTCGAATGCACCAAGTCTGTGACCTTGACCCTGGGCTTAGCGGGGGCAGGACAAATGTGGATTTGTCACAGGGCGGTAGAGGACTATTGGAGCAATGCGTGTGTGAAATGTGAAGCAGATCCAAGCAAGGAAACAGAAATTATAAGCCATTTACCTAGCGTTAAGGTTTCGGGACGTACGTACGTACGTACACGTACGTACGGACGCCGGTAACACTATATGCCCCCCTCACCATTCGGTGGCGGGGGCATAAAAAGCAAGTTCACTCAGCATGTATTATGATACACATCACAGTCATTAAAACATAGTCATAAAATACAACTTCACTCATCTCTCAGAATTTTGTGCTTTAACTCTTTGCATGCTGGGAAACTTGTGGGTTATAAATAGTTCAAAAATAGCAGATTTACACTTCATTATTTTTTAATTTATTTATCCCTGTCAATATCATGAATATGTCTTATAATTTCAATAGACTTGAATCCGGAGGACACAATTCTAATAAAATTCCAAGACATATCTACAGAGTGAAATAAGAAAAAATATAATCCTAACTCATTGGCTGTTATTTTCACCGCTAGCATGCAAAGAGTTATAGGTACATGCCGAACTCAGTAGGCACAAAATGTTGTTTATATCATAGACATCAACTAAGACATTTTCTGGCAAAAAAACCCAACAACATTCATTCACCATTGCCCCACGTATTGATTGGCATTATTATACATGTTATATCAGACATAAACTTCCATACTGATATCAGGGGCGATAACTGTGTTCCTTTAAAATGTTAACGGACATTACTATTTATTCTATGTATTTATTTTTTGATGTATCTGTATAGCGGGCACTCGTAATTTGTAGAACTGGCGGAATGGTGACACAATTATACACTTATTTAATTCCTATAAAGAACATGTTGTGCCTACTGAGTGGGCATGTACCTTTAATGCTACAAAGAACACCTAATGTTATTCTTTGGTGTGTACACTGAAGAATTTCTATTTAGGAAAATCTGCGCGCCATATATTAACGACAAATGGAAGGTAAAATGTAGATAACAAGCCTACATAAATTTAGTGTGATATGATACGATCCACCTACATGATTCATACATTACTTGGATATTTTCTTCAAGATATATGTAAAAAAAAAGTCACATAATCCGTCAGGCACTGTCTAATCCATTATATACACTTTCGCAGCTCAATATGTCGAAGATATGTTGTTTAAATCATGTTTTTTCGCATTTCGCATTTCACATGAGCGGGGAAAAAAACACGCCCGCCATATTTAATCACCGGAAGTTAAATGTTGTGAAGGTCAAAAGGTCAAGGTAAGATTACGGGCAGCATGGATGTGTGGTATTTGTCCACAGGTTTGATGTATTAAAATATTAAAGTAATCCATCCAGGGATATAGAAGTTATGACAGAATAAAGAAACTCTGGCAAAATTATTAATGTGTGAAAACGTTCAAAGTTGTCAAGGTCAAAAGGTCAAGGTCATATTAAGGGCAGCATGTTGTGTGGCATTTGTCCACAAGTATGCTGTGTTGAAATATTTAAGTAATCCTTCAAGGAATATAGAAGTTATGACAGAATTGAGAAACTCCGGCAAATTTCTTAATGTGGGAAAAATTTCAAAGTTGTGAAGGTCAAGGTCATATTAAGGGCAGCATGGATGTGTGGCATTTGTCCACAGGTATATTGTGTTAAAATATTTAAGTAATCCTTCAAGGGATATGAAAGTTATGACATAATTGAGAAACTCTGGCGATCTTCTTAATGTGCCGGACACACGGACGCACTAGGTTTAGGGGCTAACGGAATAAATCTATTGTATTCTATTGTCTTAGGCTCCTCCCCCTAGCCCCTAAACCCCCAATGTTAGCCCGGGCAGACGGACACATGGATCTACGGACACACAGTCCAAACACTACATGCCTCCGGCTGTACCGAAACCTGGAGCATAAAAATGTTCTAAATTTTGTAAATGTATTTAATGAAATTATGTAGATGTCCGAAGGTATAAAAGCACATGGCATGTCTCATATGTCTTCATCCTGTTGCACATTCACTCAGTGGGATGAGAATCATTTCTGATGTCAGTCAACTGAACGGCAAACAGAGTAGGCCCTGATCAGACCGGGCAAATGTGCAGGCTGATCTAGAGCTATGCTGGTTAAACACATCGATGATCGTAATATACCTTTCTTCAGCTGGGGGGCCCATATACAGTGGGGTCAGCGTGTAAGTGCACACACGAACAAACACGACAGGTTGGTTCCAACCTGTCGTGTTCGTTCGTGTGTGCACTTACACGCTGACCCCACTGTATGATAATACTACCAATATAGTTCAGTATATTATGTAGTAGTCCTTAAATTTTGCATTTTAATAATAAAATTGTTCCACTTTACCAACAGTATATTATACCTGTTAGAAACTGGATATGCGAATACCGTATTTTTATACCACTCTTAGAAACTAGATTTACTGTATTTTAATAATATAAATGGCTCTGAGGTTGTCATTAAACGTTCAACTAAATGTACAAAAAGCCAAAGAATAACACAAGATACAGGGTCCGTATATGAGAGACAAGCCCTGTGATTTTGTACCTAAGAACGTGCAACTTTTTATTTAAAGTATTTACAGAAACTGTGAAAACCAGATGGCCGAGGCCCGCATGTCGAGCCCGCCGAGGCATTTGATGGTCTCAGAGTGTATTTATTTGAAGTTTGAATTAATGGTTGTGAAGATATAACGTAAGTAAAAACATTAACGCAAATTTTAAAGTCATTTGACCTTGATATTGGGCATGTGGGCCGCATGAGTGGGCTATAGAATGAAAATATGGATGGATAATAAACAAGAAACGAGGCAAAGCCACGAAGGCCAGGTTTTTTTTCCAAGCATAGACACTTGGATAACATAATTATACCCACTTTTTGTAGACTAGATGGCCGTGGCCTGCATGTCGCGCCTTGGGGCGAGGCATGGACACTAAAAAAAGAGATATAGTAGATGGAAAAACTTTAACCAAAAAACTTTAACCAGACACACAGACGTACGGACGGACGGACGTATGCTAAACTGCCGACTATATTGCGCTTTCCGCAAGCGGGTGCGACAATGATGATAAAATGAAAATATGGATGATGATAAACACCCAGGTGAAGTTTTAAGGTAATGGGCGAAGCAGTTGCAGAGATATAGTATAACAAAAAAATATTTAACCAAAAAACTTTAAGCAGACGTACGTTAAAAAGTTAACGTTGAAAATGGCTAAGTCAATTACGTAGAAATAATAGGTGAAGGTAAAATAAATGGTCACATTTGGATAGTTGTATGTGGTGGGCACCCCTTGGTTATGAAGCTGTGAAAGTTTGGTGGTCCTAGGTGGTACAGTACCAAAGAAATGGACTTAAACACGAAAACTTAACATTGTAAACGCGAAAAGTTAACATTGAAAATGGCTAAGTCGACTGAGCGGAAAAAATGGGTCAAGTTAAAAACAAGAAACGAGGCAAAGCCACGAAGGCCAGGTTTTTTTCCAAGCATAGACACTTGGAGAACATAATTATACCCACTTTTTGTAGACTAGATGGCCGTGGCCTGCATGTCGCGCCTTGGGGCGAGGCATGGACACTAAAGAAATAGATATAGTAGATGGAAAAACTTTAACGGAAAAAAACTTTAACCGGACACACGGACGTACGGACATATGCCAATTGCCGACAATATCGCGCTTTCCGCAAGCGGGTGCGACAATGATGATAAACACCCATGTGAAGTATCAAGGTAATGGATGAAGCAGTTGCAGAGATATAGTACACAAAAAAACTTTAACAAAAAAATTCAAAGTAATTTGACCTTGACATTGGGCACAGGGGCCGCACGGTTGGGGGTCAGAATGAAAATATGGATGATGATAAACACCCATGTGAAGTTTCAAGGTAATGGGCGAAGCAGTTGCAGAGATATAGTATAACGAAAAAGTTTTAACCAAAAAACTTTAAGCAGACGTACGTTAAAAAGTTAATGTTGAAAATGGCTAAGTCAATTACGTAGAAATAACAGGTGAAGGTAAAAAAAATGGTCACATGTTGGATAGTTGTATGTGGTAGGCACCCCTTGGTTATGAAGCTGTGAAAGTTTGGTGGTCCTAGGTGGTACAGTACCAAAGAAATGGACTTAAACACGAAAACTTAACATTGTAAACGCGAAAACTTAACATTGAAAATGGCTAAGTCGACTGCGCGGAAAAAATGGGTCAAGTTAAAAAACAAGTAACATTTTGGATAGTAGATATGTGGTGGGCACATTGATTATGAAGCTGTGAAAGTTTGGTGGTCCTAGGTGGTACAGTAACAAAGAAAATGGACTCAAACACGAAAACTTACATTGATTGTGGATGCGCCCACCGCGCCGCACCCCCCGCCGCCGCCCGCCCGCCGGCTTTCGCCAATCCAATAGCCTGGATTTTTTCTCTCAAAAAACCTGGCTAAAAAGGTAACATGTTGGATAGTGATATGTGGTGGGCACCCCTTGGTTATGAAGCTGTGAACGTTTTGTTGGTCTATGTGGTACAGTTTAACGTTGTCCTAGTACAGTAACAAAGAAATGGACTCAAACAGGAAAACTTAACATTGATTGTGGACGCCTGGCTAAAAATGATTTGACGTTTGAAGTAAATCGGAGTAAGTGTTGTGGAGATATAAGGTATGTAAAAACGTTTAAGACAAATTTCAAAGTCATTTGACCTTGACCTTGGGCATGTGGACCACATGGGCAGGCTATATAATGAACATAATGATGATGAAAAGTATTGGAAGTTTGAAGTAAATTGTAGTAACGATTGTGGAGATATAAGGTATGTAAAAACTTTAACGCAGTCATTTGACCTTGGGGCACAGGGGCTGCATGAGTGTGACACAAAATGAATATATGGATAATGACCAATAAGCATATGACGTTTCAAGCAAATCTGACTTACGGTTACAGAGACAGTAGGTATGTGAAAAGTTTAACACAAATTTGGACAAAAACTTTAACGCAAACTTCTAAGTCATTTGACCTTGACCTTGGGGCACAGGGGCCGCATGAGTGGGACACATAATGGATACATGGATGATGACCAATAAGTATACACAGCTTCAAGCAAATCTGACTATCGGTTATAGAGATAGTAGGTATCTGAAAACTTTAACACAAATTTTGACAAAACTTTAACACAAACGTCTAAGTCATTTGACCTTGACCTTGGGCACAGGGGCCGCATGAGTGGGATACAGCATGAATATATGGACGATGACTAATAAGCATATGAAGTTTCAAGTCAATGTAACTTAGGACTGCAGAGATATAAGGTATTTAAAAACTTTAACACATATTTCGGACGGACGGACGGACGGACGGACGGACGCACAGACACCCGGACGTCATTGTAATCATTATGTCTTGCTTTCCGCAAGCGGGATCGACAAAAATGACGTCGAAAGTTGACAAAATTTGCATAGCATTTGCTCTAGAACATTATGTCATCTCTTGACATGATTTACGGAAAATGATGTAAATAATTTTTATGAGATATCACACATCTTCTTGGCTACAAAATCACATAGCATATCGAGTGATGATTATCACTACACTATATCGCTTTTAGATCGTGTTGAACGTGGCTGACTGGTCACCACACGGTCGCGATGTTTGCCACTTTGTGAACGTTTGTCACGTTCTATGAATTCAAACAAATTGTATTTTGGCTTGCTGGAGAACCATTTTGGAATGATATCTTTGTAGTATTTTGCGATGAGTGCCATTATCTCCCCTGAAAGAGAAGGGGAATAATTTGGGACAGGATCTCACAACGCCGGGCTTATTTGTGGCTGTTACTGGAGAAATGCGGCTTATGGAATTTGTGACCAGTGTAGCTCCTGATCAAATAACACACTCATGTAGCCTGATAACAATTTATATTGCTTGTTATAAGTATGACAAGTGTTGCATTAATGGAATGGCGAACAGTGCAGATCCAGATCAGACTGTGGATGCACAGGCTGATCTGGATCTACACAGGTCAGAAAACCCATAAGCCCCATTTCACCAAATGACATCCACATTTCATTCACGACCAGTGCAGTTGATGAAGCCTGTACAAAACTGCTTTGCTCGCTGGATTTATAATGACGGAATGACGAATGTCTGGGTCCTACCTGATCACAAAAGCCGGGTTTTGTCTGATTGTGGCCCATTTAGACATTAAGTCTAGATTTATGGATGTTTAGTTGTTGACATATGTTTACAATGAACAAATAGTTCTCACTTTTTATCTTTTTCTGTTTGTATACTCTATTAAATGGTTGTTAAACTAGACAGATATATTTGGTTGGCGCATGACTTGAAAATCAATTATTTTATGATTGCTTTCTACTCCTTTCTGATATTGGTTGATAAACAGGGGCCCGTTTCACTAAACTTTGTACAACTAAGAAGTTTGTAAGTGTAAAATTGAAATCAACATTTGTTCCGACAGCCGATTTTGGAAAATCTTTTCTGGGTGTGCTCCATTTATTGACATGAACCCGTAGGTACAAACTGGCAGCATAAGAGGAACACGTTAATGTGAGAAGCAAATTCATAGAAATCTTCTTACAAACATTTTTATTGTACAAATTTTAGTGAAACGGGCCCCAGGTTTGTTTCGCATGAAATCTACCACATTATACATCCTTACACAGTTTTTTCCTTTCAGTTTTTGCATGGTAATCACGTAGACTAACATATATAACCATTCAGATATAAAGTCAATGTAGATCCAAGGAAGCAGGGGGCCGTTTCACTAAACTTCTTACGACTAAAATGTTTGTAAGTCCAAACTTATGATAGTCTAGAAATTTCACATTAACAATGTTTTCTTGTAAACAATTATTGTATTTACATTTATTGAGCATAGGCTGCATATGCAGCCTATGCTCAATAAATGTAAATCCATAAATTTCCAGACAATCCTAAATTTGCCCTTACGAACATTTTAGTTGTACAAAGTTCAGTGAAACAGGCCCCAGCTCTGTACAAGCAATATCTTCAGTATTTATTGTCTTTACCTCATTGTGATTAACCCTATCAACACAACAGCCCTAGTGGTGTTTGCAAACAGCAGAGCTCTCGATCAGGTGCATATTTTACCCACTTATTTTAGCTGAATATGCATTGATTATATACAGTGGGAGTACAAAATACTCACAGCAATCTGACAATACGCATTGATTTTCAAAGTGAGTAGTGAAAATACTGTAATAAAGTTGAACATTTACTTAGTTGAGCTGCAAAAAGCAAACTTGTGTAGCTCAAATAAGTGAATTTTTAAATATGTTTTTTTTTTGTATCATTTATTCCCTATTTAATTAAAGAAAGAAAATCAATAATACATTTGTAAAAGTAAAATACGCATTGAATTTGAAACATGGAGGTATAATACTCTTTACACACAAAACGTATATTGAGCTCTGAAACAGTGTAGATTCAGATGAGCTGGCTTGTCATAAATGGACTAGTCTGAAGATCATTTTGTGAGGACTGGATTGGTCAGAAAATAAGCATAGTCTAGTAGTCGTTTATAGATACCTAGCAGCTAATGTTTTAAATTTGTAAACTTAGCTTATGTATTAAATCATTGCACTAATTTATACAAATTACTCACTTTGACAAAAACGGTTGTATCTTCATGATAGAGACCGACAGACAGAGACATATTACATTGAACCTTTTTTTTATTATAGGAATGAAAGGCCTTTTTGTGGAATTTATTGGGGTATAAACTTGGAAAAGTCGCGGGAATACTGGACGAAGGCCGGAAGGCCTCGTCCAGTATTCCCGCGACTTTTCCAAGTTTATATCCCCGATAAATTCCACAAAAAATGCCATTAATTCCTTATAATTCAAGCATTTTAAATAAATTAATCAAGAAAATGTGTTTATTTTCCGTTTTCTTAAGAATTATTTTAACTGCGCCTCACGGTCACGGAAAGTAGTTCGGCGTGGGAGTTTACTGGGATATAAATTTTGGACAGAGACTTGTTACGGGCCAATCAAATGTTAGGGAATTGTGTAAATATTTTTGTTCTGGAATTATAAATCTATAAATCTATAAATCAGATTACAATAAATCAATAAATATAAAAACTATCTTCAACTAGAGCAAGATACCCCTGGACGCCACCTGGACGCCACCTGGACTAACAAACACAAATTTAACGCAAACCTTTCAGACAGACGAACGAACGGGCAGACAAACGGACATATGAAAACTATATACCCCTCGACCACAGGTGATGGGAAAAATAATCTGATAATCTCTCATTGTAAACATATATATACTATATATATATATATACTGTCATGTGATTTTTCCCCCGTCACCTGGGCCCTCAACATCTTTGTATGCCAGGGGCATAAATAAAACCGAGTATTTGTCAGAAATTCAAGAGGGCAAACAAAATTTAAAATGTTATTTATAGAAAATGTGTGATCTATGATGCCATGAACAGGTTTATTGCATTTTTTTCCAGTGTAGCTACTGATCAAACACATATTCAGCCTGATACTGTCTGTTCCATGTTTTGCGGCCAACAAACTTTTGGTTATTACACACATTAAATCTAAATAATATTTAAATGCAAGTACTTTTTCATGAATAACAAAAAAGTCACCCCCCCCCCCCCCCCACCAAAAAAAAACTATTTCCGTCAAATATTGATTTTATTGTGAAAAAACTATTTTCCTATGGGGGCTAATTTTTATTTGTGGACCGATTTTTAAAATTTAACTAGGTTTCTTAGTTACATCATTTCCAAGTTATCTAACCAGGTTTCGAAATAAATTTCCAAACTTTTCAAATTTTTGACTCCTCCTCCAGCTCCTCCTTTTCCCCCATGTTGAATTGCAAAAGGAAAATAATTTTAATATAAAAATAAAATCAATATTTTATGGACTTTTATAAAATAAAAACATTTGCAGAAGGTGACTATTTTGTTATTGATGAAAATGTACTTACATATAAATATTTTTTAAATAGAATGTGTTTAATAGCCAAAAGTTTGTGGGCAACAAAAAGTGGAACAGACAGTAGTTTTCTTCAGATACATAATGAATGTTTACGAAATTTAACAAGAAATCAGTAACCCTGATTGAAGTACCACTCAAACACTTTAACACAAATTTTGGATGGACAGATGAACATCTTGAGCTAAATTGGTCAAAACCATCACATGTTCATTAGGTACCCGAAAACTTATAATGTTGCATAAAAGTTCAGAAAGTTGGAAAGATGAAAACCATATATCACACTACTACATATGTCAGGGTATAAATACCAGCTATATATGTGACTGAAAAAGATGGGGCTTATGGGTTTTGCGACCAGTGTAGATCCAGATCAGCCTGTGCATCCGCACAGTCTGATCAGGATCTGCACTGGTCGCCATTCCACCAGAGACAACCATCAATATAGATCGTTGTTAGTCTAATGGTGGCCGTTTCAATAAACTTTGTACGACTAAAATGTTCGTAAGTGCAAAATTATCATAGTCTGTAAACTTCACATTAACAATGTTTTCTTGTAAACACTTATTGGATTTACATCTATTGCGCATAGGCTGCATATGGAGCCTATGGTCAATAAATGTAAATCCATTAATTGAAATTTCCAGACGATCCCAAATTTGCACTTACAAACATTTTAGTCGTATAGAGTTTAGTAAAACGCCCCCCAGGATACTTGATCATGAGCGACACTGGTCACAAATCCCAGAATCCACTCATGGCCAAAATGGGAGCCAGCATGTGCCCTTACCTATACTGAGTAACTGATCAGTCGTGAGATACTTGTGGATATGGAAGAGATCATTGCGAAGTTGCTTGTCGTCAAACGTGAAGTAACAAACGTCACGCTCGGCTTGCGCGGCTGCCATCAACTGGATCAGGGCTGTAAAAACAAACTGCCATAATAACCCTAAATATATGGACACCATTTGTTTGGAAAGCCCCTATAAATAGGGGTTTTCCCAAACAAATTATATCCAAATACACTGATATTGTGATAAACAGTTACAACCAGAGTAACCCTAAATATTGGAACATTTGTTGTGTTTCCCCAGAATAAATGGTGTCCAAATACATAGGGTTATTACGGTCAACATTCAACATTACACACCTCTATCCTAGTACGAGACGAGCTATGCGAGTTTGTATCCAAGATGTACGATTTTTCATGAAAACTAAATTAGAGAAACCCAACGCCCAGAATTGACAAGTGAATGGATTGAACATCACAGGAACAGCGAAGATCATAAAGAGATGAGACCTTGATTTAACTCTTTGCATGCTAGTGCCGAAAATATCCGCCAAACAAATTATATAGGAATATATGTTTTATTTCTCTCAGGACTCAATTCTAATGAAATTCCAAGACATATTCATGATATTTACGGGGAGAAATACAAGAAAATATGATGAATTTTTGTCCGCTAGTTTTGAAATATTTATAGCCCACAAGGTTCCCAGCATGCAAAGAGTTAAAGTCTCGTCCAAAATACAAGTAGGATGGAAATACATTTACAATGAAAATATTTCTCATGCTTAAAAAGGCGTGGATTAAAAAGGGAAAAGTGAATGGGTTTAACATCCCAGCAACAGCTAAGGTCATATACAGACGAGTCCATACTTTAGTCTCATTCGACAGACCAGTGAGATGGAATTATTATGCAAGTATTTTTCATGCCTAGGGTGAGGACTGAACTTAAAACCTCCAGTACTAAAGTCCAATGCCATATCCCCTAGGCCACAGCCCATCTCTAAGGCTAAACCCACAACCTCCAGTATTGAAGGCTAAATTAAGTTAACCAACCCATATAACTGACACACAAAAACAGCTGATGTTACCCATTTAACCCTTTCACCCCTAAGTAACTGGAATGGACATTCCTATGTTAATTTGCAGACTATTCCATTATCAGGAAAGGGTATTGTTTTTAGAAATAAGAAAGTATCTGCAAATGGTGCAGATCCTGATGAGACGGCTCGTTACGAACTGGCTCATCTGGATCTTCACTGTTTGCAAACATTATCATATAGGTGTGTAGTATTGAAAGGGCTAACCCTATTGCCTACTTTCAACACCACAGGCCTGTATAGTGGTATTGGCAAAAAGAGCAGATCCAGATGAGCCGGCTCATGACGAGCCGTCTCATCAGGATCTGCACTTTTTGCAAATAATTTTCATATTTTTGAGAACAAAAACGCCCCCTTGTCATAAATGGACTAGTCTGAAAATCATTTTGTGACCATTGGATTGGTTGCAAAATTAACATATCAAAAACCATTCCAGTTACTTAGGGGTGAAAGGGTTAAACAATAGAACAGAGCCTTATCAGACAGCAGGAGTGTGATAGAAGATGAGGAGCTACACTGATCACTACATCACACTGATTTCTCCAGTGCAAATATGTTTGATCACATCACAGAGTTTCATTAATTGAATTGTGAACAGTGTAGGCCCTGCCTCAGACTGTGTAGATTTGCCAACTGTTTTTCATATTTTGAGAACAAAAGCACCCCATTTTCATAAATGGACTAATCTGAAAATCATTTTGTGACAATTGGATTGGTTGCAAAATTGACATATCCAAATCCATTACAGTTACTTAGGGGTGAAAGGGTTAAGGTTACCTTTGAGTCGCTTATCACCACCAAACGCCCCACAGCCCCAATTGCCGGTACACACGGCTGGCAGATGCTGTTTCTTGCCATTGTGAATAAACCCACACAATGCCTGTAGATGGAAACAAATGTGTGTGTGTGTGTTTAATGGCATGTAACAGCCTGTCAACATCTTTGGTCATTTTAGACCGAGAAAACACATGAAGAAACCAGTGTAAGAACAGGTTTAATCCCCACTACGCTGTAGACAGAAATTTTTGTCTGCTGTTTTTGATTTTTGCCTTAATTCTTAATAAAAGAAAACAACGGTTCTGACAGCACATGAGAATCGTCTCCGGTGGAGACGATTCTCAAGCACTGTCAAAACAGGATTTGTCGATAAAAATTTAAAATAAAGGGTTAAGCGAGATAACAATCTAAATGTAGCTTTGACTGGAGAAATGTGGCTTATGTAATTTCTGACCAGTGTTGATCCTGATCAAATAGCACTCTAGATTGAAAACGATCTACCGTATTTAGGCGTGTATTACGCGCATTTTTTCAGCCCCATTTTTAATCCAGAAGTCACCCTGCGCGTTATAAGCAGGAACATAAATTTCAAACATTTTTTCCAACTGATTTCTGCCAGTTTTACGCAAACAAAACAAGCCCGGAAACGGAAATATCAATTTTTGACAGGTGTCCGCTATGACGTTGAAATACGCATAGTGTGAAACAACAGAAAAGGAATCAATCGATATGAATGGGTGCGGTAAGTATAAATTGATGGTAAATTGGTATATTTTGGGATTTAATATAGCCAGGCTCGTAACATAAGAGGCTACGTGTATTAGAGGAAATTTACATGTTTTCTGTATTTACGCTGGTGTACAGATCTCATATCGGTCAAATGTTGCCTGTCGGGTATTGTTTGGTTGTACATTTTCAAAGTGACGTCACACGTCTGCCATTCTGTGAATAATTAATGAGGACAGATCATCTCAATCCCATAAGCGCTTGATGTAAGATTTTAGATGCTAAATCAAGCGTCGCGCACATTCAGATCGCATTCGGTAACACTCGGTAATGGTCGTTTTTCGTTGCTAGGTGCCGACTGACTGTGTTACTATTTTTGTAAAGTATTGACAAGTATTCACGCATCAATACCTTATGACATGTGCGACCAGCATAGCCCCTAATTCATCTGCGCATACACTGTAGGGGCTATGCTGGAATGTCGTGTATTCAGGTAGTACCTATGTATATTGTTAAACCTAATCAATAAACAGTTAATACACACTATCTGTACCTCCGTATATCCACGGTGGTCCACAGTGTCAATATTTGGCTGGGGGGAATTGTTTAGGGCCCATTTCTCGTGTGCAGGTCACTAGTAGGAGTTATTATCACCTTAGGGAAGAAGTTTACACATGGCTAGCCTGCTGTGTGTTTGCGATTATGGGTAATTATGTTCTACACGAATGGCAAATATGGTGGAATTATATACAACAAATTTCTTCGTAAGTAGGTTCAATACGTTTATTACATGCATCATGAATTTTTATTAAGCATATTAATGAGTAAATAACAATAAATATAACATACTTTTAGACAATATAAAGTCTAATTTATGCCATAAAGCTGACCTTTGGCGATATTTTTATCTTCAAGAGAGCCTAACAGCACACGTTCAGCATTGTGGATGTGAACTCGGAATGCAATTTTCTTATACGTGACGGAATTTCCGCCGATTTTTTTTTTTTATATTTTATTTTTTTTATTTTATTTTTTTTAATTTTTTTTTGTTGCGCGCTATAGACGCGAACTATTTTTTTTCCCTGATTTTTTCCCCCCAAAATATAGATGCGCGTTGTACACCAGTGCTAATACGGTATACACGGCTAAATACGGTATATTCCTTGTTAGAATCATTGATGGAATTGTGAACAGTGCAGATCTTGATCAGACAGTGCGAATGCTCAAGCTGATCTGGATCTAGTCGTCACAAAACCCATAAGCCAAGTTTCTTCAGTCATAGCCACATATTAGGATACTTCAGTGTCAGGCTGTAAGTATAAGCAGTGTATATTATATGTGTTGATAAGTTACCAGGATGTTCTGCCAAAGAGATCAAGTGAAAATAGCTCACATCTACCCTCTGTACATGTTCGCCAGCACGAAATACGATTGTAACGTGTGGGACTGATATATATCCAGCGGACCTATCCATTCACCTTGTTATAACACACAGTACAGATCATTATCTGGCTACACAAGTATACATGTGCCATAGATAATCTGAAATTAGAGCACACCCAATTTGTCAGCCACAATTCACAGCAATACCAATCAAAGATTTCAAAATAGCTTCCCACTACACAATTTGAGACCACCATTTAACTCTTTGCATGCTAGTGGTGAAAATATCCGCCAAACAAATCAGGAGTATATTTTTTATTTCTCTCTGTAAATATGTCTTGGAATTTCATTAGAATTGAGTCCTGAGGACTCAATTCTAATGAAATTCCAAGACATATTCATGATATTTACAAGGAGAAATAAAAGAAAACGTGATGATTATTGTCCGCTATTTTTGAACTATTTATAGCCCACAAGTTTCCCAGCATGCAAAGAGTTAAGTTTCAATGAGACTGTTTAACTGGTGGCCACAACATGCACTTGCTTAACCGTAGAAGAACAAGAAATCAGGAACAGTGATGGATGTACACCTCAAAAACATTAACGCAACTTTTCTCCAAGTAAATTGACCTTGAGCACAGGCGCCACATGGGTGGGATATAGAATGCAAATATGGAGTTTCGAGTAAATCAGACTTATGTAATGGAGATAGATGGTAGTTGAAAACTTTAACGCAAATCTCGGAGACAGACAGACAGACAGACGACCTGGGTGGCTATTATATTTACTCAAAACAAATTTCGGGTTCCATAAATATGAATGATGACAAATATGCATATGAAGTTTCAAGAGAATTTGACTTACAGTAAAAGAGATAGTAGGAAGTGAAACTAGATTTGTCAGTAAGCGGGGGCTTACGGAATACCCCCCCACGTCAGCCCTGACCTAGAATGAATTAGGCTTAACGAAGGTAAACATACATTCCAGCTCGCATACTATCATTTTCAGATAAAAGACTATGTCAGCACATATGGAGAGTGCGATGGTGGTTCCAGTTGAAAAAAGCAAACTAGACATTCTAAGTCCGTGACCTTGACCCCTGGCATAAATGGGGGTCGTAGGTTTGTTGCAGAATGATGTATGAGTGTCAGAGAATGTGGGTAAAATATGAAAGATTTGCAAAGGGAAAGAAAGAGAAGTTAAAAGGAAATTTACAATTGTTAAGTTTTCGTTTTTTTCTAAGTTTCTAAGTCCGTGACCTTGACCCCTGGCATAAATGGGGGTCGTAAGTTTGTTGCAGAATGATGTATGAATGTCAGAGAAGGGGCAGGTAAAATATGAAAGATTTTCGCAAAGGGAAAGAGAAGTTAAAAGGAAATTTACAATTGTTAAGTTTTGTGACGGACGGAAAGACGCAAAGACGGACGGACGGACGGAGGGAAAGAGAAGTTAAAAGGAAATTTACAATTGTTAAGTTTTGTGACGGACGGAAAGACGGAAAGACGGACGGACAAGCTGACTCCAGTATACCCCCCACAACTTCGTTGCGGGGGGGTATAAATACTCAAATTTCCCCAAAGGGAAAGAGAAGTTAAAAGGAAATTTACAATTGTTAAGTTTTGTGACGGACGGAAAGACGGACGGACGGACGGACAAGCTGACTCCAGTATAAATACTCACGCACGTCTCGGACAAACAGACAGACAAACACACAGACAGGGTGGCAACTATATGTACCCAGATGTACTGTTTTTGGGGTACATAACAATATTTAGAATTTTCAGGAAGGAAAAATAATATGGTGTATCTGCGTATAAATGGTCAATTCCCACCTTATTCAGCTCGCGTTTCACGGTGGCCGGCTGAAACTGGGCCCTGAAGTCATGGATCACCAGCGCGTCTATTGCCACAACCTCGCACAATATCCGGCCCCACTCGTCCCTGCACAGAGAGAATACAAGGCTAGAGTAGTTAAGGCTGTACCTAGAGAAATTGGACTTACAGGTTTTGCGACCAGTGTAGATCCAGATCAGCCTGTGCATCCGCACAGTCTGATCAGGATCTTCACTGCTCGCCATTCCATCACTGAAACAGCCGTCCTGCTACTAACAAACAATGTAGATTGTTATCAGGCTACAGAGGTGTGCTATTTGATTAGGAGCTACACTGGTCACAAATCCCATAAGTCCCATTTCTCCAGTCACGGCCATATATCAAGTTTATCAGTAGCCGATTTCATCAAAATTGCAAAGTATACTTTCCTAGCAAAGTATACTTTGAGGGAGCAATCATTGATTTTTCCGAAATGCATTATTTCATATAGAACTAACGATTGCATATATTTGATGATTAAAACTATGCAGAATTATTATATTGAATTTATTACATTATCACAGCCAAAATTGGCTGTGATAATTTAATAAATTCAGTAAAATAAAAATTAATACATTTATTCTAAAATTGAAAATTTCTCCCTCAAAGTATACTTTGCTAGGAAAGTATACTTTGCAATGTTGATGAAACAGGCTACTGGTAAGGCTAGGAAACGCATATAATTCCTACTGTCTCTAAGCTAAGCATGATAAATTTGAAATTGAAAACCAATAGCATGGTATTCTATTTATCAGGCAACATTGTAAGTTAGCGGATGGGCAAAAATGACATGGTTTTCATTGAAAATAACATGGATTTGTTTATGATGCGTCTACACCGACATCATTCGGTGACGTCAAGCGACATCGTTTGACCAATAAACCGTCAGTTTCCAAGTTGTTGCAACTGGGATATTCATATCTTGTTGATGCAGGATACGACCATTTGTTATCAGTCTGCGTGTATTCAGTCAATGCAATATAGGAATGAATGACCTTTTTGTGGAATTTATCAGGGTATAAACTTGGAAAAGTCGCGGGAATACTGGACGAAGGCCGGAAGGCCTCGTCCAGTATTCCCGCGACTTTTCCAAGTTTATATCCCCGATAAATTCCACAAAAAGGCTATTAATTCCTTATAATTCCAGCATTTGAAATAAATTCATCAAGAAAACGTGTTTATTTTCCTTTTTCTTAAGAATTATTTTAACTGCTCCTCACGATTACGGAAAGTAGTTCGGCGTGGGAGTTTACTGGGATATAAATTTTGGACAGAGACTTGCTACGGGCCAATCAAATGTTAGGGAATTGTGTAAATATTTTTGTGCTGGAATTATATCCTGATAAACAAGCATCTTCAGAGCTGCAGATAAGCTTTGTGTCTAAAGCGTACCATATTCCCTGATTTCAAAATCATTGCGTTACTTTTACAAATTAAATACTGATTTTCTTCATTACTAAATAGGGAACAAATGATAAAAAAAATATAACAAATTTAAAAATTCATTTATTTGAGCTGCAAAAAGCAAACACTGTTTGCTTTTTGCAGCTCATCGAAGTGAATTTTAAACTCCATGACAGTAGTTTCACTACTCAATTTGAAAATCAATGCGTATTTTCAAATTGCTGTGCATATTTTGTCCTCCCCCTTTTGATAATCAATGCGTATTCAGCTAAAATAATTGTATAAAATACGCCAAT
Source organism: Conchocele bisecta (assembly GCA_029237695.1). Lineage (NCBI taxonomy): Eukaryota > Metazoa > Mollusca > Bivalvia > Lucinida > Thyasiridae > Conchocele > Conchocele bisecta. The sequence goes on from CM055267.1 coordinate 69,387,726, forward strand.
ATGCACCTTATTTTTTATGTCAAGCTGACACACATATATAATATTATGTCCCATTTTTCAAAAGTAATTGATAATCACATGTATACCTTGTGAATGGGACTGATAATTTGTTTCTCAAGAACATTAGCTAGCTACTATGATACTGTAGAAATTCATCCTTTAAGTGTACAGTATTACTCGCAATTAAAGGAACATTCTTGCAGCATCTGGGGGCCGTTTCACTAAACTTCGTACGACTAAAATGTTCGTAAGTGCAAAATTATGATAGTCTGTAAATGTTACATTAACAACGTTTTCTTGTAAACAATTAATGGATTTACATTTATTGAGCATAGGCTGCATATGCAGCCTATGCTCAATAAATGTAAATCCATCAATTGAAATTTCCAGACGATCCTAGATTTGCACTTACGAACATTTTAGTCTTACGAAGTTTAGTGAAACGGGCCCCTGATGAAACATGCACATTCTGCAAAATAATCATCGTGTAGAAAGGCATAAAATGTATCCCACTTACATACAGATTTATGAAACAAGTCATGCACAGAGGCTCGGTGCATAAAATTGCTGACAAGTTTCATCAATCTCATATCAAATTGAAACGAGTTTGAGATTCTGTTTATCACATGACTTCACACTCCAAACTAGCAGAAAACTTGGAGATATCAGATATGCTTCAGTGAGAAGATGCCATTGACTATTTTCTAGTTGAAAATCTCCACAGAGGAAAGTAGTTTTAATACTAGCAATACGCCTGTTATAAATATGTCATAATAAGAGTTCACGCTCTTTGTAAGCACTGCATATTACTACTATATGGGAGCCAATTCTAACAACTGCAGTAATTTTACTTAGTCACAGACGCTTCTAATGACATTTAAAACATGATGACGTCAACATCAAAACAACATTAATTTGTCGCGCCAATAAGGACGTCATTTTGAACGTCTTCATTTTGATCGTTTGGCGTAACGTCAGCGCATAATACGAGTACGTAATTAGGGTGATGCAGCTAGCCAATAAAATTCGCTCCAGGTTATTACACGTGTGTCATATCACTTTTATGAAATGGTTACGACACGTCATAACAAGCAGAGCTCCAGTTAAGGTGCGTAATTAGACCAAATATTCCGGGTATTTTTTTATTTCTTCACGAAAAATGGCAAGTTGGGATTGCTTTAGAATCGTCTCATCGAGACGATTCTAAAGCACTCCCAACTTGCCAATTTTGGCGAAGAAATAACAAACGTCTCCTCAAAGTTGATCAAATTACGCACCTTAACTGGAGCTCTGACAAGGTTATCATGTGATAAATTATGTTTTATACAATAACATGTTTGTGTTCACCTTCCTGTCCCATCAACATAGTCCTCCTTCCAGGTGAACTTGCCAGCATAGCCGTCATAGTTGCTGAACCTCTCACAACCTGCATGGACAGAATACAAAATATGAATTCCAGTATTAACCCTTTATATGCTGATGGAAAGATGAATATCTATCTAATTTATCCACAAAAGTGTATGTTGTGAGCACCATTTGAACCGTCTCGTCGAGACGGTTCAAATGAGTGGTCACAACATATACCTTAGAATAGAAATGAGAAAAATAGCAGAAACTAGATTTGTCAGTAAGCGAGGCTTACAGAATAACCCCCGCGTGGGCCCATGTGCCCCTAAATATGTAAGGAAATAGAAGTTATAACATATTTCTCTGATGTTAAGTTTTGTAAAGAGACCATGTGATCAACGGGGGTTGGACGGTCGTGGATTTGGCGCAGCATGGTAGTAGAGCCTTACAGGAATACGGGCGGGCGGGCGGGCGGGCGGGCGGGCGGGCGGACGGACGGACAGGACGGACGGACTCCAGTATAACCCTGACACATGGACGTCATTGTGATCATTATGTCTCGCTTTCCGCAAGCGGGCTCGACAAAAATCTTCATACGAACATTTATATCGTAAGAAGTTTAAATAAACGGGTCCCAAAATCGCGACCTTACACACACCCCTCATGATGAGCGCCTCGTCGCGGCCAAGCTGCTCGGTGATGAGACGCGAGATGAACATCTCGGGACAGATGAGGAAGCGGATCTCCTCCTGCACACACCCGTTCCCCAGCACCCCTCCACCCAGAATCTTGTTCGCAAAGTCAACCTGCAACCACAACATACAGTGGAACCTCTCTAAACCGAGCACCAAGATGACGTTTGTGATCATATTTTTGAGGTGTTTCTTTGTCATTTATCTCTGACAGAAGATAATGTATATTCATGATTGCAATACATCCAAATACGTTACCAGAATGGTAAAATGCCTGATATACAGTGGAACATGGGTCTCCAGGGTGTCCGGTTTAGAGAGGTTCCACTGTGTAAACAAGTGTTGTTTATTCTAGTGTCACCCCTATTGAATGGGATGTGTGACCAGTGTAGCTCCTGATCAAATAGCACATTCAACTAGCCTGATAACGAGCTATAGTGCGTGTTAGAAGCAAGAAGGACATTTCATTAATGGTATGACTTGTGGGTTTCCGCAGTCTGTTCAGGATCTGCACTGTTCGCCCTCCATCAATGAGACATCCGTCATGCTTGTAACAAGCGATATCGCTTATTATCAGTGTACACGAGTGTGCTATTTGATCAGGAGCTACACTGGGCACAGGTCCCATGATAAGCTCCATTTCTCCATTCACAGCCATGTGTATGGAGAAATAGGACTTATGGGATTTGTGACCAGTGTAAAAACGTGAAAGTGAATGGGTTTAACGTCCCATTCATTCTAACTAAGGTCAAGTCTCATCTGAAAGACCAGTGGGATGGAAATACTATGAAAGCATTTTTCATGCCTAAGGCGGGGATTGAACCCACAACCTCTGGTATTGAAGTCCGGGGGTCCGTTTCACTAAACTGTGTACGACTAAAATGTTCGTAAGTGCTGCAAATTTAAGATCGTCTGTAAAGTTCAATTGATGGATATACATTTATTGAGCATAGGCTGCATATGCAGCCAATACAATACTCAACTAGAAATGGACGCTTGTCGACAAGCGCATGTGTATCCCCCTCCCCAGATACACAAGTAGTTTGAAAAAAGGGTGTTCGAGTTATGCTCCGGAGACAAAATCAGTGATGGAAAAACAAAAGGAGATAACTAAAGAATTAGTGATGCAAGAGTTGTCATTCTTGCGGGACACACCTTTAGGGTCGTGGTCTATGCATGTGTGAAGTTTCATGAAAATATTCCAAAGGGTGTTCGAGTTATGCTCCAGACACGAAATCAGTGCACGAACAACAAAGGGAGACTAAGAAATTAACGATGCAAGAGTGTCCATTCTTACGTGCGACACACCTTTGGGTCCGTCTTCTATGCATGTGTGAAGTTTAATAAACTAGAAAATGTGTTCATAGAACACGGATGTCCCACATATCGCTGTGATAATAAATGAGGCCAAATTGCAAGTCAAAAATTTTCTTTTACCTGAGCGTTAAAGTTTTTGAGAAGCACCAAGTATGTGACCTTGACCTGAGCTTGGCGGGGGCAGGACAAACGTGGATTTGGCACAGGGCGGTGGTAGAGGACCATTAGAGCAATGCATATATGAAATATGAAGCTGATCCGTGAAAGAAAACAGAAATTATAAGATATTTACCTGAGCGTTAAAGTTTTTGAAGCACTAAGTATATGATGTTAACCCTGGGCTTGGCGGGGGCGGGACGAACGTGGATTTGGCACAGGGCGGTAGAGGACCATTAGAGCAACGCATATATGAAATATGAAGTTGATCCGTGAATGGAAAGAAAAATTATAAGATATTTACCTGAGCATTAAAGTTTTTGAAGCACCAAGTATGTGACCTTGACCTGGGATTGGCGGGGGCAGGACGAACGTGATTTGGCACAGGGCGGTAGAGGACCATTAGAGCAATGCGTATATGAAATATGAAGATGATCCATGAAAGAAAACAGAAATTATAAGATATTTACCCGAGCGTTAAAGTTTTTGAAGCACTAAGTATGTGACCTTGACCCTGAGCTTGGCGGGGGGCCAGGACGAACGTGGATTTGGCTCAGGGCGGTAGACGACCATTAGAGCAACGCGTATATGAAATATGAAGTTGATCCGTGAAATGGAAATAAAAATTATTTTTAAGATTATTTATTTAACCTGAGCGTTAAAGTTTTTGAGAACACTAAGTATGTGACCTTGACCCTGGGCTTGGCGGGGTGGGGGCAGGACGAACGTGGATTGGCACAGGGCGGGTAGAGACGACCTTATTAGAGCAACGCGTATATGAATATGAAGTTGATCCGTGAATGAAATAAAAAAATTATAAGATATTTAGCTGAGCGTTAAAGTTTTTTGAATAAGCACCAAGTATGTGACCTTGACCCTGGGTATTGGTGGGGCAGGACGAACGTGGATTTGGCACAGGGCGGTAGAGAACCATTAGAGCAATGCGTATATGAAATATGAAGATGATCCATGAAAGAAAACAGAAAGTATAAGATATTTACCCAAGCGTTAATGTTTTTGAAGCACTAAGTATGTGACCTTGACCCTGGGCTTGACGGGGGCAGAACGAATGTGGATTTGCACAGGGCGGTAGAGGACCATTAGAGAGCAATGCGTTATGCGTGTTCGAGTTAGCTTGATACTCTGGATACATCGAGCACGAAACAACAAAGGGAGATAAGTAAACAAGAATTCCGCGGAATCAGATGCCTCGCCTTGTCCCGCCTTGACCTCGAGCCTGGGCCCGAAAGCAATTTTCACTGGCCCGAACATATTATACAATTATTGACTAGTGAACCATAGAATATCAGATTATATTCTATGGCTCACTAGTCAATAATTGTTTTATTATATGATAATAGTCTGTATATAGCACTTACGACCTTATGCTACTAGACAAAAATTGAAAAAGAATTTGAAAAAAAAAATGAAAAAAAAAAATGGAAAAAAAGATTAAAAAATAAAAATAATAATGCTTGCTACTGGAGCCCAGAATTTTTTTGAATAGTCCTATATTTATCTACATATATCTGCACAGGTCCACATAATGCCACAATATTTTCAACACAGTTTACGGAAATGTAATATAATCATTTACCTGTATAAATTACCTGTAAGTGGTCAGTGGTCAGTTGCACATGCTAGCACATGCACAGGTGAATAGTCTGTATATAGCACTTACGACCTTATGCTACTGGACAAAAATTGAAAAATAATTTGAAAAAAAAAATGAAAAAAAAAAAATGAAAAAAAAAAAATGGAAAACAAAAGTTTAAAAATAATAATGCTTGCTACTGGAGCCCAGATTTTTTTTCCAGTCAAATTGAAAAATAATTTGAAAAAAAAAATGAAAAAAAAAAAACAATAAAAAAAAAAAAAAAAAAAAAAGTTTAAAAATAATAATGCTTGCTATTGAAGACTGCTATTGGAGACCAGATTTTTTTTTAATAGTCCTATATTTATCTACATATATCTGCAGAGGTCCACATAATGCCACAATATTTTCAACACAGTACCCAATGTAGTGATTTACCTGTATAAATTACCTGGTCAGCAGTGGTCAAGCACTGGACATCTGCACATGCTAGCCCATGCTTAGCACATGGTTCTCCCAGTTTCTATTGTTCTCTCTACAGGTAAGGTGTACAGAGCACACGAGAAAAGGTATACAGAGCAGACGAGAAAACAGGTCTTCATGCATTATTGTCCAGTTTGTAGAGTGCGCAAAACAAAAAAGGGAGATAACTGAAAAATTAGCTACGCAAGAGTTGTCATTCTTGTGCGCGACACACCTCCGGGTCGTGGTCTATGCATGTGTGAAGTTTCATGAAAATATTCCAAAGGGTGGTCGAGTTATGCTCCGGACAGGAAATTAGTGAGCGAAAACAAAAAAGGGAGATAATCTAAAAAAATTAGCTATGCAAGAGTTGTCATTCTTTGTGCACGACACACCTTCGGTTCGTGGTCTAATTGAATGTGTTAAGTTTCATAAAAATATTCCAAAGGGTGGTCGAGTTATGGTCAATCAGTGCGCGAAACAAAAAAGGGAGATAACTAAAAAATTAGCTATGCAAGAGTTGTCATTCTTGTGCGCGACACACCTTCGGGTCGTGGTCTATGCATGTGTGAAGTTTCATGAAAATATTCGAAAGGGTGGTGGAGTTATGCTCCGGACACGAAATCAGTACGAGAAACAAAAAAGGGAGATAACTAAAAAATTAGCTACGCAAGAGTTGTCATTCTTGTGCGCGACACACCTTTGGGTCGTGGTCTATGCATGTGTGAAGTTTCATGAAAATATTCCAAAGGGTGTTCGAGTTATGCTCCGGACAAGAAGTGTCTGCGGCGGACGCGGCGCGGCGCGCTGTCAAATCCATAGTATCCCCCGACGGAGTCCGGGGGATACAATAAATGTAAATCCAATAATTATTTACAAGAATACATTGTTATGTGAAATTTACAGACTATCATAATTTTGCACTTACGAACATTTTAGACGTATGAAGTTCAATGAAATGGCCCTCTGTGCTCTAACCTCTAGGCCACACACCATCCCTTTGCGACCAGTGTAGCTTAGATGATTATGACAAATACGAAACTAGGCCTAGCCTAGTTTCGCATTTGTCTTAATTTGACCTTGTGAAAGCTGCGTTGTGCTAGTACCTGTAGTAAGCCGATACCGTCGTCCTCTATGGTTCCCTCAGAAGAGACATGCAGCCCTGTGAGTTTGGTATCCGTGGTGTCCCAACTGGACAAGCCCTTCACACACTGTCGCGTGAAGGTCACTGTCCCACATGGCACTGGAAACATACACCCAGCTGTACATGATTGGCTGTCATTGGAGTGATATGGGTTGTGGAGTATGTCGCCAGTCCAGCTGTAGATATGCTAGCCAACTACTTTACTATGCTAGTGAACTACAGTCCATGGTTTTCTGTCAGACTTTTCTCCATTAAACACATTACAGCTAAAAATATTTAAATCTATGCATTTTGTCATCAATAATAAAAGCTATCCTCGTTTAAAAACTGTTTCACAACTATTTTTTTTCTTTTGTAAATAAAATCAATATTTGACGAATATTTCATATGGGATGGTGACTTATTTATTATTTATGAAACAGTATCCAAGTTTGGATATTGTTTGGATTTAACCCTTTCAATACCACAGGTCTGTATAGTGGCATTGTCAACAAGAGTGCCGCAAGTCACAAAATACGCCCGTCGAATATGGGCCAGACAGCGAAGATGCAGAAACTGTCAACAAGGCAAGAAACATTAATGAGAATTTGCAATTCTATAGCATTATTTCTTCATCTCGTTGTGCTAAACATGTATACTAATTTAGGCAGCGATAGAAAAGTAGAGTGTAAAGTAGAAATGATAGGGAATTGGATACAATAATGTAGAAAAAATGGCTAAGTTAAAAAGGTGATATTTTTGTTAAAATCTTTTTTTTCGGCATAAAAACACCAAGGTGCATATCTTCAATATGTGTAGAAGACGTGTGTATAGTTTCAGAACGATCGACTGAACGGTTTCGGAGGAGATGTGTACACAAACTCTGTACCGTATATAGAATTGTATAGAAAAATGTAGAAAAAATGGCTAAGTTAAAAAGGTGATATTTTTGGTAAAAAAAAAATTTTCGGCATAAAAACTTCAATATGTGTAGAAGACGTGTGTATAGTTTCAGATCGATCGATCGATCAACTGAACGGTTTCGGAGGAGTTGTGTACACGAACTATGCATTTTTTCTGTCACTTAATATATAGAGAACATGTAGACCCTGATCAGACTGTGCTGGCGTACAATGTAATCAGAAACAAAAGGCCATAAGAACAATTTACTGTTGTTGACATGATGAGCCAATATTACACATACTTTTCTTGACTACTCTGGTGAAGTAATGTAAGATACATTTCAGTTTCTCCAGTTTCACCTGGGTCGGATGGCCGGTGTATAACCTGTAACATGGATCGGGGCAAATAATCTCTGCTTGTTGCTTGAGCAATGGGGCTGATGACATTTGTGACATTTTGTAGCCAGGGCCCGGTTGCTCAACGCTTCTGTTAGCTTAACAGACTGTTAAATCCTTAGCATTGCTAAGGATTTAACAGTCTGTTAAGCTAACAGAGGTTTTGAGCCCAGTATAGCTCCCCATCTGTTACCATCTCCCTGCACCCTGATGTGGATCTATACGGTCTTCTTTTGGGAAGTAAAACTGAATGGAGAACAGTGCAGACCATGACCATTGAGCAGATGTTAGATCTGGGTCTACACTGGTCGAATTTGCTATCAGCTCCATTTCTGCAGGCACAGCCAAATTTATTACAATTGTGACGTTATCAGTTACTTTCAAACAATCTGTATGAGCAACTTGGCTAATTTTATTAAATCTAGGATTGTAGCCATGGTAAGAAGTAAACATTGGCATCATTTAGTATATATCGATGAGTGTTCCGTCACTGATAAACAGCCATTTAGATGCGGCTGAAAACCACTAACTCATATTTGTGGTGAAACCAATTAACCCTTTCACCTCTAAGTAACTGGAATGGAGTTTGATATGTTAATTTTCCGAACAATTTAATCATCATAAAATAATTTTCAGACTAGTCCATTGATGATAAGGGGGTGTTTTTGTACTAAAAAATATGAAAATTACACGAGCCGGCTCATCTGGATCACAGGTGGAAGACTCGGACCTATGACACCAAAACAATGCCTATTAAAAAAGATCCCATTACCCCACCCACTTGGTCTCGTACAGTACATAACGTTAATTCAAGGTGAGCATAAATAGCGCTATTATAGAAAGAGCCCTCCTTTTTCCGGCTCGCACAAACACAATAAACATTGATTAAATGTATGAAATATGTCTCTGGCAATCGATAAAGGTATTAGGTGTGTGAATATACTCACTTCAAATCGCTGTTTCAAGTATTTATTGAGTTATTCGCGTTTTGATTACCCCATCCAAAGCGAAAGTTGAGTGTACGAAAGAATCTCACACAGAATCGGAGGTCGTCCGGCTGGATTATCGGTCATATTTGGCCGATAGCTGATCGCCAGCTCAAACTAAAGTCGTGCACCATGATCATATACATTAGAGACTCCAACCATACAAAGTTCGTCCAATTGTGATCGTTCGCCGATCTAAAAAACACTTTTTTCTATAATTTCGTTCATTATCTGGAACTGGGTCAATGCACTATCTTCCATAATACAACCACGAAGCGTCTATGTAAGAACATCTCTGATTGGTTAAACCTAAAAAATAGACGCGAGGACTTTCCCTTTTCAGGGTTTCCGGAAGACATAATCTGATAGTACGCGAATCATGAAAGAAAGTCAATAAAATTAGAAAAGAGTGTTTTTTAGATCGGCGAACGATCACAATTGGACGAACTTTGTATGGTTGGAGTCTCTAATGTATATGATCATGGTGCACGACTTTAGTTTGAGCTGGCGATCAGCTATCGGCCAAATATGACCGATAATCCAGCCGGACGACCTCCGATTCTGTGTGAGATTCTTTCGTACACGCAACTTTCGCTTTGGATGGGGTAATCAAAACGCGAATAACTCAATAAATACTTGAAACAGCGATTTGAAGTGAGTATATTCACACACCTAATACCTTTATCGATTGCCAGAGACATATTTCATACATTTAATCGATGTTTATTGTGTTTGTGCGAGCCGGAAAAAAGAGGGCTCTTTCTATAATAGCGCTATTTATGCTCACCTTGAATTAACGTTATGTACTGTACGAGACCAAGTGGGTGGGGTAATGGGATTTTTTTTAATAGGCATTTTTTTGGTGTCATAGGTCCGAGTCTTCCACCTGTGATCTGGATGTACAATTTTTGCCAAGACCACGTTACAGGCCTGTAGTGTTGAAAGGGTTCAACAGATTATACCCAAGTCAGTAGATTGATCGAAGTAATTATGAAAAGAATATGTATGTAAGGTATAACTAACATTTGCGTAATCCAACCTTTTGAATCCGAAAGCCCGCTACAGCGTTTTATGCAAACAGTGCAGATCCAGATGAGTCGGCTCATAACGAGCCGTCTCATCAGGATCTACACTTTTTGAAAGTAATTTTCATATTTTTGAGAACAAAAAATATCCCCTTTTCACATAAAATGTACTAGTCTGAAAATAATTTTGTGACGATTGGATTGGTTGCAAAATTAACATATCAAAATCCATTCCAGTTACTTAGGGGTGAAAGGATCGCCATCCACAGTGACTTACGTGTTGAAGTTGATGCTGGGGTAACCTGCGTACTCCACCTGCCTCCCACGGGCATTGCGCCGGGGGAACGTACAGAAGAAGGCGTTGGCCAGCAGACACGCGATCTGCTGCTGGCTCAATGTCACACTCATATTACGGCCAGTCGACAGCAGTGGGATTGACTGTAGCAATGTATGATTGCATTAAAATAGCATACAGTCGAGCACCAGTATCTCGAAGTCGAAGGGAGATCGTCCATATAGTCGAGATAGGACTAGATTCGAGATAGCGATGAAGTGACATGGTCGAATATTTTCACAAAACATATGAAATCATGTTACCCATAACACCACAACTAAACAATCACCTATTAACTAATGACCAAAGGTAGAAAGCTAATAAACATTACAAGGTGGCGTCACGACTCTCAGTGAATTAGTTAAATGACAAGCGTGATAGGCTTAATGAATCGTGTCAAAAACACAAATATATCCAGGTGGACAAATTAAACAAACAACCTGAGGTAGGTGCGAATTTATTTTCTTTTGTTTGATAATATGTTTTGAAAATTAGTGTCAACCAAAACGATCTTGGCAACCAAGCGCTTAAGCAATTTATCCAAGCATTTATGTGATCGAGATAGCAAACAAATAAGGATATAATTCGGGACTTTAGTGAATCATCGAGATAGGGGATATCATTGAGACACTGATATTCGAGATACTGGTGCTCGACTGTAGTTTTGAATCAAGCTGCATAAGTGAGCTGCCAGATCAAGTACAAGACTGACCACAAAAATCATAAGCCTCATTTATTCAGACACATACCAGGAGCTATATTGGTCCAAAACGCCATAAGCCCCATTTCTCCAGTCACAGATCAGCAGCTAGATGGGACACAATCACACTATCCCCAAACTGTGCAGACACAGGCCAAGAACTCAACTTGTCACCAATTTCTACCGTCACATATGAGACACGCCACGTGATTTTGTACCTTCGGACATCTGCATAATTTCATTAAATACATTTACAAAATTTACAATATTTTTCATAAGTCAAAAGTTGTTAAAAGTTTCAGAGTAAATGCGGAATATAATATTATCAACCTTTGACGACATTTACGAAAAATATTGTAAATTTTGTAAACATATTTCATGAAATTACGCTGATGTCCGAAGGTACAAAATCACATGGCATGTCTCATACCAGGAGCTAGACTGGTCACAAGGACCATAATCACTATTTCTACAGTCACAGTCCGCGAAGTAGACTGGTCAGTCACATACCAGGAGCTACACAGGACCCAAATGCCATAAGCCCCTAATCTCCAATCACATACCAGGAGCTACACAGGTCCCAAATGCCATAAGCCCCTTATCTCCAGTCACATACCAGGAGCTACACAGGTCCCAAATGCCATAAGCCCCTTATCTCCAGTCACATACCAGGAGCTACACATATCCCAAATGTCATAAGCCCCTTATCTCCAGTCACATACCAGGAGCTACACATGTCCCAAATGCCATAAGCCCCTTATCTCCAGTCACATACCAGGAGCTACACAGGTTCCAAATACCATAAGCCCCTTATCTCCAGTCACATACCAGGAGCTACACAGGTTCCAAATGTCATAAGCCCCTTATCTCCAGTCACATACCAGGAGCTACACATGTCCCAAATGCCATAAGCCCCTTATCTCCAGTCACATACCAGGAGCTACACAGGTCCCAAATGGCATAAGCCCCTAATCTCCAGTCACATACTAGGAGCTACACAGTTCCTAAATACCATAAGCCCCTAATCTCCAGTCCCATACCAGTAGCTACACAGGTCCCAAATGCCATAAGCCCCTAATCTCCAGTCACATACCAGGAGCTACACAGGACCCAAATGCCATAAGCCCCTAATCTCCAGTCCCATACCATCCCAAATGCCATAAGCCCCTAATCTCCAGTCACATACCAGGAGCTACACAGGTCCCAAATGCCATAAGCCCCTAATCTCCAGCCACATACCAGTAGCTGCACAGGACCCAAATGCCATAAGCCCCTAATCTCCAGTCACATACCAGGAGCTACACAGGTCCCAAATGCCATAAGCCCCTAATCTCCAGCCACATACCAGTAGCTGCACAGGTCCCAAATGCCATAAGCCCCTAATCTCCAGTCACATACCAGGAGCTACACAGGACCCAAATGCCATAAGCCCCTAATGTCCAGTCACATACCAGGAGCTACACAGTTCCCAAATGCCATAAGCCCCTAATCTCCAGTCACATACCAGGAGCTACACAGGACCCAAATGCCATAAGCCCCTAATCTCCAGTCACATACCAGGAGCTACACAGGTCCCAAATGCCATAAGCCCCTTATCTCCAGTCACATACCAGGAGCTACACAGGTCCCAAATGCCATAAGCCCCTAATTTCCTGTCACATACAAGGAGCTACACAGGTCCCAAATGCCATAAGCCCCTTATGTCCAGTCACATACCAGGAGCTACACAGGTCCCAAATGCCATAAGCCCCTAATCTCCAGTCATGTCATAAGCCCCTTATGTTCAGTCACATACCAGGAGCTACACAGGTCCCAAATGTCATAAGCCCCTAATATCCAGTCATGTCATAAGCCCCTTATGTCCAGTCACATACCAGGAGCTACGCAGGTCCCAAATGTCATAAGCCCCTAATCTCCAGTCACATACCAGGAGCTACACAGGTCCCAAATGCCAAAAGCCAGATGCGCCGTCTGATCAGGGTCTACATTTGTAAAGACGATAAGCCCTATTCCCCCATCACCGCCATATATGATACACCTCCGGCACTACTTACACAGGAGCAGAGGTGTGGCAGCTGTAGAGCCAGTCTCGCCATCTTCTTCAGGGTGTGGTTGAAGAATTGGAGTCGCTCTTCTTCCTCGACCTCCTGTACAAACATGAAGGTTGATTCAACCACAGGTGATTGAACTCCCCACATACTCCGCCCAGCCCTTTCCGCATTAGACAGGTCCAACTGGGGCGAGTCCCAGCCCAGTTGGACCTGTCTACTGCCAGAATGGGGGCGAAGTTCAATCGCCTGTGATTCAATAAACCAGCATTCCCATTATAATACTTTCACCATGAAATATCCAACAATGGCTTTTCCATGGTAATTTTCTGACTATTCCTTTAATGAGAAATATATTAAGATATGTTTAATTTGAACAATGCTGACATATTCCCCTGTATAACCCTTTCACCCCTAAATATCCAACATGGACTATTCCTTGATGATTTTCTGATGATTCCATTAATGAGACAAGAAACGAGGCAAAGCCACGAAGGCCAGGTTTTTTCCAAGCATAGACACTTGGATAACATAATTATACCGACTTTTTGTAGACTAGATGGCCGTGGCCTGCATGTCGCGCCTTGGGGCGAGGCATGGACACTAAAAAAATAGATATAGTAGATGGAAAAACTTTAACCAAAAAACTTTAACCGGACGTACGGATGGACGGACGGACGTATGCCAAATGCCGACGATATCGCGCTTTCCGCAAGCGGGCGCGACAATGATGATAAACACCCATGTGAAGTATCAAGGTAATGGGTGAAGCAGTTGCAGAGATATAGTACACAAACAAACTTTTAACAAAAATATTCAAAGTAATTTGACCTTGACATTGGGCACAGGGGCCGCACGGTTGGGGGGTTGAATGAAAATATGGATGATGATAAACACCCATGTGAAGTTTCAAGGTAATGGGCGAAGCAGTTGCAGAGATATAGTATAACAAAAAACTTTTAACCAAAAAACTTTAACCAGACGTACGTTAAAAAGTTAACGTTGAAAAGTCAATTACGTAGAAATAATAGGTGAAGGTAAAAAAAATGGTCACATGTTGGATAGTTGTATGTGGTGGGCACCCCTTGGTTATGAAGCTGTGAAAGTTTGGTGGTCCTAGGTGGTACAGTACCAAAGAAATGGACTTAAACACAAAAACTTAACATTGAAAACGCGAAAAGTAAACATTGAAAATGGCTAAGTCGACTGCGCGGAAAAAATGGGTCAAGTTCAAAAAAAGGTAACATGTTGGATAGTGACATGTGGTGGGCACCCCTTGATTATGAAGCTGTGAAAGTTTGGTGGTCCTAGGTGGTACAGTAACAAAGAAATGGACTCAAACTTAACATTGATTGTGGAAGCCGCCCGCCGCCCGCGGTCGGGCCGCCCGCGGCCGGGCCGCCCGTGGCGAGGCCGCCCGCCCGGCTTTCGCCAATCAATAGCCTAGATTTTTTCCCCAAAAAAAACCTGGCTAAAAATGCAAATTTTCTTTTTAATTTAACAAAGCTGACAAGTAAATCAGATACTGATGAGATGGCTCGTTATGAATTGGCTCATCTGGATCTACAGTGTTTGCACAGGTTCATGGTCTGTAAGGTTGAAAGCATAAATTTTCAGCTACACCATCCCACAGACAGAATGAAATGGGATTTTTAGTCCGTTCAATCAGGTCATACACAGACAGTTGAGCATTTAATCAAATTTAAGATCAATGCATCATTAAACAGCTTCATTACCAGTTGAACTTTTGAACACATCCACACAAGGAACAAGATTGAAAAGGTCAGTATGCTAAATGTATTAACCCGTTCAACACCACAGGCCTGTATAGTGGTATTGGCAAACAGTGTAGATACAGATGAGCCGGCTCGTGATGAGCCGTCTCATCAGGATCTGCACTTTTTGCAAGTAATTTTAAAAATTTTGAGATCAAAAACACCGCCTTTTCATAAATGTACAAGTCTGAAAATCATGTTGTGACTATTGGATTGGTTGCAAAAGTAACATATCAAAATCCATTTCAGTTATTTAGTGGTGAAATGGTTAAGGACCATAGTTTGCATGATTTTTCTGGATCTCAGTATCCGATTTATGATAATCATAGCTGAAAAACATCATATTCTTCTGTTTCATTTAACTCTTTGCATGCTGGGAAATGTGTGGGCTATAAATAGTTCAAAAGTAGCAGACAACAATTCAGTATATTTTCTCTTTTCTTTCTCCCTGTAAATATCATGAATATGTCCAGGACTCAATTCTAATTAAATTTCAAGACATATTTACAGAGAGAAATAAAACATATACATGTACTCCTAATTCGTTTGGCGAATATTTTCACCGCTAGCATGCAAAGAGTTAAGTGTCAAATTATAAAATAAATTTGTTAATAGTTATGCAGGGATTCCGCTGGCGATCGCCACTTTCGCAATTGGCGATAAAAATAAACAATTGGCGATAATTTTTTTTTTCTTCGAAAATTGTAATTTTTTATCGCCAATTGTTTATTTTTATCCTATTGGTTATTCCTTTTTTTTTTTTTTTTTTTTTTTTTTAAGGCGATTTTTTTATTTTCCCCAGCGGAATCCCTGGTTATGACTAGCTATTAAGCATCAACAGAATAATGCTCTGTAGAAAAATGGAGACAAAATAAACACCAACTTACTGTTGTGAAGAATTGGTGTAACACAATAAAATTCCACTTCCCAAAGTGTCTTTTGTTGTATTGCAAGATACGTTCCTGAAATAAAATAAACAAGAAAATATGACCTGCTGGCACAAAAATACCCCTGTGGCAGATTGGAGAATTTGCGGCAAAGTTATTAACTGGACCTACGGACGCACACATACAGTTGATAACAATGACGGACATACAGCCCAAACACGATGTACCTCTCAGTTCTTCCGAGACAGGGGGCATACAATGTATTATATAACAAGAGCACCGCAAAACGATGCAACACACGTCTAAAATTTGATCCCGAAATGATCAGTTTTTGTTTGTTTGTTAGGGTTTAACGGCCTATCAACAGCTAAGGTCATTTAAGGCCGGTCAATGGGCTTAGTATTAAATCCCATATATTACCTGTACAAATGGGAGGAAAATCCCAAAATCAAAACTGAACATTTCCAATAAAAAATCTATATATTCAGCCCTTAAATCAGAATAATCCTGATCTGATGCCAGGTCCTCACCACACCAGAAAAAAAACTTGTACACGTATGTTTCAAAGTGTTGTGTTTCAGCCCACTAACCCACACGACTGTTTGCTTGGGTCCTCACCACACCAGAATCACTTGGCTCCCTCCCAAAAGCAGTAGAACAGTAATAATCTTACTACTGTTATAATGAGCAATAACCCAATTCAACTCCCAGGTAATAAGAGACAAAGATAACAAGAGCTGTAGGAGAACAGCATAGCTCGACTACGAGGGTTGTCGATGTACACATAGCTTGACAAAGAAGGTGGCTGCGGCCTGCATAAAAACTTTAACCAAGGTCGACTAAAAACATTAACCAAGGGAAATTAAGTAAGTAATTCAAGGTTAAATGTAGGTCAATGTCAGATATAGGTCAGGGGTTATTGATGTACATCACTAGGAGATAAAGTTTTCCAAGTATGGTTG
The DNA here is from genome assembly GCA_029237695.1 of Conchocele bisecta. Classification (NCBI taxonomy): domain Eukaryota; kingdom Metazoa; phylum Mollusca; class Bivalvia; order Lucinida; family Thyasiridae; genus Conchocele; species Conchocele bisecta. Next base: position 69,404,432 of record CM055267.1, read on the forward strand.
CTGTAGGCCCAGGAGTATTCCATATACAAGCTTGAGTAAAAACCGTAACCAAGGGGAGATAAATAAGTAATCCAAGGATAAAAGTAGGTCAAGGTCAAATATAGGTCAGGGATTATTGATGTACATCACTAGGAGATGAAGTTGTCCAAGTATGGTTGATGTAGCCCCAGAAGTATTCCATATACAAGCTTGACTATAAACATTAACCAAGTAATTCAAGGTTAAATGTAGGTGAAGGTAAAATAAAGGTCAGGGGTTATTGATGTACATCCCTATGAGAAAAAGTTATCCAAGTATGGTGTCTGTATGCACAATAGTATTCCATCTACAAGCTTGACTAAAAACCTTAACCAAGGTTAAATAAAAACCTTAACCAAGGGGAATTAAGTAAGTAATTTAAGGTTAAATGTAGGTCAAGGTCAAATATAGGTCAGGGGTTGTTGATGTACATCACTAGGAGATGAAGTTGTCCAAGTATGGTTGGTGTAGGGCCATGAGTATTCCATCTACAAGCTTGACTAAAAACCTTAACCAAAGAGAATTAAGTAAGTAATTCAAGAGGAAATGTAGGTCAAGGTCAAATATAGATCAGGGGTTATTGATGTACATCACTATGAGAAAAGGTTGTCCAAGTATGGTGTCTGTATGCACAATAGTATTCCATGTACAAGCTTGAGTAAAAAGCTTAACCAAGGTCGAGTAAAAACCTTAACAAGGGGAATTAAGTAAGTAATTTAAGGTTAAATGTAGGTCAAGGTCAAATATAGGTCAGGGGTTGTTGATGTACATCACTAGGAGATGAAGTTGTCCAAGTATGGTTGGTGTAGGGCCAGGAGTATTCCATCTACAAGCTTGACTAAAAACGTTAACCAAAAGGAATTAAGTAAGTAATTGAAGAGGAAATGTAGGTCAAGGTCAAATATAGATCAGGGGTTATTCATGTACATACCTATGAGAAAAGGTTGTCCAAGTATGGTGTCTGTATGCACAATAGTATTCCATGTACAAGCTTGACTAAAAACCTTAACCAAGGTTGACTAAAAACTTTAACCAAGGGGAATTAAGTAAGTAATTCAAGGTTAAATGTAGGTCAAGGTCAAATATAGGTCAGGGGTTGTTGATGTACATCACTAGGAGATGAAGTTGTCCAAGTATGGTTGGTGCAGGGCCAGGAGTATTCCATCTACAAGCTTGACTAAAAACCTTAACCAAGGGGAATTAACTATGTAATTCAAGAGAAAATGTAGGTCAAGGTCAAATATAGATCAGGGGTTATTGATGTACATCCCTATGAGCAAAGGTTGTCCAAGTATGGTGTCTGTATGCACAATAGTATTCCATGTACAAGTTTGACCAAAAAACTTAACCATGGTTGACTAAAAACCTTAACCAAGGGGAATTAAGTAAGTAATTCAAGTTTAAATGTAGGTCAAGGTAAAATATAGGTCAGGGGTTGTTGATGTACATCACTAGGAGATGAAGTTGTCCAAGTATGGTGGGTGTAGGGTCAGGAGTATTCCATATACAAGCTTGACTAAAAACCTTAACCAAGGCGTGACGGTGACGTCGACGCCAGTGTGACTTCATAAGCTCTAACTATTCTTTGAATAGTGGAGCTAATTCAAGTAATTCAAGAGGAACTGTAGGTCAAGGTCAATATAGATCAGGGGTTATTGATGTACATCCCTATGAGAAAAGGTTGTCCACGTATGGCGTCTGTATGCACAATAGTATTCCATGTACAAGCTTGACTAAAAACCTTAATCAAGGTTGACTAAAAACCTTAACCAAGGGGAATTAAGTAAGTAATTCAAGGTTAAATGTAGGTCAAGGTCAAATATAGATCAGGGGTTATTGATGTACATCCCTATGAGAAAAGGTTGTCCAAGTATGGTGTCTGTATGCACAATAGTATTCCATGTACAAGCTTGACTAAAAACCTTAATCAAGGTTGACTAAAAACCTTAACCAAGGGGAATTAAGTAAGTAATTCAAGGTTAAATGTAGGTCAAGGTCAAATATAGGTCAGGGGTTGTTGATGTACATAGGAGATGAAGTTGTCCAAGTATGGTGGGTGTAGGGTCAGGAGTATTCCATATACAAGCTGGACTACAAACCTTAACCAAGGCATGACAGTGACGCCGGGGTGACAACATAAGCTAACTATTCTTCGAATAGTTGAGCTAAAAATGGCCGCCAAGGGGAGATAAGTCATCAGAAATATTTGAAAATAAATAGGGTTCTTCGTCTTGCCGTGATAAATATGTATACCAAATTTGGTTATGAGCGGTGAAGTAGAACTTGAGTTATCGTGTGGACAAGGATACAGAGTGCGAAAAATAAAAATGGCCGCCAAGGGGAGATAAGTCATCGGAAATTATTCAAAATCAATAGGCTTCTTCATATTACCGTGATAAACATGTATACCGAATTTGGTTAAAATCCGTCAAGTAGTACGCTAGTTATTGAGTGGACAAGCTGTGCCCGCCCGTCCCGTTTTTTCAAACGGGCGTATAAAAACTTATTTTAACTAAATGGCGCATGTACGATGAAAACCAATGCAACAATGCTATTAAATCATTACGTAACACAAGCGATGTCAAACTGCCTCGTTCTGAAGTAGATGCCTGTGAATAAATGACCACATTACGAAATTTTGTGATTTATTTCTGGAACCAATATGTTATTGTTTTCACAAATCAACCAGCTTTCAAAACGTTCTTTAGATATAAGCAAAGTCCTAGAACTTTATGACTGCACCTCGTATAAGGCACGGATATTGTACATGTTCATAAATACAAAGACTGAAATGCTGAAGCACGTACCTCTAATTCAAACGGTCCCGGTATATCTGCCAGCAAAGATTCCTGGATCACTTCCCAACGTCTCTGCACCTGTGGTTTGCCCAGCTGTAACATATACAGTCGAACCTCTCTCAATCTAAATCAGGGGGCCGTTTCACTAAACTTTGTATGACTAAAATGTTCGTAAGTTCAAAATTATAATAGTCTGTAAATTTCACATTAACATTTTTTTCTTGTAAATAATTATTGGATTTACATTTATTGAGCATAGGCTGCATATGCAGCCTATGCTCAATAAATGTAAATTCATAAATTGAAATTTACAGACGATCTTAAATTTGCACTTACGAACATTTTAGTCGTAAGAAGTTTAGTGAAACAGGCACCTGACACCCAAACAACCTTGGTGTGTGTAATTTATATGAGTTTCACTGCAACACTGATTGCATGATAGATTAATTTCCTTAATTGTGGCTGTGACTGGATAAATGGGGCTTATGGGATTTGTGACCAGTGTAGCTCCTGATCCAATAGCATACTCCTGTAGCCTGATGACGATCTTTATTGCTTGTTATTAGCATGACGGGCGTTTCATTGATGTAATGGCGAACAATGCAGATCCAGATCGAACTGTGCAGATGCACAGGCTGATCTGGATCTACACTGGTTCCAAAGTCCATAAGCCCCATTTCTTCAGTTACAGCCACAATTGTGTTTTGCATCTGGTTTACAAGGTCATTTGAGGCCGTTACAGGACCAATGCGGCTTATGACATTGTGACCAGTGTAGACACATATCAGCATGAACATCCACACAGTCTGATCACAATCACCATGTTTGTGGTTGCGATGGAAGTTTCAAGCCAATCTGACTGACGGTAACAGAGATAGTAGACAGCCAAAAAGTTTAACGTAAATCTCGGACAGACAAACACACAGACGGACAGGATGGCAACTATATACACCCCAATATTGATTTTATTATGAACCAGATGGCTGCGGCTCGCATGTCCTATTTTTAAAAACTTTAACGCAGATTTCGGACGGACGGACAGACGCACGGACACCCGGACGTCATTGTGATCACTATGTCTCGAGTTCTCTATGGGAATCAAACATGGGGAAAAAAAGAGGTGAACCTGGAGGAGTCGAAAAAAAAAAAAATTGGAAATTGATTCTGAAACCTAGCTAGATAGCTTGGAAATGATCTAACTAAGAAAACAAAAATAACATTTTGAAAATCGGTCGACTATTTCTGAAATTAGATTTTTTTTTTTTTTTCACAATAAAATCAGTATTGGACCAAATTTAATGAAATAAAAAGGTTCATTCTTAAATTTTGCTAAAATTTAATATTATCCAAAAAAATTGCATTGTTTATATAGCCGTAAAATTTGGGCAGATTTCATGAAACACACAGTATGCTGTGTGATGGAATATCCTCTATAATGTTTCCGCAACGAGACATTACCTTATCCTGTCCGGGGCACTCGTTTTGGTGGGAACACGGCAGCTTCACGTGATGCTGGTCCCATTTGTCCTTGTACATGGCGAATGGTGTCGGCGGTTTATTGCCTCTGTCATACTTAAACTGGACATCGAAAAAAACACAATTCACCAATAATGTTTGAAGAACATGTTTTTGTATAGACATACATGGCTGTGACTGGAGAAATAGGGCTTATGGGATATGTGACCAGGGCTCCAGATAAGGAATTAGTAATCGAGTATTGTCACTCCATCATTTTTTCTGAAGCAATTGGGTATTTCAAAATTTTAATTGGGTAAAATAAAATCACACTACTGTTTATACATCAACAGACCGCAATTATTGAATAGTTTGCTTCGAAATGAAAACATGTCTTGGCATTTCATTAGAATTGTCTCCTTGGAGACAATTCTAATGAAATACCAAGATGTTTTTTCATGGAAAATAAGAAAGATATCCTATATTTGTGGTTTGTTTATTGTTTTCTGCAACACGATAAAGGTACCACCAAATTGTTATTGCTTTTTGATACTCACTACTTCTGATTTCAATTGGGTTTTTGGCAATTTTAATTGGTTATTTAAGCAAATATGCAGCTTATCTGGAGCTCTGTGTGACCAATGTATCTCCTGATCAAACTAGATATGGACGCTTGTCGACAAGCGCATGTGTATCCCCCTCCCCAAATACACAAGTAGTTTGAAAAAAGGGTGTTCGAGTTATGCTCCGGAGACAAAATCAGTGCGCGGAAAAACAAAGGGAGATAACTAAAAAATTAGTGATGCAAGAGTTGTCATTCTTGCTTGACACACCTTTAGGGTCGTGGTCTATGCATGTTCGAGGTTTAATGAAAATATTCCAAAGGGTGTTCGAGTTATGCTCCGGACAAGAAATCAGTGCATGAAACAACAAAGGGAGATAAGTAAACAAGAATTCCGCGGAATCAAATGCCTCGCCTTGGCCCGCCTTGACCTCGAGCCTGGGCCCGAAAGCAATTTTCACTGGCCCGACCTCGAGCCTGGGCCCGAAAGCAATTTTCACTGGCCCGAACATATTATACAACTATTGACTAGTGAGCCATATAATATCAGATAATCTATGGCTCACTTGTCAATAATTGTTTTATTATATGATAATAGTCTATATATAGCACTTACGACCTTATGCTACTAGACAAAAATTGAAAAAGAATATGAAAAAAAAAATGGAAAAAAAAAGGTTAAAAATTAAAAATAACTAGATTGGTCAGTAAGCGAGGCTTACGAAATACCCCCCGTGTGGGCCCAGGTACCCCTAAAATATGTAAAAATTTACAAGTGTGTGGGCTTGTGACCTTGACTCTGGGCTTAGCGGGAGCGGCATGAACGTGAATTTGTTTCTCTGATGTTAAGTTTTGTAAAGAGACTAAGTATGTGACCTTGACCTCGAGATCAGTGGGAATTTGTCACAGCATGATAGTAGAGCCTTAGAGGAATGCATGCATGAAATATTAAGAATTTTCGATGAAAGAAATAGAAGTTATAACATATTTCTCTGATGTTAAGTTTTGTAAAGAGACTAAGTATGAGACCTTGACCTTGGGATCAGCGGGGGTTGGACGGTCGTAGATTTGTCACATCATGATAGTACAACCTTAGAGGAATGCACAGGTGAAATATTAAGAATTTACAATGAAGGAAATAGAAGTTATAACTTATTTCTCTGATGTTAAGTTTTGTAAAGAGACAAAGTATTTGACCTTGACCTTGGGATCAGCGGGGGTTGGACGGTCGTAGATTTGTCACATCATGATAGTACAACCTTAGAGGAATGCACAGGTGAAATATTAAGAATTTACAATGAAGGAAATAGAAGTTATAACTTATTTCTCTGATGTTAAGTTTTGTAAAGAGACAAAGTATTTGACCTTGACCTTGGGATCAGCAGGGTTTGGACGGTCGTGGATTTGGTACAGCATGGTAGTAGCCTTACAGGAATGCATGTGTGAAATATTAAGCATTTTAGATGAAGGAAATAGAAGTTATAACAATATTTAATACGTTAAGTTTTGTAACAAGACTAAGTATTTAACCTTGACCTATAACAATATTTCTCTGATGTTAAGTTTACGGACGCACGGACGGACGGACACACGGACGGACGGACGGACGCACGGACGGACAACCTGACTCGTTGTGGGGGGTATGATAATGCTCGCTACTGGAGCCCAGATTTGTTTTTAATAGTCCTATATTTATCTACATATCATATCTGCACAGGTCCATATATTGCCACAATATTGTCAACACAGTTTACTGAAATGTAATATAATAATTTACCTGTATAAATTACCTGTAATAAGTTAGTGGTCAGTTAGTGGTCAGTCTGGACATTTGCACATGCTAGCGCATGCACAGGTGAATGCTTCTCCCAGTCACTATTGTTCAACCGGAGAAGGCTATTGTTCTCTCTACAGGTAAGGTGTACAGAGCACACGAGAAAACGGGTCTTCATGCATTATTGTCCAGTTTGTAGAGTGTACGAAACAAACAAGAGTTGTAGGAGAACAGCATAGCTCGACTACGAGGGTTGTCGATGTACACATAGCTTGACAAAGAAGATGGCTGCGGCCTGCATAAAAACCTTAACCAAGGTTGATTAAAAACCTTAACCAAGGGAAATTAAGTAAGTAATTCAAGGTTAAATGTAGGTCAATGTCAGATATAGGTCAGGGGTTATTGATGTACATCATTAAGAGATGAAGTTTTCCAAGTATGGTTGCTGTAGGCCCAGGAGTATTCCATATACAAGCTTGACTAAAAACCGTAACCAAGGGGAAATAACTAAGTAATCCAAGGATAAAAGTAGGTCAAGGTCAAATATAGGTCAGGGATTATTGGTGTACATCACTAGGAAATGAAGTTGTCCAAGTATGGTTGATGTAGGCCCAGGAGTATTCCATATACAAGCTTGACTATAAACATTAACCAAGTAATTCAAGGTTAAATGTAGGTGAAGGTAAAATAAAGGTCAGGGGTTATTGATGTACATCCCTATGAGAAAAAGTTATCCAAGTATGGTGTCTGTATGCACAATAGTATTCCATCTACAAGCTTGACTAAAAACCTTAACCAAGGTTGAGCAAAAACCTTAACCAAGGGGAATTAACTAAGTAATTCAAGGTTAAATGTAGGTCAAGGTCAAATATAGGTCAGGGGTTGTTGATGTACATGACTAGGAGATGAAGTTGTCCAAGTATGGTTGGTGTAGGGCCATGAGTATTCCATCTACAAGCTTGACTAAAAACCTTAACCGAAGAGAATTAAGTAAGTAATTGAAGAGGAAATGTAGGTCAAGGTCAAATATAGATCAGGGGTTATTGATGTACATCCCTATAAGAAAAGGTTGTCCAAGTATGGTGTATATAATTTTCAGGGCAAGTAATTTTGAAAAAGTGACTTATCCTCGTAAGATTTCTTATACGAAACTGTCCAAAAACAAAAACTATTATCATAGTTGTTAAATATAATACAATTGAGCACTTCGCAAATATACATATTATATTAAATATCTATAATAATAAACATTGTATAGTACATATTTATTCTTGTGGTCTTTTGTCAATGTGCCACCGCGGACATAACGTTGCGACGAGTGCATACTCAAAACACATTTATCGACAATAATAAAACATAACAAGAGTGCCACAAGTCACAAAATACGTCCGTCGAATATGGGCCAGACAGCGAAGATGCAGAAATGTGAAGCTGTCACCAAGGCAAGAAAAACATTAATGAGAATTTGAAAGTCTATAGCATTATTTGTTCATCTCGTTGTGCTAAACATGTATACTAATTTAGGCAGAGATAGAAAAGTAGAGTGTAAAGTAGAAATGATAGGGAATTGGATACAATAATGTACAAAAAATGGCTGAGTTAAAAAGGTGATATTTTTGTTAAAAAATATTTTTTCGGCATAAAAACATGACGGTGCACATCTTCAATATGTGTAGAAGACGTGTGTATAGTTTCAGAACGATCGACTGAACGGTTTCGGAGGAGTTGTGTACACAAACTCTGTACCCTATATAGAATTGTATAGAAAAATGTAGAAAAAATGACTAAGTTAAAATGGTGATATTTTTGTTAAAAAATATTTTTTCGGCATAAAAACACCAAGGTGCACATCTTCAATATGTGTAGAAGACGTGTGTATAGTTTCAGAACGATCGACTGAACGGTTTCGGAGGAGTTGTGTACACAAACTCTGTACCGTATATAGAATTGTATAGAAAAATGTAGAACAAGAGTGCCGCAAGTCACAAAATACGCCCGTCAAATATGGGCCAGACAGCGAAGATGCAGAAATGTGAAGCTGTCACCAAGGCAAGAAACATTAATGAGAATTTGAAAGTCTATAGCATTATTTCTTCACCTCGTTGTGCTAAACATGTATACTCATTTAGGCAGAGATAGAAAAGTAGAGTGTAAAGTAGAAATGATAGGGAATTGGAAAAGGTGATATTTTTTAACTGGCATAAAAACACCAAGGTGCACATCTTCAATATGTGTAGAAGACGTGTGTATAGTTTCAGAACGATCGACTGAACAGTTTCGGAGGAGTTGTGTACACAAACTCTGTATTGTATATAGAATTGCATAGAAAAATGTAGAAAAAATGGCTAAGTTAAAAAGGCGATATTTTTGTTAAAAAATATTTTTTCGCCATAAAAACACCAAGGTGCACATCTTCAATATGTGTAGAAGACGAGTGTATAGTTTCAGAACGATCGACTGAACGGTTTCTGAGGAGTTGTGTACACAAACTCTGTACCGTATATAGAATTGTATAGAAAAATGTAGAAAAAAGTTAAAAAGGTGATATTTTTGTTAAAAAATATTTTTTCCGCATAAAAACACCAAGGTGCACATCTTCAATATGTGTAGAAGACGTGTGTATAGTTTCAGAACGATCGACTGAACGGTTTCGGAGGAGTTGTGTACACAAACTATGTACCGTATATAGAATTGTATAGAAAAATGTAGAAAAAATGGCTATTAAAGTTAAAAAGGTGATATTTTTGTTAAAAAATATTTTTTCGCCATAAAAACACCAAGGTGCACATCTTCAATATGTGTAGAAGACGTGTGCATAGTTTCAGATCGATCGACTGAAAGGTTTCGGAGGAGTTGTGTACACAAACTCTGTACCGTATATAGAAATGTATAGAAAAATGAAGAAAAAATGGCTAAGTTAAAAAGGCGATATTTTTGTTAAAAAACATTTTTTCTGCATAAAAACACTAAGGTGCACATCTTCAATATGTGTAGAAGACGTGTGTATAGTTTCAGATCGATCGACTGAAAGGTTTCGGAGGAGTTGTGTACACGAACTATGCGCTTTTTCTTCAGCCGCCCGCCCGCCGTGCGGTAAAACATAATACGTACCGTTTTTTAAAAAACGGTCGTATAAAAAATGACTAAGTTAAAAAGCCGCTCGCCCGCCCAGCGGTAAAACATAATACGTACCGTTTTTTAAAAACGGTCGTATAAAAATCGTTTCCTAAAATATTGAGAATCGTCTCGCGTTTTCACGATCTCGCCTTCCGCTTTTGAAAAATTCGGATTAATTTTGCTCATGCATGTGCGGCGTGTTTGCAAAACGCGAGATTGAATATGATAGAATTTCGCGTTTTCGTCTCGAAAGCTCGAAAGGCTACATGTCCCTAATAGGACACGTACACATTGTCTTAAGAGACGATTCTCATGTGCTGCAAAAACATTTTAAAGCTTTTATTAAGAAATAGAACAAATGTGGACAAACATATATATTTCTTGACAACAAAAACATAATTTGACAAAAAATGATACTCGTCTTAGGAGACGATTATAATGTGCTGCCAGCCAATACACGTTTATTGACAAAAAAAAACATATTTCGATACGTGTTATTGGTTAGGCTACTGCATCGCATCGTCGACCTATACACAAGATCGTGAAAACGCGAGACCAAATCGCGAGGCGAAAACGTGAGATTCTATTGTATTCATTCTCGCGCTTTCGCCTGGCTATCTCGCGTTTTCGAGACCGCGATGTCGCGTTTTCGCCTCGGCCTTTTCACGATGTCGCATTCCACTTTTGGAAATAAGTTTGTTCATGTCATTATGTGTGTGTAGAATGCATGCGCGTGTTGAAATTGAGTTTTGCGCATACATTACATGTAGAATGCAATTCGAACTAGCATGCTTTATATGCATGTACGTATGTAGAACCAAATCCAACACGCATGCTGTCTACACATGCATGGGCAAATCGTATTTCCAAAAGCGGAAGGCGAGATCGAGATCGCAAAAACGCGAGATTGTAACATACAAAAAATATGGCCGTACCCACCCATCCCCAATTAGCACATTTGCGACATATCATTTTCGGTCTAGCTGCACACCTGATGGTGTTTACAATCATCAGTCGGTAATCCAGTTTCACGTGCAAAATGTGACTGACCTTTAGAATTCGGTGGAAACAAACATACCAAAACCACGCTATGTAGTCGCTCACGTCATCGCATCCGATGAATTGATAATTACGCATTAGCTTGTGCATTTTCACATTTGTTTGATTTCTTGATAAAACCAAGATTTGGCAGTACATGAGAATCGTTTCCTAAGACTATTCTCAAATTTTGTCAAAATATGTTTTTGTAAAGAAATATCAATGTATTCGGGTTTTCTTTTCACATTTGTCCGATGTCTTAATAAAACATGTTTTGACAACACATGAGAATTGTCTCCTTAGACGATTCTAATATTTTGTAAAAAGAATTGTCACATTTGTTTGATTTCTTAGACCGTACAAACAATTGACAAATTCAGAAATCCACAACTTAATTTGTGTTTCTCGAGTCGGGTTTCATATGCTGGCGAGGAAATACGATCGATTACACACCGTGAAAATCTTGTTGGAACGTAAATGTCAATTGTCACGTAGGCCATTTCAGTTTACCACGCGTTACGTCGGCTGTTATTCTAAGTACGTATGGTCGCTCGTTAGGAACATTTCTTTCCTTCGTTTATAAGGTATGGGTTGTGGCCTAGGGTTTAGAACACCGACTTCCAATCTGGAGGTTGTGGAACCGTTCAAACATCGCCTTGGGAATCAAACATACCTTCATAGTATGTCCATCCCATTCAATTTCACTTTTTCCTTCGTTTATATGCCGCGTAGAAACGATAATTAAGAACCTTAAATTCCATTTCCACCCCGTGAAGGAACATGCGTTTATTTCTCTAAAGTTAGGTGTCTTGGCATGTCGACGCAGTGAGACGAAAACGTTAACATACATAAAATAAATCAATAACTATCGATCGCCGCAGAATATTTTCGCTAATTCGCTAATTACTTTCAAATTCGATTGAATTAATATAATCAGGGTCGCTGTAGATTGCTATATCACTTTCTTACACAGGTACTGTGCAACACAGTAGCTGCGAATCGCCAGGACGCCCGCGGCGTTATCGATCGATAAAGTGGTCAGTTTTGGGATTAAGTTTATGACAGTCCGGTTCCAAAAAACGGGCTTGTGGCGGGACGTTCTAACAGAAAATAGTGACTTGCCCGGGACTAAATTCCAGCATGGAGGCACTTGCCCCGAGATTAAAACCGACTTGTCCCGGGCGTCGGGTGTGCCAATTCGTATTGCCCTGCACAGCCCAAAAGACCCAGCAAACATTTGTTTCCATGTAAAATAGTAATAACGTATTCAGACACCTGCTACTTCCGTAATTCGACACACTTTCATGACCAAACAACCCAATTAGTGCTTAAAAATGCCTGTGTAATCAGACACCTGTCATGACGGCAATTTGTGAAGAAAAGTCGATAATTATTCCAGTTATTGAAACTGTTATTGTAACTTCCTTTGCCGCAAAGTTAAACTGGGTACGACTAAAATATTTGTAAGTGCAAATTTAGGATCGTCTGGAAATTTCAATTGATGGATTTACGTTTATTGAGCATAGGCTGCATATGCAGCCTATGCTCAGTAAATGTAAATGCAATAATTATTTACAAGAAAACATGGTTAATTTGAAATTTACAGACTATCATAATTTTGCACTTATGAACATTTTAGGCGTACAAAGTTTAGTGAAATGCCCCTGGTTAATGATTGACAGCTGTGCATGGTCATTTATCGATGGCGATTGTAAACATACCAAATTTAGATTTACGGAATTTTACAGCATTGCCGAACTGAAGCAAGGTCGTAATCACCTGTCAATAGTTGTTACACCGTGGTATTTGCATGAGAAAACCACCGTTCTACATTTGTGGTCAGTGTAGTTTGTTTGTTGGGGTTTAACGGCCTATCAACAGCTAAGGTCATTTAAGGCCGGGTCAATGGGTTTAGTACTAAATCCCATATATTACCTGTACAAGTACATGTTCAAGTACATGTGGGGGAAAATCCCAAAATCAGAACTGAATATTTATAATATATATATTAAGCCCTGAAATCAGAATAATCCTGATCTAATGCCAGGTCCTCGCCACACCAGAATCACTTGGGCCCCTCCCAAAAGAAGTAGAATCAGTAATAATCTTACTACTTTTATAACGAGCAATAACCCAATTCAATTCCCAGGTAACAAAAGAGCCAAAGATAAATCAAAGTACTGAAAGTACTGACTGGCGGGAGACAAGTAGCCACTTGTGAATTTGCAAACTCAGAAATTCCTTGTTAGAAATATATTCGATGTTGATTATTGGATGTACAATATGCAAATTTGGAGAACTTGATCAGTTACTGGTGTTTGTAAAATACAGCCTGCTCTAAACACAAATAGGTTGATGAAGCAAAGGTGCTTTATGTCCGACTAATAAACCGTTTTACGAGGTATATTGCAGACGTATTATGTGAAATCTTTTCAAAATTATGACTGGGCGTAGGCCTACATACGTGTATGCTGCATGAACGGCAAAATGTTTTCATGAATTTTGTTTCGCTCACCCAGAGGGTTATTTTTCGAAAATCGCCCGTAAACCACAATATGAAAAAGAAATGGCCTTCGACACTGCGTGGTACACGATACGGGGGGCGTCTCAATAACAGCAATTTGTTCTCTTCAAAAGTAAAGTTGGGCATGCCAACTATTTTACACATAATGTTGAGCATTGCCGTTGCTATTAATAACTTGCTTTCAGTTCACTCGCTGACTTTAAATGTCACCTGATTGTTGTTAATTGCGAACGCAAATTGAGACGTCCCCCGATGAACAGAGAGCCACTTCCGAAAGTAGACCCGTGCAAACGGCCAGAATCACGATCCCAATAGCGTGGAGACAGTATGTCTCCCGCCAAAAATGTACCTGAGGACCAAACCAGGCAAATCATTATTCCTATATAATATAAATAATTATTCCTATATAATATAAATCATTATTCCTATATAAAGGAGGAACCCCTACCGTTAATTTACAGTCACGTTCACCCGACCAACTACCCACTGTGGTCAGTGTAGACCCAGATCAGTATGAACATCAGTCAGCAGGCAAATGGGGTATTCTGTAACCTATTTCACCAACATTGCAAAGTATACTTTTCCAGCAAAGTATACTTTTTTCCCCGGAAATGCATTATTTCATATAGAACTAACCACTGCATATATTGGATGATTAAAAGTATGCAGAATTATTATACTTGCAAAGTATACTTTTCCAGCAAAGTATACTTTTTTCCCCGGAAATGCATTATTTCATATAGAACTAACCACTGCATATATTGGATGATTAAAAGTATGCAAAATTATTATACTGAATTTATTACATTATCACAGCCAAAATGGCTGTGATAATGTAATAAATTATGTATAGGTAATAAAAATTAATAAATTTATCCTAAAATTGAAAATTTCTCCCTGAAAGTATACTTTGCTAGAAAAGTATACTTTTCAATGTTGATGAAATAGGCTGATAAATCTACAGTTGATGTATGTTTATAGTATGTCAACAACATTGATGATACATTAACTCTTTGCATGCTAGCGGCGAAAATATCCGCCAAACAAATTACGAGTATATTTTTTATTTCTCTCTGTAAATATGTCTTGGAATTTCATTAGAATGGAGTCCTGAGGACTCAATTCTAATGAAATTCCAAGACATATTCATGATATTTACAAGGAGAAATAAAATAAAATATGATGATTTCTTGTCCGATATTTTTGAACTATTTATAGCCTACAAGTTTCCCAGCATGCAAAGAGTTAATTCAGGGGGTGTACTAATCCTTACAAAGCTTAATTTAATGTTGTCGTCTGCAGTTTATTTTTTCATTTTCCATTTTCACAACAAAACACATGGTTTGACAACACATTTGAATCTTTTCCATTGCAATGTGCTCTAAATCCGTGTTTGTATTGAAAAGCTTGAGAAGAAAATATATGAAACAACAGCTGCCCCACCCAGTCTGAGAATATGGACTTTAGTATATTTGAACCTACAGAACCTAGCAGATTGGACACACTACTTTATCCGACATATTTGTTTCGTCCCAAAGCATGTCGAATGAGCCAGGTTTCACTGTATTTAAACACTACAAAACATAAATTTAAAAAAAAATGTTGTTGTTAAAAATTTAGAGATGAGCCTTCTTTTTACTTTTGAAATTCGGTCTTTATATAAATGAAACAGTAAGCCGATTTCATCAAAATTGCAAAGTATACTTATCCAGCAAAGTATACTTTGAGGGACAATCATTTATTTTTCCTGAAATGCATTATTTCATATAGAACTAACAACTGCATATATTTGATGATTAAAAGTATGCAGAATTATTATACTGAATTTATTACATTATCACAGCCAAATTGGCTGTGATAATGTAATAAATTCAGTATAATAACAAGAAACGAGGCAAAGCCACGAAGGCCAGGTTTTTTCCAAGCATAGACACTTGGATAACATAATTATACCCACTTTTTGTAGACTAGATGGCCGTGGCCTGCATGTCGCGCCTTGGGGCGAGGCATGGACACTAAAAAAATAGATATATACTGAGCAAAACTAGAAACGTCCCTCCATGTTTAAGGAAAGATTCATCAAAAACCAAAAGGGTTACTTTTAAAAATCAAAATGGAAAAACAAGTTCATTCATTTCTGTATCAAAGCCAATAAATTGCATTTGGATATCTTGTTAAATATTCGAGAGATAACCGGCCAAGGGCGGTAGGGGTCAAAATCAAAAATCACAAAAACTCAGAAATGTGTTACTTAATGTTTAGAGATGGAATTTCAATAAGTAATGTGGCAAATTCTGTAAATCTCGTTAGTACCGAGTGTGGCCACCATTTGCATGAATGCATGCAATGATCCTACGCCGCATCGACGTGACGTAACGCAATACCAGTGCGTTGGGCAAATTCCTCCATTCCCGTTGTAAACGCCCGTGTAAGATGGCGAACATTGTCAATTTGATGGTTAGCTCATGCTTTGCGGCCCAGCTCATCCCATATGTGCTCAATGGGATTGAGATCCGGGAGACCGCGGGCCATGGCATGACGTCGACGTTGTTTTGCTGTAAGTATTGAGTGGTGACCCTGGCTACGTGAGGGAGGGCATTGTCGTGCATCAATGTCACACCAGGACCATGCTGACGGATAAATGGTAAGGCATGTGCATTTAGCACATCTCCAACATAACGTTGTGCATTGATGTTGCCCTGTACAACAACCAAATCTGTCTTCCGGTTTCCCATGATCCCACCCCAGACCATTACGCTCCCTCCCCCAAACCTGTTCTTCTCAACAATGCAACAATCGGTGAATCTTTCATTTTTACGCCTGTATACCCGTAATCTTCCGTCAGCATGACTAACTGTGAACCGAGATTCATCGGTGAACAAAACTCGGTTCCAGTCAGCCCTTCTCCAGTTCAGATGACGTCGCGCCCATAACAGTCTGGCAGCACGGTGACGTTGGGTCATTATCTGACCAGTGTACGGGCGGCGTGCCCGGATTGGTTGGGCGTTACGACGTAACCGGTTGCGAATGGTCTGCCCTGAGACACCGTATCGCCTAGCAGTGACTGTGGCTGCCAATCGACGTTGACGTAAGTGCGTCAACGTAATGTAACGATCGGCTCTAGCCGTCGTTACACGAGGCCTACCAGGTCGCTGCCGGTCGTGAACAGCCCCAGTCTGCTGGTACCGGGCTGCAAGACGATCAATCGTCTTCCGACAGCAACCAAACCGAGGCGCGACCGCCCTGGCGGCCATCCCACCCGCAAGCATCCCAATTGCCTGATTTCGCTCGTTTTCGGAAAGCCGTGGCATATCGAAAACAGTGAAAAATTAAAAAAGTTTTTTAATTTTCCGAATAGCCCCTATCGCATGAATGGTACGACATGAACTGAATCACCTTATCGATGACAAGTATAGCGTGCACGTGCAAAAAGTGGAAATCAACGTTCCGGTCACTGGCCGCTATGTAAACCGTGTGTATCGGCTAAACTCTACACGATCGTATTCTGAACATCGCCACGGTTTAAAATACATGTACTTTGAACATGTGGTACATACATAGACAGAGCTACACCGGCTATAAAACAGGGACGTTTCTAGTTTTGTTGAGTATAGTAGCTGGAAAAACTTTAACGAAAAAAAAACTTTAACCGAACACATGCCAAAATGCCGACGATATCGCGCTTTCCGCAAGCGGGTGCGACAATGATGATAAACACCCATGTGAAGTATCAAGGTAATGGATGAAGCAGTTGCAGAGATATAGTACACAAAAAAACTTTAACAAAAAAATTAAAAGTAATTTGACCTTGACATTGGGCACAGGGGCCGCACGGTTGGGGGTTAGAATGAAAATATGGATGATGATAAACACCCATGTGAAGTTTCAAGGTAATGGGCGAAGCAGTTCCAGAGATATAGTATAACGAAAAACTTTTAACCAAAAAACTTTAACCAGACGTACGTTAAAAGGTTAACGTTGAAAATGGCTAAGTCAATTACGTAGAAATAATAGGCGAAGGGGAAAAAAATAGTCACATGTTGGATAGTTGTATGTGGTAGGCACCCCTTGGTTATGAAGCTGTGAAAGTTTGGTGGTCCTAGGTGGTACAGTACCAAAGAAATGGACTTAAACACGAAAACTTAACATTGTAAACGCGAAAACTTAACATTGAAAATGGCTAAGTCGACTGCGCGGAAAAAATAGGTCAAGTTCAAAAGAAAGTAACATGTTGGATAGTTATATGTGGTGGGCACCCCTTGATTATGAAGATGTGAAAGTTTGGTGTTTCGACTGCGCGGAAAAAATGGTGTGAAAGTTTGGTGGTCCTAGGTGGTACAGTAACAAAGAAATGGACTCAAACACGAAAACTTAACATTGATTGTGGACGCCTCCCGCCCGACACCCGCCCGCCCGGCTTTTGCCAATCCAATAGCCTGGATTTTTTTTCAAAAAACCTGGCTAAAAATTAATAAATTTATCCTAAAATTGAAAATTTCTCCCTCAAAGTATACTTTGCTAGAAAAGTATACTTTGCAACATTGGTGAAATAGGCTACTGAACAGATTGCGCTAACTTTTATATACAAGGCACTTACGTTTGGTTTAAACATGACTTTGTGTCGTTCGGATGTCTGTAGGGGCCCCAACCTCTCGTGATGATCCATCAGGGTATCCAGCGTCTTTAGTGGAGTGCCCTGCAACAAGGACCACTATGAACATGAACTACTGGAGAAATGGGGCTTATGTGATTTATGACAAGTGTAGCTGCTGATAAAATAGCATGCTCCTGGGGCCCGTTTCACTAAACTTTGTACAACTAAAATGTTTGTAAGTGCAAATTTAGGATCATCTGGAAATTTCAATTGATGGATTTACATTTATTGAGCATAGGCTGCTTATGAAGCCTATGCTCAATAAATGTAAATCCAATAATTGTTTACAAGAAAACATTGTTAATGCGACATTTACAGACTATCATAATTTTGCACTTACGAACATTTTAGTCGGTAAGAAGTTTAGTGAAACGGTCCCCTGTAGCCTGATAACAAGCTAGCTTGTTAGAAGCATGGCGGATGGAATGGCGAACAGTGCAAGAGGGAATAGTTTGAATCCCAAAGCCGTTTTCGTGTAATTTGAGCATATATGCAGTTACTTTTAGCACTTTCTTAACATCTTCCATTCAAACAGCTGATTTACTCATACATATTCCGGGGCCGCAGTACACATCGCATTATGAAACAGCACCAATTTCAAAATTTCAGTGAACTGGTCTCGTGACGTAATGGTGCGTTCTACTAATGTCCCGAGACACATGCATTACGTAGGTGTTGGCTGGGCCCCGGAATGTTTCTCCATTCGCATTGTCTACAGCCATGGTCAAACAGCACGCGTTGTACGTTTGAACACGGCTGTGAACGGTGACAAACAACGGCAGTCATGTAACAATAGTCATTTATTCGCAGGCATCTATGTCAGCACGGAGCAGTTTGACGCCGTCTAATGTTGTATAATGATTTAATAGCATCGTTTCGTTGGCTTTCAAAATGCTGTCCGCAAGCCCAATAAACTTTTTCATCGCACATGCATCATTTAGTTAGTAGTTTTTATATTGTACTGTCACTTGTTTCATTTTATATACTATCATTCTATATTCTAATTAATTTTGATGGAGTGCCACTTACATAGTTGCTGTACTTAGCGCATGTTTGGTTATCTGTTGTTTTCGTATACTACATCTTTCAACACTTGATGCAACGCAGAACTATGAAACTCGAAACACAGGTATTTCATGAAATGTTGGATCTTTTTCAACTGCTCCACAGTGGTGTTATTTCATTGCTATAGTTACGCATTACATAATTGGACAATAACCCAATTCAACTCCCAGGTAACAAAAGAGCCAGATAAGAACGTAACCGAGGGCCAAAACAGGCATTGTGATTGTGATTCCTATAAGGAGGAATCCCTACCGTTAATTTACCACCCAATACGCATTACGTTTGAACGGATTGTCGAAAAGTATGTTCTTATTTTCAAATCAATTCAATTTGACCAGATATGAATGCCATATAAAGATGAACATTCTGGCAGATATATTAACGTTTTTATCAACAATGTTCAAGAACTTTATGACTGCAGCTCGTATATGCTCTTTTTAACTAACAAGTAACACTTCAAATACAATTTCTGTTGAATAAAACATGAAAGTTATCATAAATAATAGCTACCATGCAATGGAAGCCTAATTATGACGCTGAAACTCTAAAGTTTGAACTGTATTTAGTTTACAACCATTAAAAGTTACTTTCACCCACACCGTGTGTTTCGAGGAAATCACACGCTAATATACATAAAGTTTTGTTTTCATTTCTGTTATACAAATAAATCAGTAACACTGATGGGTATATCTTATCTTACTATGCTGAATTAAAAATTGTCATCTGCTGGAAATGTTTTATTTTCAATATTTCTCGATAAAAACCTGTTTTGGCAGTGTGTGAGAATCGTCTCCACACGAGACGATTGTCATGTGCTGTCAAAACAGGTTTTTTGTTAAAAATTAAAGCAAAAATCAAAAACAGCAGACGACAATTTTCGTCTCCCGCGTAGTGAGGGTTAACCTTCAGTTGGATAGCATTAGTACGAGTATTTGCATAGATACATTTCTGCAAATAAACATATGCAGCATAACAGCAAATTATAATTCTGTATCACAATATATGCAGCAGTGACTGGAGAAATGGGGCTTATGGGTTTTGCGACCAGTGTAGATCCAGATCAGCCTGGGCATCAGCACAGTCTGATCAGGAAGTGCACTGTTTGCCATTACATCCATGTAACACCTGTCATATAGATTGTTATCAGGCTACAGGAATTATATTTCATCAGTAGCTAGCTGCACTGGTCACAATTCCCATAGGAATCATTTCTCCAGTCAAAGCCACATATTAAGCGTGTTATGCACTGGCTGACCAAGGGTAAAACTGATAGCATAAATTGTACAGTAACATTTATAAACCCATAGAACAGTTCCAACATTGCGACAACACCTACCCTCCATGCATCACTGCCATCCCTACGTTCGGACGGTTTCCGTGTGGGAATGGTCTGGCTGCCCGCTAGGTCACCATGGGAATCAATCGGATCAGAGCTGCAAACAAACAACGCAATTCCCGTATTTCCTTTTTTGCATTTCTGTCAATATTGACATATACAGTGAAACTTCTCTAAACCGGACACCCTGGGAGGTCCCCAGGGTGTCCGGTTTAGAGAGGTTTCACTGTAAATCAGGCATTTGAACATTCTGAGCCATAGTTGTGTGCTATGAGATCATGAATAGACGTTAACAACTAAGATACATGTCCGGTTTAGAAAGGTTCCACTGTACAACATGAATGTCAAGGTCACCAAAATTGCACTCGGTGAAAAGCCATCAATGTGAGGAAGCTATTGAGGATGGGTCAGGAGATATTTATTTAACATTTGGACACAAGTGTTGACGACGACGGCAATTACGGAATTTTGATCGCTGTGTCTCAATTTCCACCAATGTGGGCGAGACATGTACAGTGAGGTCAGCGTGTAAGTGCACACACGAACGAACACGACAGGTTGGAACCAACCTGTCGTGTTCGTTCGTGTGTACACTTACACGCTGACCTCACAGTAATGGATTAGCAACCAACCTATTAACCCATTAGAGACGGGACACAATTTTAGTACAGTGCAACTTGTATATTTCGGACTGCCACGTGACTGGTATATTTGGCCACCAGAATAGAAAAGAGGCCGGAATAAACATTTCCAGAAATTCCCAGTGCACCAGTATTTAAACAGTATTTAATTGATACATCCATGTTCCCTCCAACACAATGTTCTCACAGCGATTTTACTTAGACTGTTTGAAATGAATGGTAATGGAAAGTATGGCTTTGCCTAACAATTTACAACTGCCATAATCGCCAAATAATCGCTCATTAATTACGGTGTTATTCAGATGCTACAGTCATAGTGTGAATGTCAAACAGGTGGTCAGCCATTGTGTCCATTGTTAAGATAATTAGTGTCACAATGTATCCGTAGATTGTTGTTCACACATTCACATTTCGGTGTGATTTTACCTGTTTGCGTCAGAACAGGGTGTCGGAATTCGGAATAGACAAGGGCCGGAATACAGATGGGTTTACATTCATTGAGCATAGGCTGCATATGCAGCCTATGCTCAATAAATGTAAATCCATCTTATAAACAATATGATTCCAGAATAGACCAGTTACACTGTAGTATGGATTTTTAAAGAAAAAATGCTGAATTAAACTTTGTTGTCTGCTGATTATTTTTTATTTTTCATTTTTATCAACAAAAACACAGTTTGGCAGCAAGAAATGATTCTAAAGTGCTGCCAAACCATGTTTTCATTGAGAAACAAGAGTGCCGAAGGTCACAATATACACCCGGCGAGGCAAGGCCAGTCAACAAGGAGAAATAACTCACTGAAAACTAATATGGTATGGTTCTTCATCTCGACGTGATAAACATGTATACCGAATTTGGTTACGATCCGTCAGGTAGAACTTTAGTTATTGCGTGGACAAGGATACGGTGCGAAAATTAAAAATGGCCGCCAAGGGGAGATGTCATCAGAATGTTTTTTGAAAATCAATAGACTTCTTCATCTTGCCATGATAAAGGTGAATGCATAATACGTCCAGTTTTTTTCAAACGGGCATATAAAAAGACAAAATATGAAACAACAGCAGACTAAAGTTTTGTTTCCTGTTTTGTAAGGGTTAAACTCAAGTCAGCAAACATTAATAAGGCTACTAAGTCATTTGCCCTTGATCTTAAGAACAGGGGGCGCAAGCGTGGGCTATAGAATGAAAATATGAATGATGACAAATAAGTATATATTTGACGTTTCCAGCCAATCCGACTTACGGTAACAGATAGTAGGCTGAAAACTTGTAAGCAAATCTCGGACAGTCGGACCAATAAATAGATGGACAGGGTAGCGACTATACGTATCCCAAAACTGATACTTGTGAATCAGTATACTACATGAAATGGGTTAACACTTACTATGCTGAATTAAATGTTGTCGTCTGCTGGAAATATTATATTTTCAATATTTCTGACAAAAACCTGGTTTTGACAGCACATGAGAATCATCTCCAGTGGAGACGATTCTCATGTGCTGTCAAAACCATTGTTTTGTTAAGAATTAAAGCAAAAATGAAAAACAGCAGACGGCAATTTCTGTCAACAGCGTAGGAAGGTTTAAGCAATGATAATGTTACCTTCAATGATAGATTTTGTATTTGCTTTTGCGCTTTCATACATCCCGATCACGACATATAGTTTTGACTACGGCATCATTAATATAACTCGACTGAATGGCTTACCACCCTGTGCTGCTTGCTGTACATGCTGATCTCCAGGTATGTGAGCGATAAAAACTGTCAGGTCATCTTCAACGACTGAATATGGTTTTACATTCGTCAATCAACAGTCATAGTGTACAGACAGCGGTGTCTATTTTGCAAGTGAGTGGACCAAATGGAAGACAATATCCTAAGCAGCAAAGGCAGGGAATCTGTACAACTTACTCAAACAGGTCTGGAGAGTCGTCGTAATGTTGTGTGGGACCCTGAGCACCGCTCGATATCGAGCCAATGGTCTCTATAGCAAACAAAATACAAACAAATTATAGAGGGAATCTCAGGATGACAATGTTCAGGACAAACTTTAAAGCAACTGTAACATGTACATGGTATAATCGTGTGTTGCATAAGAACATGTAATTGTTGCCATGTATAGCAGTGAATGTAGTTCCAAAGGATTATAATGAAGACATTTATATCAGGATATTAGGAATCCAGGGGGCCGTTTCACTAAACTTTGTACGACTAAAATGTTCGTAAATGCAAACTTATGATAGTCTGTAAATTTCATATTAACAATGTTTTCTTGTAAATAATTATTGGATTTACATTTATTGAGCATAGGCTGCGTATGCAGCCTATGCTCAATAAATGTAAATCCATCAATTGAAATTTCAAGACTATTCCAAATTTGCACTTACGAACATTTTAGTCGTACAAAGTTTAGTGAAACGGCCCCCAGATCCTGCTATTATGTTGGCTGCTGGCAGAGAAAAGGTACCGGACTACATTATCAACAATTAGAGATAATGATCATGTCGTATGATCACATACAGTAGTAAAATTAACATCTAATCTGTCTGCTGATGGCAGTTAGCATACTTGAGTCACTGGATGGTGAACACTGTAGTCCAAGATCAGACTACACAGATGCGCAGGCTGATCTTGGGATACGCTGTTCGTAATGTCCCATTTCTCAGCTAGCTGCCAATTTGGGCTAGTGTGTGATTTTCTACCGTATCATATAAAACAACTTAATAGAATTTGAAGATCTGCAATATTGATTTTAAATAACCCCAGATGTTGATGATTTTTTGTTCTTGTTTGTTGGTGTTTAGCGAGCCTATCAAAAGCTATGGTCATTTAAAGGTACATGCCCACGCAGTAGACACAAAATGTTCTCTATATCAGAGACATCATCTGAGACATGTTCTAGCAAAATAAACATTCTTTCACTATTACCCCATGTATTGATTGGCATTATTATACATTTTATAGCAGACAGAAATTTCCACACTGACATCAGGGGCGATAACCGTGTTTCCTTAAAATGTTAACGGACATTACTATTTAGTCTCTGTATTAATTTTTGTATGTGCAATGATCATACTTTATAATCTGTAAAAAATATTATTTTTTTCAGGTGACACATTTAATTTGCATATGAAAATAGCCTGATACCACCGCGCGTCACTGTCAGTAAAATACACATTACTAAATGATTATATCTGTATAGCGGGCACTCGTAAGTTTTAGAACTGGTGGACTAGTGACACAATTATACACTAATTTAAATCCTATAAAGAACATTTTGTACCTAATGGGTGGGCATGTACCTTTAAGGCCGGGCCAACGGGTTTGATCCTCTATTTAACCTGCTGCATTAGGGAGAAAATCCCAAAATCAGAATGGAATATTTACATAAAATAAATATATATATCAGCCCTGAAATCAGAATAACCTGACCAGGTCCATACCACACCAAAGCCACTTGGCCCCTTCCCCTATAAGTAATAGGATTACGAATAATTGTGATACTCACATAAGGGGTATAACTAGATTCAACTGTCACATACAAAATGCCAAAGACGTATGTGAGGGTCAAACCAGGTCTCCAGTCGGGATTCCGGTAAGGACGAACCCCGATCGTTACCGTGAATTATCCATCACATGCACCCACCTGCCACCCACTGATGAAAATTTTGAAAGCATAAATGGAATCAAATGTAAAAACTTTCAACATCATTTATAGAAATTGTTGTATTTTTAAAGGATCAACAATGGTGAAACAGAGAGAATCAAAGAGGCACAAAATCGCACACATTGATCGTTTTGCTTGTGATATAAAGCCATAAGGTCGCATATGAATGAATGCAGTTGTTGATAACTGTGTCAGCTTGTTATTTAACTTGTTACAATACCATCCACAGAAAATATGAAAAATATTCAATTTGGTGTGAAGTATGCAATGAAACATAATATACTTAAGGTCGAAAGAAACTTTACAAAAGTAGATGCATGTGTTTAAAGAGATTATGTAAACAATGAAAAGACAACAACACCCTTCATTTCAAAAACTGCAGTAAAAAGAACACAATTTGGAAACTTTCCTAGTCAATATTGATTATCCAGAGCATAAAATCGATCACCTACAGTGATCACAATGATGCATTGACCTAGTGTGCCCAACTTGGGCGTTGATCAATGTTTGGCAACGTTGTCGTCTTTTCATTGTTTACACAATCTTAAACACATGCATCTAATGTTTTGGTGCAGTAGTTGTAGATTAGATTCAGCAATAGAAAACATTTTACATCTGGGCCCGGTTGCTCAAAGCTTCTTTTAGCTTAACAGACTGTTAAATCCTTAGCATTGCTAAGGATTTAACAGTCTGTTAAGCTAACAGAAGTTTTGAGCAACCGGGCCTAGGTTTTTAAACATACTTCTTAACAAAATATTGAACCATTTATATACTGTAGTGCTTATTTTGGCCTTAAGTATATTATACAATATGCAATGATCTGGAGTGTGTAATTTACTATTTTTGTTGACAACTCCTGATGTTGACGGCTTATCACTGCCAGTGGCTCCTTGGGACATGTTCCTGGAAACAGAAATGACATACCTGCATGTTTTTGCCTTGACATAAGATGGACTCTTACAGCCAAATAAGTGACAGTGAATGGGTTTAAGGGACGGGACCTCAGTTTCAGGTTTGATCCGATAGACCAGTGGGATGGAAATCTTATTTTCTTTATTTCATCTCGAAAGTATATGTTGTTACCACTCATTTGAACCGTCTCGCAGAATTCTTTGGTAAAACAGCCTATTTCTGCAGCCATTTTGAAATATATTGCCATTTACGGATGTAATTAAATGTAAGATGTATTCTAAATCATTTTACATTAAAATTGTGCTTAATAATACAAGATAATACTGTTCGGCGGCCATCTTGTAAAATCGCCGCCATTTGTTCATCCAGCGGCTTTTTGAGCGCAGACAACCAGGATTGATAGACAATAGGCTACTGAATCCAAAATCCCACATGGGGGGGGGGGGGGGGGGGGGTTGGGGGGGGGGGGGGGGGGGGTTATTGCTGGCTCAAGGTATATTATTACATCTATATATTCAGCCCTGAAATTATAATAATCTGACCTGGTGCCAGGTCCAAACCACACCTAAGTCACTTGGCCCCTAGAAGTAATAGGATTACGAATAATCAAATTACTTATATAAGGGGTATAACCAAATTCAACTCTCACATACAAGAATGCCACAGACGCATGGTACATGAAGGCCAAACCAGGTCTCCCGGTCAGGACTAAAGCAAGCATGAATCCTGATTGTCAAATTACCCATCACATGCTCCCACCTGCCACCCACAGTGGTAGAGTCAGTACTGTACTGTACTGTACCTTCAATCTACATAATCCTGGTCTGGTCATAAACCTGTAGCCAATTTCATCAAAATGAGGGAGTAATCATTTATTTTTCCCGAAATGCATAATTTCATATACATGTAGAACTAACGATTGCATATAGACCAGTCAGCCTATATCAATTTGTAGCCCAACCTTAACAAAATTGCAACAGAAACTATTTTACTTGCATATGTGTCTCTGAAGTGTTTATGATAACATACTAAAAGTCTAGAAAAATCGAAGCAGGGGAAACAAGCTTAATTTGCATAAATCCAAGATGGCCATCGTATACAGATATATGACGCTACTTTTGTCATATTATCATTTGTAAATAATTTTTGGCACAATGTACAGTGCTCAAATACATAGTTAAAGGTAAACACATCTGATAATGATACCATATATGAATTGAATTGCTCTGTCATTGACATTCAAATTCAAAATGGCCGTCAAAATAGCATGTGCACGAAAAACTCGCTCATTCACAACAAATTGCAAACATAACATCTCAGGTGGAGACTCGTTATCTCAATGTGTAATATCACATATTTCATGCGTAGACTATGCTACAAGTAGTTTGAAATAGAGATAATTAGCTCTTCAAATCAATTCACTCACCTCAGTTTGATTGTCCATTTGTATTAATATGTCAGTTGGGTTATAAGTCTACTCAATAGGTCGGACTAACTGAGGTTTGTAAAGTTAGTGCATGCCACACCTCTGCATTTGCCGCATCCTGTGGAACATCCAAGTCCATGTTTTCTGGATGTACGTTTTGTATCGCACTTCAGTTTACAGCTACACCTGATAGTCTTCAGGAGACTTTCGGAAGCAGGTGGAATATATGTATTTCTAGGAAGTATCTTGTTTTACAACAAACCATCCCCATTCCTGTGGTGCCAGTTCATCTGTGAATCAATCCAGTTAGGTACTTCCTCATACTGTGGTATTTCGCTGCTGCTGATGTAGGTGGCAGTGCATGCACCTGTACACACGTTGTACTGCCGAGACTTTGATAGTAAATTTTCTGGAGCGAAGTGTATCTAGTCCTCCTGATATAACCCCACAGTAAATCCCACTAAGTACACTCTCACCAGCTCGCAATACACCATCCTTTGCGCTGCTATCAATGAACACTTCTGCACATGCATTTAAATTTTCGTCATTCATTACTTTCGTCAGTGCATGCCCCTTACATATACCGAAGAGCCGTGATGCAGTGTCACACCCTGTAATCTACATATGTCTGTCAGATGCCAGGACATCTAGAACCCTGTTGCCATGGAATACGGTGTAATAGAGATCCACAATCAATCACATGATTTACGTTCTCGTTTTCCATCTCAATGTTGCAACAGTTTCCCATGGCCCATATTGCATCTGCTAACGCTGTGTTTTTGTGTCTGTCTTAGAAAACCCGATGAATCAAATAGAGATGACGGGATACTGAACAGTTCGTATTTAAATACGTGTGACATGTCACATCCGATCCACTGAAAACTACGGTAGGTCGTTGGAAAAGCAACTGTGGATAGACATTAATTGCTTCACTGTCTACTTTTACTGAAGGTTTTGTGTTACGTGTCACTGCTTTGTGTGATCGTTTGAACGAATAATCCATTACAGTATTGCTAAACATTTTGTTTAGTACATTCGACACAGTTTCTTTTGCCCTGTCGATATTTGTTGAGGAATCAGATGACACGCTCGTTTCTATATTTCGCAACAAATGATTTCTTTCAAGAAGAAATAATGAGAATGTTTCAATGCGTGTCTTTGTAGTCTCTCGCTTTGGTTTGCTTGACCACATTCAATGTGTTGGCCACGTGTGTGATACTGATTTTAACAGAACTCCTGTATGCCACTGTTTACTTCTGCGCATGAAAATAATAATACTAACCATTCTGCTTGCTGTGATTTTGTCATACCTTTGCCTCTAATCATATCTCAAGTTGCATTTACACTTCTTATTAAGACAGATTCAATGACGAGGTAAGCCCATATAAGCCTGCCCATTACCTGGCGCTCCTACAAACAGCATGATGTCCTGATCTGACAGTTTCATGTAGTTTGTTGTTGGTAGTCTCGGTCTTGCATCATTTGCAAATAACACATACGCTGATTTCAGATTTTGATTGTGGCCTGTGGCAGCGAAGAAGGGAAGCATTATAAGCGATAGTGTGTAAAATTAGGTTCCCTATCACATGATCGTTCTTCTTTTATAACTGTTCTTAAATACATGTATGTACATCATTTCCATATACTGAAGTCAAAGTGCTGCTATTCGATATTCTTTTAATGACTATTTTCCTTCAGAGAAACGTGAATAAGATCACTTTTAACACAAGACTGAACAGTAAGATTAACAGACAGAAGAACGTCGTATATTTTGCTAACTTCAGTAATGTCGCCATGGGCTTCAGCACTATAATTATCTAGCGTGATATGTCAAATCACTTTTCACTTTGAGCAGGTCGTTCATTTACGACGGGTTCAATTATCAAACCATTTCTGTCATATGTCCTGGCTCCGTGAGACGAGGATTGAATTCAAAGCGTTGTCTACTAGCAAATGACCCATGACCGCTCGTGCTACTGCTTTTCCGTTCATCATTTGGCAGCAGTTCCGAGAGACCAGATCCTGCATCAGCTGATCAATACATCCGAGGAAGCTCATGATTGTGTGAAATCAGCCTAATCATAATACGATATCACGCAAACAGCTGCTGGCCGTTTCATTTATAATCACGATGAGAGCCTTCCAGTACAGCGTTTAATCAGAGGTAATTACCGGATTAACACCATATTTCAATGCATGACCACATACAAATTTGAAAATTATGTATATACACACATGTCACTCAAGTTCACATCGATCATTGGCATAACAATACTGATGGTTTGCCTCCAGTCTCCTGAAGTGGAAGTTTCCAGGTTATTTGACCTTCACTTTGGGGTGAGAAATTAAACTATGGATGATGACAGACATGCACACGAAGTGTCAAAACATTATTTGACCATTTTTGTACCGTGACCTTGGGCACATGGGAGCACGACTGTGATGATGAATGATGAGAAACATGTACATGAAGTTTCAAGCCAATCTTCCATACGGTAAAGCAGTTATAGCAGAATGGAAAACATGATGGATAGTCAGACCTACGGACGAACGGACGTACGACTTTTGCATCCCTATTATCCTATATCCAGTGTTCGCTATGCGATGGGATAGAAATTGCTCCAGATATATTGGTGCTAATGTAAAAATGTTAACATTACAAACTTATGGCACTTGATGATGTTTATGTATACAAACAATGAAGTTAATCGGAATCAAACTGTAGAATTGGTCGTCTGTCAAACTATATATGACGGACATACAGACGGGCGGACGGACAGACAGTTGCAAATTATAATGCCCCCATACCGGGTATTGATGCAGGGGCGGAGGGGTGGGGGATAAAATACTTCCAAACATAAGTGAATATTTAAAATATTGATAAGCAATGAATATATAATATATATTAAAAACAACTGGCGTATGTCCAAAATTGACCACCATACGTTGAGAAAAAAATGCAATGTGCAAGTTTTTTTTAGCATTATTTGTTATTTTAAATCTCGTGTCTTTTATAATGTTATCATCACGTATTATTGTATATGGCAGAGTAGGTAAATTGGATCTATACTTTTAAAATATTGTACATTGTTTATGTTTATTGATGATTGTTGACAACCGCGAAAATCCATGACAACGCCAATAAACTTGTAAAACACGGGAATTACACTTGTATGAAAGCAACATCAGTATTATATAAACGTGATATTATCCGCAAACATGATAAATAATGTAAAATAAACACTCGTCTTTAGAAATCCATGATACGTCATCACACGGTATATTTGAAATGTTTGCCTATGGTGGGCTGCAACGGCCATTCGTCTTATTGTTGAATAGACCAGTTTTAAAAGTTATTTTTATGGGATTTCCCTTATTTAGATTTTTCTAGACTTTTGATATGTTCTTTATAATGCTATCTTCAGCACATGTGTAAAGAAATAAATTCTGTTGCAATTATGTTGAGGTGATCATACAGGCTGACTGGACTAATATATTCGATGATTAAAAGTATGCAGAATTATTATACCAAATGTATTACATTATCACAGCCAAAATGGTTGTGATAATGTAATAAATTCAGTGTAATAAAAATTAATAAATTTATCCTTAAATTGAAAATTTCTCCCTCAAAGTGTACTTAGCAAGATAAGTATACTTTGCAATTTTGGTGAAATAGGCTACTGGTCTGGTGCCAGGTGCCCAATAAACGTACGACAACCACCATTCAGAGCAAATAATTAATATTTTACCCATGACAAAAAAATAATGGCTTATGATACAAACCCAGCACTGGATGCCATGTTCTTATTGCTCGATTCCTGCTTTTGCCGCTTAGCGGGATTGCCTGAAACATGCAACATGTAATGGAGAAATATGTAATTATGATTGCAATATCTTTGTAGTTGTGTTATAAAACTAGAAAATGTGTTCATAGAACATGGAGCCTACCACTTTGACAGTAAACAAGCTCAAACAAAAAATTTAACCAAGGGAAATAACTATGTAAATATTGCAATTGTACTGGAAGATCACATAAAGGTCATTTTATTCAGTGTGTTGTGCTGCACATCACTGGCTCTTGATAGTTTGCAAGTATGGTGGCTGCAGGCCTAACATTATTGAAGATACAAGCTCAAACAAAAATGTTGACCTTGTGACAGACGGGACAGACAAGGTTAACACTAAATGCCCCCTCCACTACCGTGGTGAGGCATACAAATGCAAGTGGAAGCAGGCATAATCGCCAGATGTGTGTGACATACTTTACTCACCAAGGGGCCGTTTCACTAAACTATGTACGACTAAAATGCTCGTAAGCGCAAAATTATGATAGTCTGTAAATTGCACATTAACAATGGTTTCTTGTAAACAATTATTGGATTTACATTTATTGACCATAGGCTGCAAATGCAGCCTATGCTCAATAAATGTAAATCCATCAATTGAAATTTCCAGACGATCCTAAATTTGCACTTACATGTACAAACATTTTAGTCGTACAAAGTTTAGTGAAACGGCCCCAGGTGTACAACTCATGGAGAAATTCACTTCGAAGTTTGAAAGTGAAAGAAGATGTTTGTTCGATTTTTAGAATAACCTGATCTGGTGCCAGGTCCTCACCACACCAGTTATAGTAGTAAGTACTAATATTATACATAGACTAATATAGTACTAATATATACAACATACCTTTGTATTTGAAAAAATCCAGTAGTGTTCTCTTTTTCTTTAGAGGCGATTTGCTCATCATCAATACTGAGGCATCTGGAAGTTTCATAATGGGTAAACTAATAGCTATTAACCCTTTAAAGGTACATGCCCCTGCAGCAGGTTACACTGTACTACTACTTTTCATTTTCTGTCATGCCTTATATGAGCCATTTGTCTACCCACTAACGAGTTATTTTTAATTACGTCGCTTGTTAATTGGTGTTAAATCGCATTTTATATGCCGCGACCAGAAAGGGTATTTTCCGACCCCGTGCTATTTTTACCAACATGCGTCACGTGACACGGTCAATCATATCACATCTTTGACATGCGCAATGAAGTATCGGAAGTTGAGAAGAAAAATCTCTGTTCGAGTCCAAATCTAAATCTCCATGTAACTCTTTCCATTTGGTGATCTGGTCGCCAATAGTAACCACTCTCTCTCTGTACTGCATGTCCCTCAGACATTTCGCTTTTTTTTTGGCCGACGCCGTTTCATACAATTTCCGTCCTGGACGTTTCGACATGTTGATATTCTTGTTTACATATTGGAAAGCCTACTGGCGCGCGTAGTATACTGCGCATGCGCACCGCAAAATAGACTCTTACCACCGCGCGTCGCTAACAGTAAATTGATAACTAGAAATGGACGCTTGTCGACAAGCGCATGTGTATTCCCCTCCCCAGATACACAAGTAGTTTGAAAAAAGGGTGTTCGAGTTATGCTCCGGAGACAAAATCAGTGACGGAAAAAACAAAGGGAGATAACTAAAAAATTAGTGATGCAAGAGTTGTCATTCTTGCGTGACACACCTTTAGGGTTGTGGTCTATGCATGTGTGAAGTTTCATGAAAATATTCCAAAGGGTGTTCGAGTTATGCTCCAGACACGAAATCACTGCACGAAACAACAAAGGGAGATAACTAAGAAATTAACGACGCAAGAGTTGTCATTCTTACGTGCGACACACTTTTGGGTCGTCTTCTATGCATGTGTGAAGTTTAATAAACTAGAAAATGTGTTCATAGAACATGCATGTCCCACATATCGCTTTGATAATAAATGAGGCCAAATTGAAAGTCAAAATTTTCTTTTACCTGAGCGTTAAAGTTTTTGAAGCACCAAGTATGTGACCTTGACCCTGGGCTTGGCGGGGGCATGACAAACGTGGATTTGGCACAGGGCGGTAGAGGACCATTAGAGCAATGCATATATGAAATATGAAGCTGATCCGTGAAAGAAAACAGAAATTATAAGATATTTACCTGAGCGTTAAAAGTTTTTGAAGCTGTAAGTATGTGATGTTAACCCTGGGCTTGGCGGGGGCGGGACGAACGTGGATTTGGCACAGGGCGGTAGAGGACCATTAGAGCAACGCATATATGAAATATGAAGTTGATCCGTGAATGGAAAGAAAAATTATAAGATATATACCTGAGCATTAAAGTTTTTGAAGCACCAAGTATGTAACCTTGACCCTGGGATTGGCAGGGGCAGGACGAACGTGGATTTGGCACAGGGCGGTAGAGGACCATTAGAGCAATGCGTATATCAAATATGAAGATGATCCGTGAAAGAAAACAGAAATTATAAGATATTTACCCGAGCGTTAAAGTTTTTTTTAGCACTAAGTATGTGACCTTGACCCTGGGCTTGGCGGGGGCACGACGAACGTGGATTTGGCACAGGGCGGTAGAGGACCATTAGAGCAATGTGTATATGAAATATGAAGCTGATCCGTGAAAGAAAACAGAAATTATAAGATATTAACACGAGCGTTAAAGTTTTTGAAGCACCAAGTATATGACCTTGACCCTGGGCTTGGCGGGGGCAGGACGAACGTGGATTTTGCACAGGGCGGTAGTGAACCATCAGAGCAATGTGTATATGAAATATGAAGCAGATCGGTCGAAGGATGAAAAAATTATGAGACATTTACCCGAGTGTTAAAGTTTTGTGACGGACGGACGGACAGACGGGAGGACGGGACGCACGTTCCTACGAATGAATACTTGTTGGGTTTTTACTGTATAAAAATACCCAACAAGAGTACCCAACACTATCCTAACCCTACCCAATAAGATCCCCGTACGCTTACAACAAGTACCCATTCGTGTGTGCGGACGGACGGACAAGGGTAACACTAAATGCCCCCTCCACTATCGTGGTGGGGCATAAAAATATTCCAAAGGGTGTTCGAGTTATGCTCTGGATACAAAATCAGAGCACGAAACAACAAAGGGAGATAAGAAAACAAGAATTCCGCGGAATCAGATGCCTCGCCTTGTCCCGCCTTGACCTCGAGTCTGGGCCCGAAAGCAATTTTCACTGGCCCGAACATATTATACAATTATTGACTAGTGAGCCATAGAAATCAGATTATATTCTATGGCTCACTAGTCAATAATTGTTTTATTATATGATAATAGTCTGTATATAGCACTTACGACCTTATGCTACTAGACAAAAATTTAAAAAGAATTTGAAAAAAAAAATGGAAAAAAAAAGTTTAAAAATTAAAAATAATAATGCTTGCTACTGGAGCCCAGAATTTTTTTTTAATAGTCCTATATTTATCTACATATATCTGCACAGGTCCACATAATGCCACAATATTTTCAACACAGTTTACGGAAATGTAATATACAAAAAAAAAATTAAATAAATAATGCTCGCTACTGGAGCCCAGAATTTTTGTTAATAGTCCTATATTTATCTACATATATCTGCACAGGTCCACATACTGCCACAATATTGTCAACACAGTTTACGGAAATTTAATAATGTACCTGTATAAATTACCTGTAATAAGTTAGTGGTCAGTTAAAAAATTGAAAAAGAATGTAAAAAAAAAAATGGAAAACAAATAATTTAATTTAAAAAAAAGAAAAGAATAATGCTCCCTACTGGAGCCCAGAATGTTTTTTAATAGTCCTATATTTATCTACATATATATACACAGGTCCACATATTGCCACAATATTTTCAACACAGTTTACGGAAATGTAATATAATCATTTACCTGTATAAATTACCTGTAAGTGGTCAGTGGTCAGTTGCACATGCTAGCAAATGCACAGGTAAATAGTCTGTATATAGCACTTACGACCTTATGCTACTAGACAAAAATTGAAAAATAATTTGAAAAAAAAAATGAAAAAAAGAAAATGAAAAAAAAAATGGAAAAAAAAAATTAAAAAATAATAATGCTTGCTACTGGAGCCCAGAATTTTTTTTTAATAGTCCTATATTTATCTACATATATCTGCACAGGTCCACATAATGCCACAATATTTTCAATGTAATATCCAATGTAGTAATTTACCTGTATAAATTACCTGTGGTAAACAGTGGTCAAGCACTGGACATTTGCACATGCTAGCCCATGCTAGCACATGGTTCTCCCAGTCTCTATTGTTCTCTCTACAGGTAAGGTGTACAGAGCACACGAGAAAATGTGTACAGAGCAGACGAGAAAACAGGTCTTCATGCATTATTTTCCAGTTTGTAGAGTGCGCAAAACAAAAAAGGGAGATAACTAAAAAATTAGCTACGCAAGAGTTGTCATTCTTATGCGCGACACACCTCCGGGTCGTGGTCTATGCATGTGTGAAGTTTCATGAAAATATTCCAAAGGGTGGTCGAGTTATGCTCCGGACAGGAAATCAGTGAGCGAAAACAAAAAAGGGAGATAACTCAAAAATTAGCTATGCAAGAGTTGTCATTCTTGTGCACGACACACCTTCGGTTCGTGGTCTAATTGAATGTGTTAAGTTTCATAAAAATATTCCAAAGGGTGGTCGAGATGTGGTCAATCAGTGCGCGAAACAAAAAAGGGAGATAACTAAAAAATTAGCTATGCAAGAGTTGTCATTCTTGTGCGCGACACACCTTCGGGTCGTGGTCTATGCATGTGTGAAGTTTCATGAAAATATTCCAAAGGGTGTTCGAGTTATGCTCCTGACAAGAAGTGTCTGCGGCGGGGATACAATTAATAAATGATTATATTTGTATAGCGGGCACTCGTAATTTTTAGAACTGGTGGAATAGTGACATAATTATACACTTATTTAATTCCTATAAAGAACATTTTGTGCCTATTGCGTGGGCATGTACCTTTAATGGTGAACAAAATTTTGTCAACTGGTAATTGTTTTTCTCTCTCCCTTTTTCTTGTCAAAACATGCTTTGACAGCACTTTAGAATCTTGGAAATGATTCTAAAATGCTACCAAATCATGTTTTATTGAGCAAAAAGACAAAATATAACACAACAGACGATAACTTAAAGGTACATGCCCACGCAGTAGGCACAAACTTCTCTTTATATCAGAGACATCATCTGAGACATTTTCTGGCAAAATAAACATTCATTCACCAGTACCCCACGTATTGATTGGCACTATTATACATTTTATATCAGAAGAAAATTTCCACACTGATATCAGGGGCGATAACCGTGTTTCTTTACATTGTTAAGGGACACTACTATTTATTCTCTGTATTTATTTTTCGATGTGCAATGATCATACTTTATAATCTGTCATAAATATTATTTTTTCAGGTGACGCATTTAATTAGTATAAATAATTCAAAAATATCATGCCTCATTTGCATATGAAAATAGCCTGATACCACCGCGCGTCGCTATCAGTAAAATAAATATTACTAAATGATTATATCTGTATAGCGAGCACTCGTAAGTTTTAGAACTGGTGGAATAGTGACACAATTATACACTTATTTAAATCATATAAAGAACATTTTCTGCCTACTAAGTGCCTGTGGGCATATATTGTACCTTTAAGGGTTAAAGGTTCCACAGTGTCACAGCAATTTTTAAGCATTTTAACCGTTACAATGCTGAATATTTTGTTTTACTGTCTGTTTCACGAAACCTGCCCAAATTTTACGGCTACACCATTAGAAACAATAGAAAACAAGAAATGCGTCTGTCGAACGCGGATGCCACCTGCAGCATATTTGAGAAACTGTGACAAATTGATTAACAGAAAAGTGTGACGGACGGACAGACGGACGGTCCAAACACTATATGCCACCCATTTCTTCGAAACCCGGTGGCATAAAAACAATTTTTTTTTGGATAATATTAAATTATAGCAAAAATTTAGAATCAGCCTTTTTTTTATTTCGTGAAATTTGGTCCAATATCAATTTTATTGTGAAAATTTTGTTTTTCCATGTTAAATCCCCATAGACAGTGAAGATGTACATGTATATGGGGATTTAACATGGGTATAACGATACAGCCTATTCCTTAGATTTTAAATCAAGTATTACTGGGTGCATAATAATATTTAAACAAGCACACACCAACAGGGACGAGTTCAATTGGGTAATTCTGATGCAATAGCATTAGATGTCATCCGTAGAATATTTAAGGCCCAAAATCGGCTTTTGGCTGTCAGACTAAAGACAGAATTACGGAAATTCTTCGGCAAGATGGCGACCAAAGAGTTGTAAACTGTGTACAGGGATCCTCTAGATTATCGGACAAAAATGGCAGAACAATCATCGGTTCTTGCTTTCTCAACGCATGCAAACTATTTAACAAACTGTGCCATCTTTCTCACTTAAAATTGGGTCAGATCATCAGTCGTAAGATTGCCCAAAATTAACGTCGACAATCAGTTATCCGGACAAATGTATAATTGTCTTATAACTTGTATTCTCACCTTAAAATCATAATGTTATCGCCTGAAAACCTGTGTAAACAGCATTGTGTAGTTCTGCAGAAAAAAACAATCACCATTCGCTTCTTGGAAAACATCGTATTTATAGAATTTATTGTATTTATAGAACAACTCTGAAATGACGTAATGGGCATACACGATTGGAAGCCCCGCGTGACTTTTGACGTTGTAAACAACTAAACAACTTGTGGACAGAGTTGAGGAATGTTTTCAGCAAATTTTACTAAAATGTTTACCTTGGCTATATATTCTTCACACTGGCATGGAAACAGCAAGCACCTGAGTGACTTAGATGTGTTTGTTGCAAAATCGGATCAAATGAATGCGTTTAATTAACAGGTATTTTCATTTGTCCGATAAACTGATTGTCCGGATAACTGGTATGGACCCTGTACACTATATGTAGTCGGACAAAAGGAGCGATAAACACTTTATTTTAATAGGCAAGTCACCCATTGTAACTCATACAGGCTACTTAATATAATTTATAGTTTTGCACTGCTGTCTTAACACCATTAGACGCGTATTTAGACAATAATCAACAGATTTCAAAGTTTGAAATCAGTCGTTACAGTAGCTATCGTTGAGGCCTATACCTGTAACGGTAGTAAAGCCATAGGGGATACCGGAGGTTTCGGTAAATGGCCAGTTCGGTAAATTGATATTATAGTGTGAATGGTTTGGAGGTTTCGGTAAAATGATACAATAGTGTAATTAAGGTATGTGCGTAACGGTAAATGGATTGGGTTAGTGCATATTTAAATTTAAATGTAATTTATGTATGTTTGCATATGTATGTGTCCGTAATAGGATCTACACTGTTCGCACAGGTGCTATATTTAATGTTAAATGTGCTGGCCAATATGTCAAAATCCTGATCAAAGAGGTTACATTGTTTGGTCACACTTTGCCATGTTATCCTATTGTTAAGCCTTCACCAGTGATAAAGTATACTATAACAATCCTTTTTACCGAAACCTCCAAACCATTCACACTATAAAACCAATTTACCGAACTGGCCATTTACCGAAACCTCCGTAAATCGCCATAGGCATAGTGCTATGTTTATCGTTATACAGGAAGGTGAATCTACCAAGCGAATACAGAAACATATAGAACGATCATACATACTATAGTATTACCACGTAATATTCTATTTTAAACTGTCAAGTGGTATATATGTCCCGATCTCTGACCATAAACAGAAAATAAGTAGCGTCAACTAGCACTATCTTGTCCGTTTATTAGAGTCTATATCCACGGATGACGGAGGTTTTGCTCGGTGTCACTAAATGGCGTAATGGTAGAATGTTTGGATAATGGGGGAACACCCAGACCCGATTGATTAATTTGCTTAATGTAGCGTAAGCCAATCATATATTGTCTGTATTAACCCGAATATAATCCAATCAACTTGATAACTCTTAATTATGAATTAGGTATATAATATTCTCTTGCTAGGGCCTCGCTGGGGGTCGGGCGGGGGATACGTTTTATGTATAAGAGACAGTTGATTTAAGGCAAACAATAAAACTTACGAGTACAGGCGCGTATTAGATGGATAATATGTTGATTTTCCCATGTTCAACCCATTTCACATAATCCCACCCATGGGTGTCATAAATTAAAATCCACAGCCGTATGTTGCATATCGACTTGGTCGCCGGTAGCTGTTCGATCACAGCTCTTCACCTATACACCGACGTATGTGAAGTTGTCATTACTTGCCGGAGGAGGTGGTTTTCCCCGGGTACACTGGTTTCCCCACCATTCATCTCATGGAGTAATACAGTTTAGACCGGAATTTGCCGCCCACATTACTCTGATTAAACATTATTGATGGTAATCTGCATCGTCTGAAATCAAAATTTAAAGTTTAGGACCATAACCGGCGGTATCGTACGTGACCATTTCCTTATCAATTCCACAAAACTATAAACTGGCAGAACAACTGTCAGCCTGATACTTGCACACACACGCCACCCACTAATATATGGGCAATTACTATACCGCCGTGTATTATCTTCCCTTTTTCTTTCGTCTTCAGAATATGTGAAACACATTTGTCATCTAACCAAATAACAACAGATAAACTCCCACCTGAACTCGAATAATAGCAACTTGTATATAACGATAAGTCACGAAACAACAGTAGCTGGGCCCGAAAACATATTACATCCTACTTTGCATAACTCTATATCGATCATTCCCTGCCTGATATGTGTTGCCCTGACCAACCGTCAAATATCATTATCATATAGGATAACACTGTTACGGCTGAGTATCCATATATCACATGCACTCACACTCAACCTTTTTCACGGTCTTACATACCGGCTTCGTGCGATAGGAGAATGAACTAGCTAGGTTAAATTAGCCGCCTCATTGCCTCCTTCATTTAATGCACATATTTCGACTGTATGGCATATATTAGTAAATTCGGAAACAAACGGGCCAACGGTCATTGGCCTGCCACTTTTGGGTTCAAATGCCCGGGTTTGGAAGGTCCTCGAGCCAATTCCTACCCTTAAATGTAAGATAAAAAAAACAAAAAAAACAAACGGGCCAACGGTCATTGGCCTGCCACTTTCGCGGCTAGAGATTTCACGACTCTACGGGTAGAGGTTTCGCTAAGCTAGGTTAATTAGGACTGTTATAGTAACTGGATCACAAGAATATGCCTACATTCTTGGGACACAGGTTATACATAAGTTAACACTGTAATTTAATTCAATAAATGTAATAGTAATAAGATTGACTGATTGATTGATTGATTACTCATGCGGCGGTGTGGTCAGAGGAGCAGTACATGTTGAACTTGGTTCGGCGTCGAAAAATCGTGGATAGAACGTCGGGAAGTTCAGTGGTTGTGTAAATGCCGCAAAGTCCTGTTTCTCATTCGGCATCCAAACTAGCAGTATCCAGGTAGATATATATAAACTTTAAGCTTTACATATTAAATTTAATCACTTGCCAAATTTAATTTTAACTAACTTTAAATTATTCATGTCTACAACATCGACACGCATTGTAAATAATTTATCTAAACATGTATCTTTTCTTGTTGATTTGATATGCTACCTTAATTAAACAATTTAGCAATCCAGTATTCACACTTTTGAATAACGTAAGCATGAATATCATTAACGCCGTATATTTTGATGAAACATGAATGTGTTGAGAAAAGGCATCAGAGGCCAAATCTAGGATAATTACCGGTCGCTCTACACACTTCGACTCCAGACTATGTATGTGTTTGGTTAATTGTATGTTCAACCCTATTGTTGACGACAGTACCAGCGCCTGCATGGTTACTGCATTGCGAACAGCGTCTAACTTTGCGTCTATGTGGCTGAAATACTATGTCTGAAACATAACTATTAAAGGTACATGCCCACTCAGTAGGCACAAAATGTTCTTTATATCAGAGACATTATCTGATACATTTTCTGTCAAAATACACATTCATTCACCATTACCCCACGTATTGATTGGCATTATTATACATTTTATATTAGACGTATATTTCCACATTGATATCAGGGGCGATAACCGTGTTTTCTTAAAATGTTAACGGACATTACTATTTATTCTCTGTATATTTTTTATGTGCAATGATCATACTTTATAATCTGTTGAAAATATGTTTTGTTTAGGCGATGCATTTAATTAGTATAAATAATTAAAAATTAGCATGACTCAATTGCATATGAAAATTGCCTCATACCACCGTGAGTCACTATCAGTAAAATAACTATTACTAAATGATTATATTTGTATAGCGAGCACTCGTAATTTTTAGAACTTGTGGAATAGTGACACAATTATACACTTATTTAATTTCCATCCACAACATTTTGTGCCTATTGAGCGGGCGTATACCTTTAATTGAACTTTAACATGGACATGTAGCATATTTTTTTAACTAAGTTAATTAGGGTAACACCTTCTACACACAATGACATTATCTCTGTGTATTCACATTCACGCCCCTATCCAGTGTGCATGTTCTGTTTTATATCATGATTTATATATGTTTCTTTACATTCGATTTGATTCGATTCGTTTATTGGAATTAAACAGCAAGAAGCATATTTATAGCCACATAGCTAACATGTATGATGGTTTCATGGAAATGTATAATCACTAGACATATTAGCCAAGAGATATTATTATGCTAAATCATTCCACAATCAGCTTGCTGCTAGTCCACTACATTCTACTGCATTCTAAACTCTTTCTGTCCTCATTAAATTTCACACACTATGCTCAAGGCCAAAATAAACTTTACAGTATACAAAATAAATAATCTTAGTGAATTATATCCAA
Organism: Conchocele bisecta; assembly: GCA_029237695.1. Lineage (NCBI taxonomy): Eukaryota > Metazoa > Mollusca > Bivalvia > Lucinida > Thyasiridae > Conchocele > Conchocele bisecta. The sequence goes on from CM055267.1 coordinate 69,446,174, forward strand.
GCATTCACTTGAACGGCGATCTTGGACTGAACAGGTCTTGTGTTTTTTACCGGCCGGAAATTATTTGAATGTTACCGGCGGCGGCCATTTTAACAATTGGAAATTGAAATTTCCATTGTGTTTATTAAAGTATTATTCACTGGATTGTTACTTCTGGATTTGCGAAACGGTAGGCAAGGAAAAGGCTGGGTTTGTGGTGGGCGAATGTTTGGCTGGAATTGAGCTAACTTTAGACTAGTTGCTATGACATTTTTTGTTCTTATTTTCCATATTTCCGTGTTCTGGATGGTTGATTGTGGCACCTTTTGGATCTGGCTGTCCACCGTTTAACGATGACTGGTAGGGCAGTTGGTTACTCTGTGATCCGACTATAGAACACAACCCATGCGTGTAGCCCTTCTGTGACTCGGACAGGCTTGTAGTGACACCCGTGTGGTTCTGCCTAGCTGCCGATATAGTGGATAGGCTGGGCGGTTTGACTTATCTGGGTGTAGCTCGCTGCCATTACCGGGTTCTGGATTGAATATGCGCATGGGTGAGATATATACTGTCTACATTTTATTATTATTATTATTATCAACTGGTGTGCCAAGTGCCGCCAGGGGTGGATTGGTTCTACCTGGGATCAGTTTTGCTCTGCATCACTGGTACCAGATTCTACCCAGTTATTCCCTGTCTTCTTCCCGCACACAATTATATATACATGTCCGCCTTGCACCAACATATATCACATAAAACACTTGGCCTTTTCTAGACTTATATGTTCGGGTTTGGAATGTCTTTGCGCCAAATCCTACCCTTAAATGTAAGATAAATAAAGTATCCATGCAGTAAACACGCCTTGTTGTTTCAGTGATTTACTCTAAGAATCATGCACCCTCTACACATGGCTTGCGATATATAAGACGTAAAACATGTGTCATTCTAAGCTACACAAGAGCCTGACGATCGAGAGACTTGTATCATCGAACTTTACCCACTTGAAATAACCTGTCGCCGCTCTACGCCAAATGTTCCTCTTTGCGTCACTTTACGTGTTTTCGAAACACCGGAAATTGGACGCTTTTCTACTTCCTTTTCCGTTGGTCATCAGAAAATGAAACATGGTAAAATTATTCATCCTAAAAATCTACCTCAATCACAACTTCTGCTGTATTATTTGTTGAAGTTATACACCATCCTTTATTACATGTCACAGACTAACCTGTATGACAGTCTAATATGTCGAAATGAGAACAATTCGGATAATAGATGCCGTTTTTGCGAATTAATTTCGCATAAATAAAAAATTTACTGCGAAAAATCTAAATGTTTGTCTTACTGTATTCAGCGTGTATAACTAACATTATGATTACAAAACATAAATATCTGTATAATGTGTATAAACTTCAAATCCTTGCATCACTTGCAATAATTATAGTCCCAGATCTATGGACAAACCTCTTGCGATGTCTATATATGTATTAGTTCTATGTGATATAACTTCGGCAAATTTATTTATCTTTTTTTTTTTCATTTTATTTGCCATAGTTATATCGCTAAGCGTCAATTTACGGTCGCAAAATCCCGACCTGATTTCATGGCGGGTTTTCTAAAGCAGATTTCTCTCATTTAAAAGTATTTCATCACAAACATTTCATGGAATCTGATTAGGTAACTGATTAATAAGTTCTATTACAGTTTACCTTTACGAATTTGCAGCATATATTTCTTTTAAAAGCGTCAAATATATGGAGAGGGTCAACAACTTTCTGAAATTGTGTCAAACGGATTACAAAATGACAGACGTGATTGATATGGTGTATGTATTTTTAGAATTTTTATAATTTTTTAAACGAAACGAAATATATTATTCAATTGATATTGCAAACTGACTGATGCTTACGTTTAACGACCGCATCGACTCAAAGGAAGTGCACGCCGTCCTAATATTGCAAACAGTATCACGAAACATTTATTCTATACAACACCTCTCTCCCAATCGCTCTCTCTGTCTCACATAATTTCTATAATACAACTCTCTCTCTCTCCCTCTGTCCATACTGTCTATAATACGACTTGCTATCTCACACTCTCCATACTCTGAGGTACTGGTCACCTGTGTATACCGACATGTGAAGTACACATACAGTTGTACTCCTACACAATATATCAATATATAAGATGCAAAGAAATTAGAAGGTAAACCTCTCCCAATTTCTGGGCTTGAGACCGGCAAGGTATATATCAACACATGTTCCCGTCGACGTAAAAATTAAATAAACGGATACATATGTTGCTAAATTATACCCAGGCAGGGTTAGTTTCCTTTTTTTGTAAAAATGGTATTAAAGAGCACCAATCGTGATCGTACGGTACACATTGATACCAGGCCGAAAGTTCTGAAGGACACAAATATAACAGTATACCCACAGCAATGCATGTGATTATTAGTTAATACAAAAGTATATCTGGTATTTGTTTTTACTGTTGATGCTGAGATGGATATAATTTCAACACCATAAATAACACTATGGCTATGAAATGTTTTTGTTTTGTTTTTAAATTATTCAACATATAGCACAGTTTTGGACGGAAACTGAAATTTACATTAACAGTTTAAATATATATATGTTGCATTGCTGTAGGTAACTTTAAATTTGTACTTTTTATTCATACATTCTGTTAGGCGTCAGGCAATATATATTTAACCAACATGTTACCAAACTTACTTATTTTCCATTTTGTAAAGTAGCAATGCTATACTATTGACCAAATAATACATGATTTTCTAGATATTTTCTTCAACGCGGTGTGCCGAATCATGTGCTCATGTGAACAGTATTGCCCACACCTGAAAGTCAGACAGTTCGTAAATGAGTGATCACGAAACATTCAGACAAGCAAGAAATTAAACTTAATATGGAGACACACCATAATAAACTTCTTCACACCCATAGGAAGGAATCACAATAATAACATTTAATATAATATTCTATAAACAAAATTCAGCAAATTACCTTCATCGGGTATAGAAAATAGAGCATGACTACATATAACGGCGTTGCTAAAACCAGCTGTATGTATATGTATGTTATGTATGTATACTATATTTTATATATCTGATGAAAGCTATTGGCCGGAAATTTGTTCATATAGTATAGATTTGAAAATGGCACATAATAGTTATAATTGAAGAAATATCATGAAAATCCTGGAAGCAAAAAATAAATTGACCACATTATCTGTTGATTTAGAGGAGATATCTTGATAATTATTGAGATTATTGTAAAAGATATACATATCGATAAAGAATCAGGTGCGGCCCTAATGAGCTTCTGTACATACGTGTTGCACATACCACAAGTCAAAATGTACCAATGTTTTTTTATCAAACGTAGTTTTAACGTACCCATTCTTTGGTCCAAAAATGCCCATTGGAGAAGTAAAATAGTAAAATATATCCATTTTATTTGCTTTGAATAGTTTTCAGTTAAATGGGCATTATAGGATATATTTTTTAAAATATTTTAAATATTTAAAAAAATAAAAATATGTTTTCATCCTGGCCCTGTGTAAAGTGGTTTAATTGAAGATATATGACGATACTAGGACAGCTGGGTGGTTTCTATTTTCACCGATATCGGTACAAAATGTTTGTTAAACACGGTCACTTTTCCTATGTAAAGTATTCCTTGTATTTATTCCACTCCATGTTAATTGTTTTACATCCTAATAACTCTACTACATATTCTTAAAGGTACAGTTTGACAAAAAATGGTTACATTTTGACCAAAGGTTAGGTACGTTTTGACTCATTTGGGTATGTTTTGACTTGGGTGCGCTTTGACCACAGCTCGTTTTGACTTTGCTGCGTTTTGACTAGCTACAATATGCGTAGTGGTAATCGGCTATTACCGCTACAATGCTCTATTCATTATTCACGTTAGCAACATATACTTCCCCATAAACATCGATAAAAGTGACAAAAATAATCTACACATATATGTATATGTATATAAATAAACAATTTCGCAAAATCAGCCCAAAAATATGTTTATTTGTTGATATATTTGACTTTATTCGCAAAATTATTGTCTGGACGTTGCAGCCGTTTCCATCCGCCGCCATCTTTAGTCACGTGATCTCTCATGATTACTCTAGTTTCCATATATGGTAGCGGCGGCCATATTTGGAATGCTGACATACCGCGCGAAACAATGGCCGCCACAACATGTGTTCATTGTGACAAGCAATTTAAAACCAAACGCAAAGGTTTTAGAAGAAAAAGCTTGAATTTAAAATTAAGTGTGATTGACCAAACAATAAAGGAAGTTATTGAAGCCGAATTTGACGTATTACTGACACCCGAACAGAAGCAAACGCGCTTACTATTTACTATTTCCGGTGGGTTCGTAGTAAAAGTTGTAGGATGACGTCATGTGTATGTCGCTATAGCCCCGCCCACTAAACACGTGATTAGGTCCAGATTTGAATGTTTCATATGCGGGGATATCCGAATGAATCGGGAAATGGAAACAATATGGAGAACACACAGAAAATATGATGGTCGTTTTTATAACCCGCGTTTAACAGCACAACATCGCCATACCATGCTGTTTTGATATGCGCAGGTCAGAAAATAATGAGTTATTGTACTTGTAGAGATAATTTCAGGACCGTTTTTATACTAGTTCGATCATAATCGTGTTCCAAAATGCCGCATCTCGAATCGCGTCGCAAACCAAGAAAGTTGCTAACGTATTTATAGAGCACCGCTTTCATACTGTAGCGAGAGCGGAAGTATGACTATTCATTCTACGTTTTGACCACAACTCGTTTTGACTTGGGGTAATTATATCCTTAATTATACCTTTATACCGCTATTACGGTATTAATTTCAATATCGAGTATACACTGTAACAATGCTGTTGTTGTTATTCTCATAATGTTTTGCTCGTTATAAAATGAGTATAAATTCGTTTCGTTAATACTTGCTGTTTGCATTTTCAAGTCATCCAAAATGGACGGAAATATTTCACACATTTGATATCCAGTTTTAAAATCGTCATTACATCAGATACCTTCCTTTTACAATAAATTGAACATTGCCATAACGTTTGTATTGCAAGTTTTTATGATTTTATAATAGTATTCCACACGGAACTACGATATTTAAAAATTGTAGATTTATTTGTTTTGCGCCCGTAAAGTTTAGCTTAGCTGCATAACCTTGCAACAACAGCTATCAGAATAAACAAGTTGCAAGGATTATGCCATGCAGAACTATATATGTATCTTCCTGATAGTTGCATTACAAATTTCATTGCACTGCATTGCATAAGCGTTATCACGGAGTAGTCTTTCCAAGTGTTTGTTTAGTTTCTACTTCGTGGAGAGTGACCTAAGAATTTTGCTAATTCACACTTTATTTAGTAAGTTTATGGTAATATTTTTATGCCCCACCACGGTAGTGGTAATGGAGAGGGCATTTAGTGTTACCCTTGTCCGTCACCAACCTTGTATGTTGTAAAACTTTTACACCGTAATAGATACAGACCTGAAACGGACTAATCTAATATGTTGAAATGAGAACAAATTATTATTCGGATAATAGATGCTGTTTTTGCGTCTGAAGAAGGATATTCGTAGAGTTGAAAGTATTCAGAGCAGAGCCACGGAACTTGTCCATAATATAAGTCATCTTGAATATGCTGACGGAATGAAAACTTGGAATACCTACATTAGAATATCGCAGGAAACATAATGATTTAATCCAAGTCTTTAAAGCTGTGCACGGTTTGGATGATATGAAATGGCAGGATATGTTCACTTTATCAACAAACGATACAAGAGGACACTCCTTGAAATTATGCAAAAAACAATGTCGCACAACCCAGAGACTAAATACATTCACACTAAGAGTAGTGGACTCGTGGAACAGCCTATCTGAAGGAACAGTTAATGCTGAAAGTCTGAACGCGTTATAAGTCGCTCCGAAAACAAGTTTTCTTTCGTGTTAAAACCATATCACAACAATAGTGACATTATACGATATTATTATATACGTTCTTCTACACGTCAAAGCCGTAGACCCCCACATACATTTATATATAGTTAAACATTAGTGTTTGTAACGAAGAAACGTCAAACTAACGGAGGGACCATATAAGCATGTGCGCTTAAATTAAGGTCCCAACAGATACAGGATCCAGGAAATTTTCGGCAATTATGCCTTGTAAGTCGTAAAACCTTTACACCATACTAGCTACAGACCTGAAATTTTGTGTGTAGCTTCCTTATGATTAGTAAATGTGCAAAGTTTATTTCGATTTTTGATTTGACCCCGGGTTCATGGATTAATTATCTCTCCCTTTTTGACTTGACGTGTTAAGTCGTAAAACTTTTAAACCCTAATAGCTACACACCTGAAACTTGGTATGTAGCTTCCTTACGATGAATAGATGCGCAAAGTTTATTTTTATTTTTGAGATTCGACCCCGGGATTTGGATTATCTCCCCCTTTCCGACTTAGAATTTTCTGACTTTGGCTTGTAAGTCGTAAAATTTGTTGCCTATAAAGCAGAAAATGTGCAGCTAACTCGTCCGTCTTGACTTTGTAATGCAGTGTAATAAAATGTAATAAAGAGTTGTGTACTCGGTACTAGCTTAGGCCTTTTTTTTTTAATTACTTGGTTTACTGATTTCTTTTTTAAAAATTTGATGCGGGCGGGCGAAAAAAAATAAAAATAAAAATCGAGGAAAAATTAGGGTAGGAGATTAGCAAAAAATAAAATTCATGTTCTGCACAACATAGGAAATTTAGGACATACGGTATAACAAAATGTACTTAAAATGTAGGAATGCATGCTAACATTGTGACATAAATATCAATTAAACAATGTGATAATGTCTACTTCTGGTATCTTTATTCATATTCTGGTTAAGTACGGCGTTCGTCTCACGTCCATGGTGGGTGGTTGGTTGGGAGCAAGCGATGGGTAATTTAATGATCGGCTTTCATCCTTACCGGAATGCTGACATTACATGGCTTGGCCCTCCTGTACATTTTTCGCCCCCCTGCTACTTGACAGCTAAATCCTGTTATGCCCCATTAAAAAAGTAATAAGATTAGAGCTAATCATATTACTTTTGGGGTGAGCTAAGTGAATCTGGTGTGCCACAATGTGATCTGAGCATACGCTGGTTGCCACTTTCAGTCTAGGGCTAATTAGCAACGATCGGAATGTATGAATGGGCAGGCTGATCAGGACTACACATTGTGAGGCTGCAATGATGTCTAATCAGGGCCTATGTTGGTTGCAACACCAAATACTATAAAGATCATACGGCAAGCTATGGCATATTGAAGAAACTACTGAACCTTCTGCAACAACAGTAGATGCCAGTTTTCTCGTTGTACGGGTGATGATGCAGCTCAATTTGATTGATAATAACATTGTGATTTGGAGTTGAATTATTATTTGTATTGAATTGTTGAACATATATTCAAAATGAATCAACAAGGACCCACAATCACACAGAGGCATCATTAAGCAACACTTTTGCACTTTAATTTTACACCAAAAACGGCCAGCTCTACTGAAACGCTGCCTTTTTCGATGTGGAAATGAAAAAGAAAAAGTAATGGTCGCGAAAACCCATGACACGGCTCGTGTTCCGAACTTCCGGTTTGATTTGATTTATTTTTTATGTAAATTAACGTTTTCGTCTTATCGCGTGGACATGTCAAGAAACGAATATTTAAAGGAATAAATTCACGTTCCTTCACAGGGTGGAAAAGAACTTTAAAGTTTTTGATTATCGTTTCTACTCGTATAAACGAAGGAAAAAAAGTGAAAGTGAATGGGTTTCACGTCCCAGCTAATGTCATATAGACGGGAACACAGTCTCGTCTGACAGACCAGTGGGATGAATATACTATGAAAGTATATTTTTGATGCATAGGGCGATGTTTTAACCCACAACCTCCAGATTGGAAGTCAGATGTTCTACCCCTAGGCCACAACCCATCCCTTATAAATGAAGGAAAGAAATGCCCCTAACGAGCGACCATACATACTTAGAATAACAACTGATGTAAAGGCAGTAAACTGAAATGGTGTACGTGACAATTGACATTTACGTTCCAACAAGATTTTCACGGTGTGTAATCGATCGTATTTCCTCTCCACCCGACTCGAGAAACACAAATTAAATCGTTTATTTCTGAATATGTCAAACGTTTGCCCGGTCCAGCAGTTTCCCCATTGAATGACTATGGGCTAGGTTCGACATTTCATTCCATGTCACATCGCCGGTTTTCGCTGATAATACGGTCAACAATTAAAAATACGCACGGACACCCGGACGTCATTGTGATCACTATGTATCGCATTCCGCAAGCGGGCTCGACAATAATGCTATTATTCGTACAAAATATAAATGGAGACTATTCTCATGTGTGTTAGGAGACTATTCTCATATGCTGTCAAAACATGTGTTAGTATTAAGAAAGCAATCAAATGTGACAAAAATCATCAATACATGTATGTTTTTTTTTTTTTTACAAAACATTAGAATCGTCGAAGGAGACGATTCTCGGGTGTTTCCAAACCTATTGTATTAAGAAATGAACAAATATGAAAAGAAAATTTGAATACATTGGTATTTCTTTACAAAACCATATTTTGACAAAATAGGAGAATCGTCTTTGGAGATGATTCTCATGTGCTGCCAAATCTTGCTTTATCAAGAGATCAAACACATATGAAAATGCACTATGTCAAGCTATTAATGGTAAATATCAATTTATTGGCGATGCATGCGATGACGTGAGCGACTACATAGCGTGGTTGAGATACGTTTGTTCCTGCCGAATTCTACAGTCACACTTTGCACGTGAAACTGGATTACCAACAGATGATTGTAAACACCATCAGGTGTGCACCTAGACCGAAAATGATATGTCGCAAGTGTGCTAGTTGTGGGGGGTATGGGGGGGGGTGTGTACGGCGGCATATGTTTTATACGCCCGTTTAAAACGGGAGTATTATTTATGTATCCACGTTGTATGTGCGGTGGACGACTCTCGGGCACAGCATGTTCCGACGATAGTGAGGCCCATTGCATGTCAAGGGCAGCGACATTGTCTGGGGTTCAAGTTGGGGGGGGGGGCGAACCGACAATTGATTTTAGATATAATTTTTAACTGTATCACATCGTAGGCATTGACACACCCAATGTTTTACCCTCCACTACGGTGTTCCATTTAGGCCATCGTAATATCGCTATCGAGTACATACTACGATATCACGATATTACATGTACAATACTACCATATGGCGATAGATTATTAAAAACTGCGTACCTCAGAATTTGCTACTCGATCACACGGTGGAACGAACTAATACGTTGATACCAATTCCACTGCATGACAGTGGGGCAAGCGTGTATAACAACATACGTCTCATTTGGCAATGCGCCGCTCTCCATTGGGCTGATGTGGAATAACTAGCATGGATATGGATGCGCTAGCGCGTTTTTGATTCTCGATCTCGCACGACTGTTGGAACTATGGTCTACACACACGCTAGAATGAATAGTCATACTTCCGCTCTAGCTACACACACGCATGCGCAATTTCAACATGCATGCTTTTGACACATGTTTGAGCAAAACAAACCCGAATTTTCAGACAGAATAGAGTTGGAGCCAAACTTATTTTCAATAGCGGAAGGCGAGATCGCGAAAACGCGAGACAATTCCCATGTTTTGTTGTTGAGAAATATATAACATCACCCCCCCCCCCCCCCCCCCCCCCCCCCCCCCACCCCCCCCTCCCCCCCCCCCCCCACCCCCCGCCGCTACTTATGGACCTGCCGTAACCTGTCGACTATCTGCTGATGAACATTGAACATGTCGCTATTGTGTATTATTTTGAGTTGGCTGATCATATAATCAACGAATAATAACGGGACCGATACAATTTCTAAAGCATGACTATCTATTAATGAAACGTAAATAAAGATAAGTGCTGTAGGCAGGAGCGAGCGAGGTTGATCCGTATCAATAAACGCTTTAATTAATAAAATGCGAGCACTAACTTCATACCGATCACGTAAGACGAAACGTCGTGGACCCGGAGACGAAAATATGGCGATGTCGATGCTTTTTCTTCAGATTTAGTGGTCGGCGGTGGATCGGCGCGAACGTGAGACGAAAAATTGACAAAGTCAATATTTTTTTATTTCCTTTTGCGGACTTTGTGGTCGGCGGCGGAAATTAAAAAAAAATAAAAATTGAGATGCCAATTTTAATTTTTTTCTAAATCGGCAAAATTAGGTGCGGCGGATCAGTAAACCAAGTAATTAAAAAAAAAAGGCCTTAGCTATAATTGCGAATGTAACTTGCAATCTACTCCCGTAGCGTCCATAGCCAGAGTTACGATTCCACCCATAGAATTCCTCGGCAGGCAGAATAGCGAATCGGATCTGATTCACACTTTAGCAGTTAATTGTGAAAGATGTTCTGTTTTTGAACTGAAATAAGTGTTTAATATTATGAAATTTACTAGCCGTCACTTCATGCATATACTTCATGACTGTCTTCCTATACAGTCATGATGGCTTACTCTTGTAAAGTGGCATTTTATATTTTTCAATATAACTGAACATATACAGCATCTAACTGTATAAACACTTGGATTGAACCATAGTTTACATTTAAAAACATACACCAGCATTATATTGTTGATTTCAAGACAATTTTTACAAAAAAAGCACTATTTATATTGAAATAACCCACAGGTTAAAAATATGTCAATTTTATACTTTATCACTGTTTTGGAAAATTCCACAGGAAAATGCACTTTACAAGAGTAAGCCATCATTGCTGTATATCAAGACAGTCATGAAGTCACAACTATCCACCGCCATTTTTTAGGTGTCTGCACATATTTATGCATTTTCTGGAGGGGTGGGTGTTCCAGGGTTGCAACCCTCCCCGTTCAGCCACAGAGTTTACATAGATCACAGTTTACCACCAGTTGGAGTCTGACTTTAAATGCCCCCCCCCCCTCCCAATTGCTGGATCCGCCCCTGTTCTATGCTTACTGATAAAGATGTATGGACCATAATGTGTACAATACAATCAATTATTTAATTGCCTGATAGCTGTCATAGTTATGCTAATGTCGGAGCATAATTTTATTTGAAATAGCATTTTTATAGGTTGGCTTCCACCATGGTTTATTTGCTATAATTTATAACACAACCACACATTTTGACATTTCTTTGCTCTTTGTCTTTTTCACATGGATTTTGTGGGACCTAATCAAAAGTACAGTGCCAGTGCATCTTAAATCCCACTATGGATCGACATAATTAACATACAGGTTCAATGATTACGAGGCAGATTAAAGGCCCTGAACGGCTCAGTATTACAATTTTCCGATTTTTTCAAACACAAAAAACATGTTTGGCAACTGATTTAGTACACAAAACTAACATATACTGCCTAATAGATACATCTCAAGTCTTGAGATTTACATCTTAATCGCAATGTGAAGACAACAAAAACTTGTTTTGTGTACCACTCGGTGCAAAATGTCATGTTGACAAATTAATTCCGTAACCCAACGGCTTCGGCTCGGAAGCGAGTCGATAAACTCCGGCTATCGGAATTCATCGGCCGCGAATCAGGGAGTTGAGCAGTTGACCCGAGCGTCTATCGGAAAATCGATCAGACTTTGAACACGCACCTGCTGTTTGTTTATCAACAACAAATATTGATATTTTCATCGACTACAAACTCATTTTTGTACCAAAATGAATGCAAACAGTTTCAAAGTGTGTGTAAATAGAAACCTGTTGGGATTTATGTGTGGGAAAACCCAATAGGAGGCCAAATTCGGCAACTTTAGGGGCTTTAATCCAGGATTGAATACGACATCTAACATGGTCGCCAAATATATATATATATGCAAAATCAGCAAATCAATCGGAATAAAAATGTTCTATGCTTACTGATTGATGCACCGTGTTATGGTTATTGTTACATTTTTCTGTCCTCTAGGGGCCTTTTATTTTTCCCAAAATGTAAAATAAATTCACAGTTGAAGGGTACAAAAAGTGTCATTCCAAATATAATGGTCACAAACTTGATAACCTACTCCAGAAAATGCAGTAGAAAGTATCTCAATGCGGTTACAACTCACTTGGAAGTATTTGAAGTGCAGTAGAGCAACCTCCCATTTCCCAATTTACCAGATTCACACGCCTTTTTTTCCCAAAATCTATATCAAGGGCCCCTTCCCAAAATGTGTGGTTTAATCCCTGGTCACATGTTATCTACTAAAGTGTGTGTCTGTCCATTTTTCAATAGTTATTCAGAGCTCCAGATAAGGTGCATATTGGCGTATTTTATGCAATTATTTTAGCTGAATACGCATTGATTATCAAAAGTGGGAGTACAAAATACACACAGCAATGTGAAAATACGCATTGATTTTCAAATTGAGTAGTGAAAATACTGTCCTAAAGTTGAAAATTCACTTAGGCCAGTTTTTTTTTATTACTTGGTTTACAGATCCGCCGACCCGATTTTTTGATAATGTGGAAAAAAATAAAAAAATTAATTTCCGATTTTTTTTTAGATTTTTTTACCTCCGATCCAAAAAAAAAAAAAAAAAAAAAAAATTATAATAATAATTGTTTGCTGTGCCGGAAACCAGATCTTAGCAGAGCAGCGACAATGATCAACATTCAACAGTATGTGAATATGAAACTGAGTTGCTATGTAGAATATAAAGAAACTTGCTGAACCGACTCCCTACGTTAACCGACAAACTCTTGGTCCGAGACGATGCCGGTTAACACAAGTTTCACTCTATCACAATCACTGGCCTTTTTGTTTTTTACCGACCACAAACCGACCCAACCATGAGCCTTAAAAAGGTGAACCGACCCAACCATGTGCCTTAAAAAGGTGATTTTCATGGTGTTCGGACCGTCCGTCTGTCCGTCACACGTTCGGTTAACCGCTTCGTAACAGTTTCTCAAACCGGCCATATCTTCTACATAAGTTGCTCAAGTTCTTCAATATTTCAACACATCATTCATTGGTATGTGTGCTATACCTGCCTTGTCATACATTATATTACCTTGACCTTTTGACCTTCACAGAGCTGCTGAAAGGACTTAGCAATTTCGGTTAACCAGTTTGTCACAGTTTCTCAAACTGGCCATAGCATCTACATAAGTTGCTTAACTGCTTCAATATTTCCATACTTCATTCATTTGCATGTATGCTACACCTGCCTTGCCATACTACATATGACCTTCACCCTTTGACTTAACACTTTTGGTTCACCCGTTTGTCAGTTTCTTCAATATGCCGCCGGTGGCATCCGCATTTGACACTTTTTTTTTTTTTCTTTTTTTTTATTTCCCCGACCGACCCAACCCTGTGCCAAAAAGAATAACAAAATTGAAAAAACTTTTTTTTATTTTTATTTTTTTCCGACCGACCGACCCGATCTCGCGGAAAAAAAATCCGTAAACCAACAAATAAAAAAAAACTGGCCTTAGTTGAGCTGCAAAAATTGCAGCTCAAATAAGTGAATGTTTAAATTTGTTGTATTTTTTATCATTTGTTCCCTATTTAGTAATGAAGAAAATCAATAACAACCATTTGTGAAGGTAAAATACGCAATGATTTTGAAATCAGGGCGTATAGTACGCTTTAGACACGAAGCTTATTTGGAGCCCTGGTTGTTGGTTGCACTTGCTTTTTTGTCTCGCCCGCGAAAGCGGAAAGCGAGACTACGGTTTTGCTTTTCCGGAGTCCGAGGCTTGGCGGCGTCGTCATCATTCAATGTTAAGTGTTACTGTCATTACTTCAACACCTCATCAGCTAGTCATCAAACTTTATACATACCTTTACTATGATATGTAGATGAATATAGGACTATTCTCGGGGGTCAAGGCGGAACAAGGCCAGACATTTGATTCCGCGGAATTCTTGTTTTATCCTTACAGAATATATATATATCTACACCTAGCTGAGATTACTACATGTATCTAAGATAGATATAATGTCTCTACCTATAAGTAGAAAAGCCATGACGATCCACTCCTATGGCTTGTCTCTGATTAAGATACATATATCAGGCTCCAGATAAGGAATTAGTAATTGAGTATTTTCACTCCCATCAATTCTGAAGCAATTGGGTATTGCAAAATTTTAATTGGGTAAAATAAAATCACACTAGTTACTGTTTACACATCAACAGACAGCAATTATTGAATTAGTTTGCTTCGAAATTAAAACATATCTTGACATTTCATTAGAATTGTCTCCTTGAGGTGACAATTCTATTGAAATACCAAGATGTGTTTTCATGGCGGAACAATGCGAGACATTTGATTCTGCAGAATTCTTAATACTCGCTACTTTTGATTTCAATTGTTGTTTTTTTTGGGGTATTTACGCAAATACACAGCTTATCTGGAGCTCTGTATATATTGCATTTTACAAATCTTGCTGTAAAAAATCTTCTTTCTTCAGAGTGACACAACTGCTACAATCCGTACCAGAAAGTTTATGACCAATCGTCTGCTATGCCGGAAGCAGATGGTATGTATAATCGATCAGAAGTCTTCAGAATGTCATTGAAGTTTCTGTATGTACTATGTGTGTGGTCATTTAATCATGTCAAATGTGAGATTCTCCAATATGCTACAACTTCAATATAGCTTGGGTTTTTTAATAGCCTCCATAATTCAAGGGTCAAAATGGCCGAGTAGGACAAAATTTAAGTGTACAATACCAACAAGGTGTATGAACTATGATCACGTGGTACTAACAACAACAGCAACAACAAGTACCGATTCAAAGTACGCATTCTTTTATAGTGTCCTTATTACGTAACGGATTTTGATGAAATATGGCGCATCAAAGTTCAAACGTGTCTTGTTAAGCTGCATTTGGTGGTCTGTGTATTTTCGCCCAAACTTCTGTCGTTTTTGCGAAGAATCGATTTCCGCGTCAAACTCCCTATACCACTAAATGCAACTCATAAAGACATGTTTGCTGCGGCATATTTCATCAAAATCCGTTGCATATTAAGAAAAATATCATATAATACTTACTTAGGAGTGGGCGTTGTTGTAACCACGTGATCATGCACCTTGACCAATGATTTAGTAATGTAATAGCAAATTTGACCACTGCTACAAATTATAGGAGCCAAAATCCAATTTTAAGTGTCAAAATGCTCCGAAGGGTCACTGTCTCTAATGAAAACCCTTTCACTGATATATTACTTTAACTCTTAGAATGCGGGAAACGTAAAATGTCGTCTGCTATCGATTTATGTGTTGTCTTCTTTCTCAATAAAAACATAGTTTAACAACGCTTTAGGGAAATGATTCTAAAGTGTTGTCAAAACATGAATTTGATGAGAAAAATGGGAAATTAAAAATAAACAGCAGACACCAATTTTTAATTCGGCATTGTAAGGGTTAACTGGACACCTGTTACAGACATTCACACCACAAATAACGTGACAATGCCCTTTTTAACATTCACATAGCGAGTTCCTTCATCATGCCATAAATTCATACAATCTTGCAGGATTACTTCGGTATTTGGATACTTCACACCCTTGACTTTTGGCGACATATTTTGATGCGAGTACTAACACTTACATCCATATCCCTGTTTACCATTCTTTTAATACATCTGTTTGTCTATTGTATTTGAGTTACTGGGTATCCCACTTAATTCTATGACCCTGATGAATCCCATGTTCGAGGTCGTTCGAGACGAGCGATGTGATTTTGTACCCAATGTGCAAGTGCAATATCTATAATATTTATAAAATGTATATTTCCTGTAAATGATGTCGAAATGTGAAAATTTCATCAACTTTAGACATCAATTATAGAAAATATTGCAATTTCTGTACATATTTTTCTTGAAAAATTGCATATCTTCTTCGGTACAAAATCACATGGCTGGTCTCTGTCTCATTTGTGTCTGTATATGCGTCATGACTGGATACCTACTATCTCTTGAAAACATGTAGTATATTTTCCCTGATTTGTACTGTCGTGATGGGCATTGAACTTCATTTTGCTGCTTTTCTAGATTGTTGATGTCCTTCATCCCGGCAAAGCCACTCTGGCGAAGACAGAAGTGCGGGAGAAGCTGGCCAGGATGTACAAGACCACTCCTGACGTCATCTTCTGTTTCGGCTTCCACACCCAGTTTGGTGGTGGAAAAACCTCGGGGTTCGCCCTTGTATACGACAGCCTCGACTTCGCAAAGAAGTTTGAGCCGAAACACAGATTGGCCAGAGTGGGTGTTACTGCCTTTCATGCTTTTGTCCAACACATATAATGTGGGAGATGTAAATTGTCGTCTGCTTTGTTTTATATTGTGTCTTTCTCTATAAACAGGATTCCCACTAGTCCTTAAATTCCTGGAAAGTCATGGAATTTGGAAAAATGGATTCCAGTCCTGGAAAGTCATGGAATTTGGATTGCAGTCTAATTATTGGTGTTGTTGAGGAAAGTTCAGTGCAAGTTCGTGATTTCGAGCCAAATGATTTGTTGTGGTAAGGGCAACTGGCACCAAATCAGGATTTTGTAAATTTACTGAATTACTACTTCACAGTATACACAGGTGTATTCCAGGCTCTAACTGGCTCAAGTTATGAGTCGATAAGCCGTAAAACGCCGTTTCATCAGCATCATCCACGCAAATAAGGGTCCTTGAAAGTCATGAAATTTGGTATTCCCAAAAGAGTGGGAACCCTGTATAAACATAAGGGTTGACTGATTAATATGCTGTTAAACCAATTTTTAATTGAGACAAATGGACAATAAAATATTAATAACAGACGGCACAATTTAATTCAGCTCTAAGGGTTGATACAGAGCTGCCAACTGTTACAATTTTTCCGTATTTGTTCCGGAAAATACGTTAGAAATACGGAAGTACGGATAACAATTAAAAAGTACGATTTTTTAAAAAATCCCGTAATCATACATGCCGAGGCGCTTACCATTTCGATTCTTGTTTGTTGTGTAGTAATAGTAATTTCATGCGCTCAGCGATATTGATTTATTCATCACGTAAATTCATAAAATGTCTGCTCCAAAGTGTGCAGCCAACGAATTTGGGTATTTTTTATCGAAAGAAGTTAGGAGAACACATCTGTTCGTCAATGATTACAGCGAGACATGGCCCAATTTGGTCCTGTCAAAGCGCTGTGATGAATTTGCGTCTTGCAAGCAGTGTAATTGTGATTTTTCGGTTGGCCGAAACGAGGGCCAAGGCTCTAAAAAAGTTAATTTATGCATATAAGTGAGTACTGATTTGTGTTCCGGAAAACATATGTGATGTTCCGGAAAATAGCCCCCTTTTCTCTCCATGTTCGTCATGTGACCGACATGGGGTTGGCAGCTCTGTTGATACCCTTTCAGCATTTAAAAAGTATATTCCTGATATGATTAAAGAATTTGTCTAAGACACTTGCTTAGGGGCGAAAGAAGTAATTGGGTATGGATATGCAGCCTATGTTCAATAAATATAAATCCATCAATTGAAATTTGCACTTAACAAACATTTTAGTCGTCCAAGGTTGAGTGAAACAGCCGCCCAGGTCTGTATGCGCATCTACAATTGCAATATGAGGATCTGGGGCCCGTTTCACTAAACTTCCTACGACTAAAATGTTTGTAAGTGCAAAATTATGATAGTCTGTAAATTGCACATTAATAATGTTTTCTTGTAAACAATTGATGGATTTACATTTATTGAGCATATGCTGCATATGCATATGCAGCCTATACTCAATAAATGTAAATCCATCAATTTAAATTCACAGACGATCCTAAATTTGCACTTACGAACATTTTACTCGTAGGAAGTTTAGTGAAACGGGCCCCAGATATTTACGTTCTGACTGCAAGACTATACAAATGCAGATCTGTGCCATTTTTAGCCAGGTTTTTTGAAAAAAAATCCAGGCTATTGGATTAGCGAAAGCCGGGCGGGTGGGCGGCGGGCGGCGTCCACAATCAATGTTACGTTTTCGTTTTGTTTTGAGTCCATTTCTTTGTTACTGTACCACCTAGGACCACCAAACTTTCACAGCTTCATAATCAAGGGGTGCCCACCACATATCACTATCCAACATGTTACTTTTTTTTTTAACTTCACCCATTTTTTCCGCGCAATCGACTTAGCCATTGTCAATGTTAAGTTTTCGCGTTTACAATGTTAAGTTTTCGTGTTTATCGTCCATTTCTTGGTACTGTACCACCTAGGACCACCAAACTTTCACAGCTTCATAACCAAGGGGTGCCTACCACATACAACTATCCAACATGTGACCATTTTTAGCCAGGTCTTTTTTATCTTTTGAAAAACAATCCAGGCTATTGGATTGGCGAAAGCCGGGCGGGCGGCGGGCGGCGGCGGCGGGCTCGGCGGCGTCCACAATCAATGTTAAGTTTTCGTGTTTGAGTCCATTTCTTTGTTATTGTACCACCTAGGACCACCAACTTTCACAGCTTCATAATCAAGGGGTGCCCACCACATATCACTATCCAAACATGTTACTTTTTTTTTAACTTGACCCTTTTTCCATTTTTTCCGCGTAGTCGACTTAGCCATTTTCAATAAGTTAGTTTTTCGCGTTTTTACAATGTTAAGTTTTCGTGTTTAAGTCCATTTCTTTGGTAATCTGTACCACCTAGGACCACCAAACTTCACAGCTTCATTAATCAAGGGGTACCCACCACATATCACTATCCAACATGTTACTCTTTTTTTTAACTTCACCCATTTTTTCCGCGCAGTCGACTTAGACATTTTCAATGTTAAGTTTTCGCGTTTACAATGTTAAGTTTTCGTGTTTAAGTCCATTTCTTTGGTACTGTACCACCTAGGACCACCAAACTTTCACAGCTTCATAACCAAGGGGTGCCTACCACATACAACTATCCAACATGTGACCATTTTTAGCCAGGTTTTTTGAAAAACAATCCAGGCTATTGGATTGGCGAAAGCCGGGCGGGCGGCGGGCTGGCGGCGCGGCGTCCACAATCAATGTTAAGTTTTCGTGTTTGAGTCCATTTCTTTGTTACTGTACCACCTAGGACCACCAAACTTTCACAGCTTCATAATCAAGGGGTGCCCACCACATATCACTATCCAACATGTTACTTTTTTTTTTAACTTGACCCATTTTTTCGCGTAGTCGACTTAGCCATTTTCAATGTTAAGTTTTCGCGTTTACAATGTTAAGTTTTCGTGTTTAAGTCCATTTCTTTGGTACTGTACCACCTAGGACCACCAAACTTTCACAGCTTCATAATCAAGGGGTACCCACCACATATCACTATCCAACATGTTACTTTTTTTTTGAACTTCACCCATTTTTTCCGCGCAGTCGACTTAGACATTTTCAATGTTAAGTTTTCGCGTTTACAATGTTAAGTTTTCGTGTTTAAGTCCATTTCTTTGGTACTGTACCACCTAGGACCACCAAACTTTCACAGCTTCATAACCAAGGGGTGCCTACCACATACAACTATCCAACATGTGACCATTTTTAGCCAGGTTTTTTGAAAAAAAATCCAGGCTATTGGATTGGCGAAAGCCGGGCGGGCGGGGTCGGCGGCGGCGGGCGGCGTCCACAATCAATGTTAAGTTTTCGTGTTTGAGTCCATTTCTTTGTTACTGTACCACCTAGGACCACCAAACTTTCACAGCTTCATAATCAAGGGGTGCCCCACCACATATCATATCCAACATGTTACTTTTTTTTTAACTTGACCCATTTTTTTCCGCGTAGTCGACTTAGCCATTTTCAATGTTAAGTTTTCGCGTTTACAATGTTAAGTTTTCGTGTTTAAGTCCATTTCTTTGGTACTGTACCACCTAGGACCACCAAACTTTCACAGCTTCATAATCAAGGGGTACCCACCACATATCACTATCCAACATGTTACTTTTTTTTTTAACTTCACCCATTTTTCCGCGCAGTCGACTTAGCCATTTTCAATGTTAAGTTTTCGCGTTTACAATGTTAAGTTTTCGTGTTTAAGTCCATTTCTTTGGTACTGTACCACCTAGGACCACCAAACTTTCACAGCTTCATAACCAAGGGGTGCCTACCACATACAACTATCCAACATGTGACCATTTTTTTACCTTCACCTATTATTTCTACGTAATTGACTTAGCCATTTTCAACGTTAACTTTTTAACGTACGTCTAGTTAAAGTTTTTTGGTTTTAAAACTTTTTCGTTATACTATATCTCTGCAACTGCTTCGCCCATTACCTTGAAACTTCACATGGGTGTTTATCATCATCCATATTTTCATTCTAACCCCCAACCGTGCGGCCCCTGTGCCCAATGTCAAGTCAAATTACTTTGAATTTTTTTGTTAAAGATTTTTCGTGTACTATATCTCTGCAACTGCTTCACCCAATACCTTGATACTTCACATGGGTGTTTATCATCATTGTCGCACCTGCTTGCGGAAAGCGCGATCCTGTACCCAATGTCAAGGTCAAATTACTTTGAATTTTTTTGTTAAAAGTTTTTTCGTGTACTATATCTCTGCAACTGCTTCACCCAATACCTTGATACTTCACATGGGTGTTTATCATCATTGTCGCACCTGCTTGCGGAAAGCGCGATCCTGTGCCCAATGTCAAGGTCAAATTACTTTGAATTTTTTTGTTAAAGTTTTTTCGTGTACTATATCTCTGCAACTGCTTCACCCAATACCTTGATACTTCACATGGGTGTTTATCATCATCGTTGCACCTGCTTGCGGAAAGCGCGATCCTGTGCCCAATGTCAAGGTCAAATTATTTTGAATTTTTTTGTTAATTTTTTTTCGTGTACTATATCTCTGCAACTGCTTCACCCAATACCTTGATACTTCACATGGGTGTATATCATCATTGTCGCACCTGCTTGCGGAAAGCACGATCCTGTGCCCTATGTCAAGTTCAAATACCTTGATACTTCACATGGGTGTTTATCATCATTGTCACACCTGCTTGCGGAAAGCGCGATATCGTCGGCATTTTGGCATACGTCCGTCCGTTCGTCCGTGTGTCCGGTTAAAGTTTTTTGGTTAAAGTTTTTCCATCTACTGTATCTATTTGCGCGACATGCAGGCCACGGCCATCTAGTCTACAAAAAGTGGGTATAATTATGTTATCCAAGTGTCTATGCTTGGAAAAAACCTGGCCTTCGTGGCTTTGCCTTGTTCCTTTGTTGCCCAATCTATAAATTGCCATCGACTCGTCTGCACCGAGTTAAAACATTGATTCTACATTTAGCACACAGACCAGGAGTTATTACATCGCCGATTAACCCTTAAAATGCGGGAACAGAAAATTGTCGTCTGCTGTTGTGTTGTATTTTGTCTTCTTTCTCAATAAAACATGGTTTGAAAGTACTTTAGAATCATTTCCAAGAAGGAAAAAGAGAATATAGAATTAAACAGCAGACTACAAAGTTTAATTCAGTATTGTAAGGGTTAATATTCAGAAAAAATGCAGTATTTTCCATCAATGATATTGCATGTTTAAGGGAGGTACCCTGTATTTTTGCATACAACACGTTTGTGTTCACAGCATGGTCTATATGAAAAACAAAAGACCAGCCGAAAACAGAGGAAAGAAAAGAAAAACAGAATGAAGAAGGTCCGCGGCACGAAGAAAGCCAAAGTGGGCACTGGCAAGAAGGTGAGTTAATGGGTTATAAACTTATAATTGGACTCCTTGCTGATGAAAAGAACATGATATGAAAGCTTAGCAACACTTTTAGGCTCTGATTCATCATTTAGGTAGACTGGATTTAATCACTCACTCCTGCATGTTCACACAGTTTAAGATTGTTGTTGCTGCAAGACAATTTGACTGAATGGAGACTGCATAGCCTCTGATTCGCAAGGTCCCTCTTTGTCAGCCAGGGGTCTAATTCAAAGCATATATAATTTTGCTGACAGAAAAAAATATAAAGTACTATACTTTTCATTTAATAGTTTGTCTATGATGGTAAAATATTGCGACTTTCCACACCAAGCATCAACTGTAAAAGTACTATAGACGTGTGAATGGCACCTGGCACTGTATCATGATTTTAGAATTTTAGATTCATCTAATAACGTCCAGTCTATGACTCAATATGATTCAGCGTATTATTCCTCTTATTTACATTTATTGATTCTATGAGAACTTATTTTTTGTTACCTGATCGTTTTACACATTTGAATGTTTTTAATGACGCTACTTTCACATTTTCTATACAGAAGTAAATGTTGTTGCTGCCAATATACCAGGTATACCTTACTGTGTGACTGACCTGTTTCCATTTTGGTTTGCTGTGAATATTGCTTTCTATAGTTTACCTAGGTTGGCACTTAATAGGTAGATTTGTAATTTAGTAGCCCATGACCTCACCGAGACAAACGCACTATGTTAACTGTTTGCTTATAATGTGTATAATGTGCAAAAACACAAATTGAAATAATTTCTTGCATTTGAACAAGTAATGGCTCTGTAGATCGGCAGTAGTTTTCACACGTGTGTGCCCATATAGGTAGAAATGACAATCAATAACGTGACAGTTATGTGTGTTTCCATTGACGAATCAATTCTCAGACACATCTGAATCACAAGGCAGTTGCCTCACAATAACTTGCCTCTGTAAATGATCCATAAGTATTTATTAATGTGATGTTGACATCATTTCAACAAAATTAATTTATGTAGTACCATGATGTGTGCAAATTCATTCTTAATTGTTTTTCAAAAATCCCTTTTTTAATGTAATAAGTTAAGGTAAATGACTTATTTGCATAAATAAATGATTTGTGGTGGAACGCGGCTGGCTAGAAGGTTTGGGTGTTGGGAGGCCAGATATAGTGTCGTATATTTTTTTGAAAAAAATCCTATATTTTCACTGCTGGAAGGGCTGATGATATCACTGTGCTGGAAGGACTGATGATATCACTGTGCTGGAAAGGGCTGGATATCACTGCTGGAAGGACTGATGATATCACTGTGCTGGAAGGGCATGATGCTGCGGAAAGGACTGATGATATCACTGTGCTGGAAGGACTGATGATATCACTGTGCTGGAAGGACTGATGATATCACTGTGCTGGAAGGACTGATGATATCACTGTGCTGGAAGGGACTGATGATATCACTGTGCTGGAAGGACTGATGATAATCACTGTGCTGGAAGGGCTGATGATATCACTGTGGCTGGAGGAGTATGTTGAATGATCACTGTGCGGAAGGACTGATGATATCTGTGCTGGAAGGACTGATGATATCACTGTGCTGGAAGGACTGATGATATCACTGTGCTGGAAGGACTGATGATATCACTGTGCTGGAAGGACTGATGATATCACTGTGCTGGAAGGGCTGATGATATCACTGTGCTGGAAGGACTGAATGATGATCACTGTCGCTGGAAGGGCTGACTGTGCTGATGATGATACACTGTGCTGGAAGGACTGATGATATCACTGTGCTGGAAGGGCTGATGATATCACTGCTGGAAGGACTGATGATATCACTGTGCTGGAAGGGCTGATGATATCACTGTGTGGAAGTCTGGATTGATATCACTGTGCTGGAGGGCTGATGATATCACTGTGATGAAGGGTGATGATATCATGATGGAAGGACTGATGATATCACTGTGCTGGAAGGGCTGATGATATCACTGCTGGAAGGGCTGATGATATCACTGTGCTGGAAGGGCTGATGATATCACTGTGCCTGGAAGGACTTGGGTGGGGATGATATCACTGTGCTGGAAGGGCTGATGATATCACTGTGCTGGAAGGACTGATGATATCACTGTGCTGGAAGGACTGATGATATCACTGTGCTGGAAGGACTGATGATATCACTGCTGGAAGGACTGATGATATCACTGTGCTGGAAGGACTGATGATATCACTGTGCTGGAAGGGCTGATGATATCACTGTGCTGGAAGGGCTGATGATATCACTGTGCTGGAAGGGCTGATGATATCACTGCTGGAAGGGCTGATGATATCACTGTGCTGGAAGGACTGATGATATCACTGTGCTGGAAGGACTGATGATATCACTGTGCTGGAGGGCTGATGATATCATCTGTTTGCTGGAAGGAAAGATGATATCACTGCTGGAAGGGTGATGAATCACTGTGCTGGAAGGAAGATGATATCACTTGCTGGAAGGAGAAGGAACTGATGATATCACTGTGCTGGTAGGACTGATGATACACTGTTGCTGAAGGGTGATGATAATCACTGTGCTGGAAGGACTGATGTATCACGTGTGGAAGGGGCTGGTGTATCACTGTGCTGGAGAGGATTGATATATCACTTGTGCTGGAAGGCTGATGATATCATCTGTGCTGGAAGAGGACTGATGTATCATGTGCTGGAAGGACTGATGGTATCACTGCTGGAAGGACTGATGATATCACTGTGCTGGAAGGATGATTTATCACTGTGCTGGACGGATTGATGATATCACTGTGCTGGAAGGGTGATGATATCACTTTGCTGGAAGGGCTGTATGATATCACTGTGGAAAGGGCTCTGATGATATCACTGTGCTGGAAGGGACTGATGATATACTGTGTGGAAAGGGCTGATGATTATCATGCTGGAAGCGCCGATGATATCACTGTGCTGAAGGGCTGATGATATAACTGTGCTGGAAGCGACTGATGATATCACTGTGCTGGAAGGACTGATGATATCACTGTGCTGGAAGGACTGATGATATCACTGTGCTGGAAGGACTGATGATATCACTGCTGGAAGGACTGATGATATCACTGTGCTGGAAGGACTGAAGGGCTGATGATATCACTGTGCTGGAAGGGCTGTTGATATCACTGCTGGAAGGGGACTGATGTATCATGTGCTGGATGGATCTGATGATATCACTGTGCTGGAAGACTGATGATATCACTGTGCAGGAAGGACTGTGATATCACTGTGATGGAAGCGGCTGATGATATCACTGTGTGGAAAGGTGATGATATCATGCGGAAGGGTGATGATATCCTGTCCTGGAAGGACTGATGATATCACTGTGCTGGAAGGACTGATGATATCACTGTGCTGGAAGGGCTGATGATATCACTGTGCTGGAAGGACTGATGATATCAACTCGGGAAGGGCTGATGATATCATGCTGGAAGGACTGATTGATATCACTGTGCTGGAGGACTGGATGATATCACTCTGAAGGACTGATGATATCACTGTCTGAAGGACTGATCGATATCACTGTGCTGGAAGGGCTGATGATATTCACTGCTGGAATGATGAAGGGAAGATATCACTGTGCTGGAAAGGGCTGATGATATCACTGTGTCAGGAAGGACTGCTGATATCACAAGGTGCTGAAGGACTGATATATCACTGGGTGCTGAGGGCTGATGATCACTGTCTGGAAGGGCTGATGATATCACTGTGGCTGAAGGGACTGAATGATATCACTGTGCTGGAAGGACTATGATATCACTGTGCTGGAAGGACAGATGATATCACGTGCTGAAGGCTGATGAAAAATCACTGTGGGCTGAGACTGATGATATCATGTGCTGGAAGGCAGAAAGATATCACTGTGCTGAAGACTGATGATCACTGCTGGGAAGGACTGATGATATCACTGTGCTGGAAGGACTGATGATATCACTGCTGGAAGGGCTGATGATATCACTGTGCTGGAAGACTGATGATATCACTGTGCTGGAAGGACTGATGATATCACTGTGCTGGAAGGACTGATGATATCACTGTGCTGGAAGGACTGATGATATCACTGTGCTGGAAGGGACGATGATATCACTGCTGGAAGGACTGATGATACACTGTTCTAAGGCTGATGATATCACTGTGCGAAGGGCTGATGATACACTGCTGAAGGACTGATGTCACTGTGCTGGAAGGGCTGATGATACATGTCTGGAAGGACTGATGATCACTGTGCAGGAAGGACGATGATATCACTGTGCTGGAAGGGCTGATGATATCACTGTGCTGGAAGGGCTGATGATATCACTGTGCTGGAAGGGCTGATGATATCAATTCCCACAACTCAAGCCTTGTTATATGCTTGATTGGCTTTAAGAACAAAGTTTATTTAACCAGGTGATCTGTAGCCTATTTCATCAACATTGCAAAGTATACTTTAGTAGCAAAGTATACTTTGAGGGAGAAATTTTCATTTTTTTTTTAAATTTATTAATTTTTATTATACTGAATTTATTACATTATCACAGCCATTTAATGGCTGTGATAATGTAATAAATTCAGTATAATAATTCTGCATACTTTTAATCATGAAATATATGCATTTGTTAGTTCTATGTGAAATTATGTATTTCAGGAAAAATAAATGATTACTCCCTCGAAGTATACTTTGGTAGTAAAGTATACTTTGCAATGTTGATGAAATAGGCTACAGATCGTGAAATAATGTGCTTGTGATAGTTTCCTACCGCTAAACAAATTTGGTTGTTTAGCAAAACGGTCCTACCACAAACATTATTTCATGATTAAACAGCTCTCCTTGTTGTATAAACTACTTATTAAAGCTACGTGGCTACTTTCGGTAGCACCAGCCTACAGGTTTAGGTATCTTACAACACTTGTTTTTCTTTGTTTCAAGCTTTTGAAAGTCTGCAAAAATCTACCTCACTGACACGATTTATGCATAAGTGCAGCATCTGATGCTGTTACTGGCATGTAATTTTGTCCACATGTATACTTCATATACATTGTACTTGTCTTCATCCATATTTTCATTCTATAGCCCACCTGTGAGACCCGGCCCCTGTTATCAACATCAAATGGCTGAAAGTTGTTGTCACGTTATTGAGGGATGCACAATGCACCTGCCATCAATGTTGCTCAATACTGATCTCATGGTTTAAATGTCACAGAGGAACAGTTGGGTTAAAAAAAAATACAAATCTACATGAAATTATTTTCTACTAACCTGTTTCCTCACTTTCTGCTCATTTTCGGCTTTACTGTGTTACAAAGATGAGACTACATGTAGTTTAGTCACTGTTTTATGGTGTGGATTTTTATCAGTGTGCTGTGTATTACTAACACTAAACAGTAGTGATATCCAGTCGTTAAAACATTCAGACTAACACAGCCCCGTGCAGGCACCGGGGCGGGATCAACTGATCCTGAGAATAGTGCTGCAGTAGCCATTGCTTGTCGTAAAAGGCGACTAAACTGGCTTAACGATTGGGTTCATACTTTCCGGAACCCACTATACCGAATTTGGCCCTCATGTGCATTTTTGGCTTTCTTGTATGTGAGAGTTGAGTCGGGCTATGCCCCATATATAAAAGTAAGATTAGCGCTAATCCTATTACTTTTAGGGGATGGGATAAATGATGCTGGTGTGGCGAGGGCCTGGCACCAGATCAGGTTGTTCTAATTTCAGGACTGAATATATATTTTGATTGTAAATATTGAGTTCTGAAGTTGGGATTTACCCCCCTTGGACAGGTGGATACGGGACTCGACCCCGTTGACCCGTCTGCGTGTAGACTCCCTGAGGCTTGTACCTCTATGTCAGAAAAGCGGACGTTAAACCCTATTCACTCACTCACTCAGACTAACACAGCTTTTATGGAATCTATAATTAATTTAAGGCCATAAAAAAGTACTTTGGTTCTCAGACATGTGGTTTGTGGAATGCGACTCGGGAGGGCGGGCTTTTTAATGTTTGACATGTTCGTCTCTGATTTTTTTCAAGTCGCAAGATGCATATATATATATATGTTCTATAAAGTTACTACAACCTCTTTAGACGTGAAAAATCACCAGATTTCTGTCTAACATAGTTTTGCATGGTAGTGTATTTGATTGATCATATGGCAAATTTATATAATTTCTTTTTTCCATGACGATAAAAGTGATTTTTCTGATGTGGCGATATCTGTACTTTTTTATGGCCTAAATAGCAAGAACTACTGGTAGTTGTAGACCTGAAATTTGTCTTCTATTTTACTTTCCCATATAGGATTCAGGAAGACATATTGTTTTCGAGAGATTTCTTGTCAAATTACAGCAATTACAAAGATTATTATAAGGAATGAATGGCCTTTTTGTGGAATTTATCAGGGTATAAACTTGGAAAAGTCGCGGGAATACTGGACGAGGCCAGCGACTTTTCCGAGTTTATATCCCCGATAAATTCCACAAAAAGGCCATTCATTCCTTATAATTCCAGCATTTGAAATAAATCCATGAAGAAAATGTGTTTATTTTCCGTTTTCTTAAGAATTATTTTAACTGTGCCTCATGGTTATGGAAAGTAGTTCGGCATGGGAGTTTACTGGGATATAAATTTTGGACAGAGACTTGCTACGGGCCAATCAAATATTAGCGAATTGTGTAAATATTTTTGTGCTGGAATTATAGTGTCGTAAATATTTGTGTGTTTTTTTTTTTCATCATTATAATTTGATATGTGGCATACAACACTAAAACAGAACCAACTATTAGAACATTGAAGCATGTTTAAAAAGAAGGTATATTGCATATCATATTCAGACAAGAACGCATGCTCACACATGGCTGACTGTAAGATGGGAGGGCATGCATATTTAATGATGGATCCATCCTTAAGGATTCATATCTTAATGGTGAACCTTACCGGGACTAGCATCTGGGGCCAAATGACCAAGTTTAGTAAGGTTACCTCGGTAATCTGGCAGTACTTGCAGATCAGAAACACAAAATTATTTCAGTTCTGAAATATTGTATTGTAATTTTAGTGCGCGATGGACAGTACTCCATCCAGATCATCTGTATATGACAATAAATCCCCAGCTAATAAATAATCTGTACATGCCTTTTGGGCCTTCGTGAAACCCTGATGGACAAATTTTCTGAAAAAAAGGGAGGTAACAAGAGACCATTGGTCATAACTTCTATATCCCTTGAAGGATTACTTAACTAACTATTTCAACACAGCATACTTGTGGACAAATGCAACACATTCTTGCTGCCCTTAATATGACATTGACCTTCACAACTTTGAACATTTTCACGCATTAAGAAGTTCGCCATATTTTTGTTATTGTCTCGCCTGCATTGAATGATGACGCCGACGCCGGAAAAGCAAACCTATGTCTCGCTTTCCGCTTCGGAAAGCGAGACATAGGTTTGCTTTTCCGGTGTCGGCGTCATCATTCAATGTTAAGTTTTCGTGTTACGGTCATTACTTCAACACCTTATCAGCTACAGTCATCAACCTTTATACATACCTTTACTATGATATGTAGATGAATATAGGACTATTAACAAAAATTCCGGGGTCAAGGTCAAACTATTTCTTTCTATGTTACAAACTGAACATTAATGCATGAAGACCCTTTTTCTTGTGTGCTCTGTACACCTTACCTGTAGAGAGAACAATAGCCTTCTCCAGTTGAACAATAGTGACTGGGAGAACCATTCACCTGTGCAAATGTCCAGACTGACCACTAACTGACCACTATAAACTTATTACAGGTAATTTATACAGGTAAATTACGTTTCCGTAAACTGTGTTGACAATATTGTACAATATGTGGACCTGTGCAGATATATGTAGATAAATATAGGACTATTAAAAAAAATCTGGGGTCCAGTAGCGAGCATTATTTTTGTTAATTTTTAAACTTGTTTTTTTCCATTTTTTTTTTCAAATTCTTTTTCAATTTTTGTCTAGTAGCATAAGGTCGTAAGTGCTATATACGGACTATTATCATATAATAAAACAATTATTGACTAGTGAGCCATAGAATATAATCTGATATTCTATGGCTCACTAGTCAATAATTGTATATGTTCGGGCCAGATTATATTCTATGGCTCACTAGTCAATAATTGTATATGTTCGGGCCAGTGAAAATTGCTTTCTGGCCCAGGCTCGAGGTCAAGGCACAAGGCGAGACATTTGATTCTGCGGAATTCTTGTTTCTGTCATAATTTCTACAACGCTTGATGGATTACTTTAATATTTCAATACGTCATACTTGCGGACAAATGCCACACATCCATGGTGCCCTTAATATGACCTTGACCGTCTCGACTGTATTAGAATACTTATATCACTTTTGGTTAATTAACGTTGCCATAGTTTCTCACATGTGCCAGGCGGGAGCATTCGTGTGCCGAGAGGCCACATTTTCTTGCATTAATTTTAAATACATGTACCTCATCTATGCGGCCATCTACATGTATCACCATTTCATTAAATTTATTATTTTCCATACCCCCCACCCACACATGATCTATACCCAAGGTGTGTCACATGATTTAAATTTGCATTACATTTAAGCATTGTTTTAACTTTGCAATCATCCATATTTCCACTCTTTTAATCACTGTTCCGTTCTTTAAGTCGGATTCCAACTTTTGAGTTCACGTCAAATCAGAAACCATCAATGCTTATCAGGGTTGGCCGGGAAGTACCGGGACCGGTATTTCCGTGGGAAATACCGGGAAATATGAATTTTGATGTTATTATTTGATAATTAAAGTTATTTAAATTAAGTTTTAAGCTCAGTAATAGTTAATTAAACAATCAACAACTTAATAATTAGATATAGGGGTTAATTACAATGTATAGATCTGTTTCATTCCCAACTAGGGGTACTCATCAGGTGGAATATTTGGCAACCATGACATTTATATTTTGGTTGTATTATTTTTTTGTAAATTACTTTTTCATTTTTTAGGAAGCATCTGAGCGTCTGATAGATACAATTCACAAGGATAACGTCATCATGATCAGACTATGTTTAGACAACAGGCTGTTAATCGTCAACCTTCTCCCACACTAATATTCGGTATCAAGAAATGAGAATAAATGATCTTAGCATGCATGTTGTGCATACACATAGTCTCTTACGAGTCTTATATGACTGACAATGTACTGTTGTTTTATGCTTTGCATTTGTATTACTTATTTGCATTATTATTATGACATTTATTTAACGTGCAGACTATGGGCCAAGACTATGTGCCACGATGGTACGTATGAGATACAGTACCTAAAATCGTTAAAATTAGCCAAAAGCCTACTAATGTCTACTTATTTGCATGTACATTGATGAGACTTTAATATACTTTAATAAACCATCAGACTATGACAACAGGCTGTTAATTGTCAGCCTTCTCTCACACTTTGTGTGTCATACTGTATAATAAGAACCCAGGTGGTCTGTATATGGTCATGTCAAGTTGTAAAACAATTACACTTACACTGTACATGGATTATCCCTGTTATCAACAGGGATTTTCTCAAAATTCCAAAAGCAGCTTTTATTAGTGGCAGGTTACTATAGTAATGAGGGGTGTTCTGATATACAATAAAATAGACAGTTGGCAAATACTACATAGACTTTTATATAGGGAAGAAAATTGTCTAGAAAATAATGATGTTTTTTCCTCTAAATAAACTTATTATTTCTTTTTTTATGGCAGAATGTTTTACCTGTATGCTTATCAGTCTACACAGATATAAACCATAGTAGATATAGGGGAATCATCTTGACATTTTGGAATTAAAAAGACCACCAAGATTCATATTTCCCGGTATTTCCCAGTATTTCCCGGTATTTCCCGCCGTCCTGGGAAATACTCTTATTTCCCGGGAAATTGCCAACCCTGATGCTTATGCAGGCCTCGACCACCGGCTAATTTTTAAAATGGGTGGAATAGTTAGTTGCACAATTGTGTACTTATTTTTTCCATGTTAGTATTTTGGGCTTTAAAACACCGTGTTTTATTGTGTGCATCTTTTTGTATGGCCATTGTAAAATGTGAAACATGCTAAAGTAATTTGGCATTAACTAACAAAAAAGTTCATCTTTGTATACAAACATGCAATAAAAGCTTCTTTCTCACCGTTATTCTTTGTTTCTGTTTCAGTAATGGCTGAGGATGTATACGGGCGTCACACGACCAACTGTGCACTCTGCATGTATGCATACATGTAAATAAAGAGAAAAAACATTTTCTGTGTTTGTATATAAATATGAGGTAGATGTCTCTAAAACGGGCAGTAACCTTGTTCTGTAGATGTGATTTAGGAATGAAAACTCCCAAATCTTGTTGGTCTGCATGTACATGTATATATATGCAGTGGAACCTCTCTAAACTTGATATCCTGGGTGACGTTAGTGAGATTCCATCACAAGACATTGTTTAGTGAGATTCCATCACAAGACATATTTTATAAGAAGTATCTTTTATCCCGTCAACACAGTGCATATGTGCCGTGAAACACGGTGATGTGAAACATTTTTGATATCCAGTCAATAGTAATTTTGCATTTTACAGCCATTTGTAGGTGTTGACGGGATAAATAGAATAGTAGATTAGTGCTGGAATGGGAAAAATATCTGGCGCGGCACAGAAACAGGATGTGCTCGGCAGAGCCTCGCCCATCCTGTTTCCTGAGCTTTGCCAGATATTTTACCCCATTCACGGCACTAACCTGCTATTCTCTATATCTCCATACGATGTCGGATCAACTAACTATTCAATGCTAATAATTTGACCTTTGGCGCCACATGAGTGAGCTAGGAAGATGATACACATGATTGTTTCCTTCCAGGGATGGCCTAGGGGTTGGAACACTACTTCCAATCCGGAGGTTGTGGGTTCAAACATCGCCTTGGGCATCCCACTGGCCTGTCGTATGAGACTTTAACTGTGGTCCCGTCTCTATATGACCTTAGCTGTTGGTGGGCCGTTAAACCCATTCACTTTCACTTTTTTGTTTTCCTTATTTTCATTGCATAGCTTGCTCATGTGGTGATCAAGGCCAATTATTTAGTCGTTTGTTTAGATCTCCTTAACCACATATTACATGTAACCTGGTACCTTAACTGAAACTTGGGTTGAAGCATGAAAACACCGTTTTATCCGTTCTTAAAATGGTCTGCGTGGGTGGCAGGTCACGTGGGAGCACACGATGGGTAATTTAACAATGGGGGATTCATCAGTCGGCACAAAATGTTCTTTATAGGAATTAAATAAGTGTATAATTGTGTCACTCACCAGTTCTAAAAATTACAAGTGTCCGGAAAACAGATAAAATCATTTAGTAATATATATTTTACTGATAGTGACGCGCGTTGGTATCGGGCTATTTTCATATGCAAATGAGGCATGATATTTTTTACTTATTTATACTAATGAAATGAGTCTCCTGAAACAAAAATATTTTCGACAGATTATAAAGTATGATCATGGCACATCAAAAAATAAATACAGAGAATAAATAGTAATGTCTGTTAACACGGTTATAGCCCCTGAATTTTTTTGTCTAAAATAAAATGTATACTAATGCCAATCAATACGTGGGGTAATGGTGAATTAATGTTTATTTTGCCAGAAAATGTCGTATGTACAGAATATATAAAAGTATCTGTATCACTATATTATAACCTACTGCTGTGGCATGTACCTTTAATGGAATCTCAAAAGGAGACCTGGTTTTACCCTCGCGTATGTCATTCTTGTATGTGACGGTTGAATCTGGTTATACCCTTTAGGCAGGTTAAATACGGGATCCAACCCGTTGGACCGGCCTTAACTGAACTTTTCTGTTGATAGGCCGTTAAACCCCAATGAATTAAATTAATTTCAAGGCTGAATATATATTTCTTTTGATGTAAATATTCCGTTCTGATTTTGGGATTTTCACCCCAATGCAGCCGGTTAAATGCGGGATCTGACCTGTTGACCCAGACTTCAATGACCCCATTGGAACTTCAGGTTTGATCCTTCCATCTGTTTGGCATACACTGCGTCAAACTCTTCATTTTCTGCCACAGAGAACCAGTTCTTCCAGTCTCCTACAGTGCCTGAAAACAGTTGTTCAGTAGCCGATTTCACTAAAATTGCTAAGCATACTGAAGATTTCTCCCTCAAAGTGTACTTTGCAATTTTGGTGAAATAGGCTACTGAGCACCAGATGATGTGGTGTATTTTACGCATTGTAAGAAAATATACCTCAACATATTACAATGTATGTGACCAACGTAGTCTCGGATCAGCCTGCACAATTGTGTCTGACGAGGCCTATGCTGTTTGCCATTAAGTCTGAAGGATCTTGTTTAGCAAATAGTATGCATCCACAAGGCTCTAGTCGTCGTTGGTACTGATTTATAAACTATAAAGCTTCCAGCTCATATCGGGACACCTGCTGGGTATTGTAAAAAAATAAGTCTAAGAAAACTTCCACATTTTTATTCCCTCGCACATCGTAAAGGGAATAAGAGGGATCCAAAAGTTGTGTCTAGTCGCAAAACTTAATGTTGGGGTTAATTCATTATAACTTTTGTTTCCCTTAATTAATGGAATGCTTTAATATTTTATAGATGCATTTGTAACAGCATCCCACATCATTCTACAGGAATCTCGTGGTGCCCGCTAAGGTCAATGTCAGTACTTAGAAAATGCACTGTTTCGAAAACTTGACGTTTGGCTTAATTCATTGTAACTTCTGTTTCCCTTGATGGAATGCTTTAATATTTCATTGATGCATTTGTAACAACACCCAGCATCATTCTACAGAAACCCAATGGTGCCTGCTAATCACAAGGCAAAAAGGTCAGACTTAGAAAATGCTCAGTATGGAGGGGATACATGCCGTTAGCGGCATTATTTGATTTGGGCACAATTTTTGTCACGCCTGCTTTAGCTGAAGGCCCTACTATATTAATATGACCTTGACCTTTTTTACCTTCATATTTTTGTGGAAACACTTAAACATTTTTTTGCGTCAAAAAGTTTGTACACGTTTCTTCACCATGTGTTGGTGGGCCATTAAGCAACATTCCATTCTTCACCATGTTATAACTTGAAAATTACATGGCAGATTGCTTTAATATTTGGACACTTGATACACGTGAGCATTTGGAACACACTTTGTTTGCTTCAAAAAGTGTGTACCAGTTTCTTCATCATCGTATAACATTGCTGCCAAAATTGGACACTTGATACATGTAAGCATTTGGAACGTATAGTGTCTTGCTGCCAGTAATATGACCTTGACCTTTTTTCGGATCCGCCTGCAATCTAACCGTTTTGTTTATGGCAATTATCCTACTTCAGTTGTTGAACAATGTAGACCCTGCGCGAATGAGCAGGCTGGTCTGGGCCTCGGGTGGAAGATTCGGACCTAGGACCCAATAGTTGGCTCATTTGGAAAACGCTACCCCACCCACCCATTTCCATACACTATACCTTACAACCTTTTCCAAGGTAAGAAACAGCTTCGCAAAAATGCCGTATTTTCGGGCTCGCTCAAACACCACACATTTCGAGTTTTCTACGGACTTATGTCTGGTAATCGATAAATGTATTGGGTCTTCAAATGTATTCACTTCAAGCATCTGCTTTTAGCATTTCGTTAGTTACGGGCAAATTAGCTATCACAGACGCGTTAAATCGGGCCGACATACCATTTCAACATATTGACGTGGATCAGTGCAATAAACATCAGTAACTCAAATGTTACAATTTGTGACTAATAAGTATCATCCACTAACCTTGAATTATCTAAAACATCCTTTTATTTTGATTTGCGTTCCAGCATTTTGGCATAGCCTTCCGTGAACTTTACATTTGGATTCCTTTGTTATATTCGCATAATGATCAACAATGACGTCACAGGAAAACCCGAACTGGAGTATATTTAATTATCCTATATTTGTTCAACCAATCGGACCTGTGGTGATGCGTGAAGCGGGTTGTGTGGGATTGTTTCGGACAGAGAAATTCCTCTGTGATGTTGGTAGTTAAAATGCGTGTAACTAACAATATACTAAACACAGATGTTTAAAATTAATATATTTGGGGGCCAAATGCATTAATCTATTACCAGAGGCGTAACTCAGCAGAAAAAATCGAAACTTGCGTTTGAGTGAGCCCGAAATTAAGCCTGTCTATGGCATTTTTCACAAACTCTTGTCTATCTTGGAAAAGGCTGTAAGGTATAGTGTATGGACATGGTCAATTAAACGGTATGGGTTCCTCATAGGAATCGCGATTTGCCTGGTTTGGCCCACAGGTTGAAGTGACGGACCAAGGTCTATAAATACATTAAATATACCTAAACGTATCAATAAGCATAAGTGGGAAAAAATCAGTTGAAAAAAAGAGTTTACTCTGTTAGAACACACTACAAGGTGCCTATGTCTTTAATGGTCCGTACTCGGACGGACTCTCACGAAACAGTCAACCGATTTATATAATTTCCGCCAATTGCAAACGATATATTCTCCAATGCGCAATGTCACACGTTTTCGAGCTAGAGATTATTTTGTTCAACACAATTCCGCATTTGTCTTTAGTCGTAATACTTCGGTTAACCGCGCAAACCTCTTCAAACTGTACATTTACGTCGCCTGGGCCCGTTAAGGAACAGTTTGCATCGAAACAACCTTGTTTCCAATGGAACATTTTATCAAACCTACATTTATACCAGTCCAATGCGTCACGACAGACAATTCAATCGCACCAACATTCCTATCATTTCTCGGGAAGCCACATTGTCTACTTGTTGATGGGTTTTCCCGATGACGTGATCGCTAAGCTTATGATTGGTTGAGATTCGTGGAATGCCGCGCGTAAGCGTCATGTTACACCAGCCAGTGACCTGTTTACCTTGTAAGCGAAGATGTGAAACGGCACCAACTGACGCGTCACCGGCAAAGTCAAAGAAAGTGCCCGATGTCTTCTTACTGGAGACAAATGCGGAACTTTGTCCATAGCTCGAAAACGCGTCGGAGAATACATCATTGCGGAGGGCTAACATTTGCCTAACTTCTGCCATAGGCGAACATGATACAAATCGGTTAATTGTTTCGTGAGAGTCCGTTGTCTCGAGGCCGTCCGAGTACGGCTCATAAAACACATAGGAACCTTGATAATGTGTTGTAACAGGAAGTAAAACAAAGTTTAACTTACTTTTTTTTCTCACTTATTGAAACTGTTAGGACTATTTAATGTATTTATAGGCCTCGGTATGTTACTTCAACCTGTGGTTTGGCCCTCAGGTACGTTTTTATCTTTGGCTATGTTGTTACCTGTGAGTTGAATTGGGTTATTGTCCATTATAAAAGAGAGGGAGTCAAGCGATTCTGGTGTGGCGAGGACAGTGCCACATGCTTTTAGATGATAACATGTATAATACTACATAAGCGGTGGAATACCTCCAACATCATATGCTGTCCGGTTATGACAGATTCAACTGTCATTAGTGTATGTGAGCACTCCAAAACGTGTGTACGGTTGCAATACTAGTAACATTGGAGTTTTTTAGAGAGGTTCTACTGCATTGTAGTATGTTTATAACAATGCTTACACCCGACCTGTAGAAATATAGGATCAAAACAATAACAATAGTACGGTGGCACAGAGGGGACATGGACATATTTTTTACTCTCGCGTGCGCACGCAATAGGTTTTGCGTGCGCACGCGATAGGGTTTTGCGTGCGCACGCGATAGGTTTTGCGTGCGCACGCAAAACCCTATCGCATTCGCACGCAAAACCTATCGCGTGCGCGCGCAAAAGCTATCGCGTGAGCACGCAAAACCTATCGCGTATTTACATGTCCCCTCTGTGCCACCGTACAATAGACACCTGTGAAGAATTAAGTTTTTGTTTCTGTACGCATAGCTGACCGTGCATTCAGCTAAGCTAAGTGTGGCGCTAACTTCAGGTGTCAAGTTTCTTTTTAAACAAAGAAATACATATACATGTGAAACGAATACTCAATTGAAAACCACTCTTACACAAATTACTACTTGCATGAGAATTCATTTGACACGATCATGTTATATTTCGATCGACTTACTTTTATCGGGTTTGTTCTAACATTTAAATACGATATGCGTGTCTGATTTGTCTTCGTGCAATTGGTAAATCCATGACGCATGCTCTCATTTGGCCCCGTTTCTTTCGGTGAAAATTAACATACTTAAGCATTTAAAATACAAAACTCGATACACGTTGAATGTTTACATATATTACAATATTTTGGTTTATACTCTGTAAATGGTGAATTACAAGCGTGTAAAACTATGCTGTGCTTTTGTTTTGAACAATTATTTTCGGACAATTCAAAGTGCAGAAAACGAAACTTTATACGAAGTAAAGCATCGCATGACCGACACAGACGGGGTATAATGGTTAAATACTGTGCCAAGACATTGTGTCAGGGACGGAACATTCTAGTATCTTTGTGTGTACGTCTACGTCCTGTCCAAGTATAATAGTTCGGCATTACTTCTGGAGGATACCCAATAGACTCGCACAAAAATAGCTCTGTGCAGTTTACATGTATAGCAAGTGTGTATAGCACTGAGCATATAACCGATGTACTTGCGTTTATGAGAACTGACCTGCGTATGCCGTCAATATGGGGACGGGTGCGAGCAGCCGACAACGAAAGGAGAAGCCCGTCTACTGCATGATGTGCGCGGCGAGAGGACTGACGTGCGAATCGGTCGGTTTCTGTACAAAGTGCGTCTGCTTCATGTGTTTCACGTGCGTGCAGTACCACCGCCAGAACCGGCGTCTCCAGCAGCACGACATCTACATGGGCCAACAGCACGTGCTGCGGATAGCGCGCGAATGGACAAACGTAGAACGACGGACTAACCCGATGTATGACGAAGCTTACAATGCAGACGACGACAGACTTGCAGACGATGTCGGGCAATATGTAGTCGCGACCAAGGGTGACTTACCGAAGTGCATCATTGTCGCCTGCGTTGTTCTGGGAAACGGCATGGTTGTCTTAGCCGACGAGCGGAACAGGAAAATAAAGGTGTTTGACAGTCAGTTTAGCAAATCGTACTTCCAGCACATAGCGAAGCTACCGTTTGACGTCTGCGCGTCCTTGGATAAACTGCCAGAAGGTTTCAGCCAAACGATGAAAAAGGAAATGAAATTCACCGCCTACTACACACTGAAAGATACCTGCGCAATTGGCGTCGTGACTGCAACAATTTCAGGAGGTGCGAAATTTCGCGAGAGCATCCCGACAAAATTCCCATGTGTTGGAATAACATGCTGGTCTTCCGGTCTGGCGGTGACGTCAGTGTCGTCTATCACTAAGCAGTGGGAATTGCGACTTTTAGACTTCAATGGCGTCAGCAAGTTTCTCTTCACGCGAGGCTCCGTCGATAAACTCGTGCTAACGTACCCCACCCACATGTGCACCATTTCAAACGGGCGACATATCGTGATTGCCGACACGGACAGCAGCTCTATCATCTGTTTCGACACGAACATCCTCATGATGAAGGTAACATTCGTCGTGCAGAACGCCAATCTGTCGGCGCTAGGGGACATGGCAACAGGCGCAGACGACAGTATTTACGTCGTCTCCAGGGACTCGCACAAGGTATTCAAGCTGTCGCAGAAGGGCGGCAAGCACATCCGCCTGGAAACTGTGCTGTCGGCAGCCGACGGCCTCAAGTACCCGGCGGGTATCGCGTGTGATGTATTCGACGACACGATCCTCGTGAAGGCGGAGTCGGACACGAACGATCTGCGCCGGTACCGGTTGAAACCACAGGCCAGTCTTAAAACCAGCCTGTTAACCGCCGTACCGTCTGATCAGAGGAACACGAAATTATAACTACTGAAGCACCACTATGCAATTATATACACAACCACGTGTGATAATCTTGCACAAATGTCAACGTTTCTGAATATATATTGACAGTCTCAACTCGATCACAATCAATCAGTTTGCTTGGCTGATCCTGAGCTGTAGTACAACTCATGCTCAGCCAATCAAGCTGCTTGATTTCAAGCACACTATTCAAGTACTTTGAAATACAGTAATTGACACATATTGACAAAAATAGCACATGAGGTGGTGTAGTTATCATGTATGTTAATTCAAACTATTTATTATAGGAATGAATGGCCTTTTTGTGGAATTTATCGGGGATATAAACTTTGAAAAGTCGCGGGAATACTGGACGAGGCCTTCCTTATAATTCCAGCATTTGAAATAAATTCATCAAGAAAATGTGTTTATTTTCCGTTTTCTTAAGAATTATTTTAACTGCGCCTCACGGTTACGGAAAGTAGTTCGGCGTGGGAGTTTACTGGGATATAAATTTTTCACAGAGACTTGCTACGGGCCAATCAAATGTTAGGGAATTGTGTAAATATTTTTGTGCTGGAATTATTACCATGACATTTCCGGTACTTCATTCAACCGTTCTGCTGGTGATTTAACTACAACGCGCCGCCAATTATGTAAAGCTGTGCAGCAGTTTCAATCGAAACGATTGTTTTGTGACTACACTACCATCAGCCTTGATCGCGCACAGCTCGGGCTCAACACTTTAGCTGACTGAATGATTGAAACAACAAAGGCATGTACATGTATATATATATACATTGTACATTGAAATTCACCAGCATGTATGTGGTTGGGATGGCAGGCCTCGACACATTCTTAATCTTCCCTTTGTCCAGATTGGATTTCGGCTCGTACATTTCTATGTTTTTCATGTTTATGCCGCATTGTCGCTTAAATTACCACTCGTCCAGATCGCGCATTCACTCGCCAATACGAGCGGACGAGTGGATTTGTCGATGCAAGTATGGGGAGCGTTGCAGGTTCAGTACTGAAATTAAAATGCTTCCCGTTACTTAGGGGTATGGTACATGCGGTATATATAACAATGGCTTAACTGAGTTAGAGACCAATAACAGTAGTAGAAATTCAATTTGTAAAACGTAATGCGTATTTGTTGTGACATGGTCATGTAAAGGACATACTCACCAGTGCATGTGTTACAACTGGATATACATATACAAATTAAGTAGACGTCGGGAGTGAAGGAGCCGTGGGACCCCTGATAATCCAATGATCCAAGCATAATTGCTTCATAAATGTGAAGGGATATATGCATAACATACATGTGAACATTTTCTTCTTACTATATCCCACACAGTGCATGTAGTTGGCATGTCGGCCATCTTAGTGTGTACAAGTCATCGGCCAGTTTTACCTCTTGCTGCTTTTGACACATACCACAAATAATATGACAAACACATGAATCAAATTTGGTGCAACATTATGGGCATACATCAGACAACAGCGTGATATGCCTTGTTTTCATCAAATTTATATACAACGTCTGTTATATGAAGGGTTTCTTGACCCTTTGCTAAAGAGTAAATACTGTGTAACAGTAAGAACAATACACAGTGCTGTAGATATATACCTGTATTACCATATATACTGTATTGCTTCCAGTGACTGGTAAGCAGTTATCTGAGTGTATTGTTACTACTGTCTACTTGCCTGCTCTGCGAGTAAACACGGCTTTTACCTGTGTCATATTTACTTCAAATAATAGACAGTGCATCAGTTGGACATTTTACACATGGAAACAGTGTCCATTGTACATTTTGTGAGTGATGGTAGAAAAGCACGGATGCAGTAACGTTGATGGTTTACTTATTTCCCATCACTGTCACATGCAGTAACGTTGATGTTTTACTTATTTCCCATCACTGTCACATGCAGTAACGTTGATGTTTTTCTTATTTCCCATCACTGTCACATGCAGTAACGTTGATGTTTTACTTATTTCCCATCACTGTCACATGCAGTAACGTTGATGTTTTACTTATTTCCCATCTCTGTCACATGCAGTAGCGTTGATGCTTTACTTATTTCCCATCTCTGTCACATGCAGTAACGTTGATGTTTTACTTATTTCCAACCACTGTCACATAGCAGGTAACGTTGATGGGTTTACTTATTTCCCATCACTGTCACATTGCAGTTTAACCCGAATGATGTTTTACTTATTTCCCACCACTGTCACATGCAGTAACGTTGATGGTTTACTTATTTCCCACCACTGTCACATGCAGTAACGTTGATGTTTTACTTATTTCCCACCACTGTCACATGCAGTAACGTTGGTTTGATGTTTTACGTTATTTCCCTTCCCAGCTGTCACATGCATCACATTGCAGTAACGTTGATGTTTTACTTATTTCCCATCACTGTCACATGCAGTAACGTTGGTTCACATGCAGTAACGTTGGTGGTTTACATATTTCCCATCTCTGTATTGTTACTACTGTCTACTTGCCTGCTCTGCGAGTAAATACGGCTTTTACCTGTGTCATATTTACTTCAAATAATAGACAGTGCATCAGTTGGATCAGTATGAGCATCAGTATGAGTGATGGTAGAAAAGCACGGATGCAGTAACGTTGATGTTTTACTTATTCCCCGTCACTGTCACATGCAGTAACGTTGATGTTTTACTTATTTCCCGTCACTGTCACATGCAGTAACGTTGATGGTTTACATATTTCCCATCTCTATCACATGCAGTAACGTTGCTGTTTTACATATTTACCATCACTGTCACATGCAGTAACGTTGCTGTTTTACATATTTACCATCACTGTCACATGAAGTAACGTTGATGGTTTACTTATTTCCCATCTCTGTCACATGCAGTAACGTTGATCGTTTTACTTATTTCCCATCACTGTCACATGCAGTAACGTTGATGGTTTATTTATTTCCCATCACTGTCACATGAAGTAACTTTGATGTTTTACTTATTTTCCATCTCTGTCACATGCAGTAACGTTGATGTTTTACTTATTTCCCATCATTGTCACATGCAGTAACGTTGATCGTTTACATATTTCCCACCACTTTATATCCACGAGGAGGGAGTTAGCCCCATTATTCCAATAATACCTTTACTTTCATTGATGCTTTACTTATTTCTTGATCAAATTCCACTCTTATGTGAGACAAAGGGTATTCCATATCCCGTTACGTTATCACATGGACCGATTCATATATTCATTACCGCTGGAAGACAGGCTCATTTCACTAAAGTAATAAGCCTGTCTCTCCATTATATCGTGGGATTGTACTTCATGGGACTTCCACTGAATAAATAGACAACCGCGCTCCCGCATGATTTATATTTGTTTTGTTTTGCTACAATTATTTGCACCAATCTTGCTAAACCAATTACAATACAGTGAACACCCCCGTAGAAATATCACTTTGAAATGTAGCTGCACGTTTCCCGTTTTATAGGCAACAGGTTGCACTATATATTATGTAATGCATAGTAATGAAATATAATTATAGTTATGTACTCGGAACAATTTGAAATGGATTTAATCCGTGAATTGCTGAATTATTTGCCGTCTGTTGTTTAAGTTTTATTTCCACTTTTCTTCACAAAAACGTGGTCTGACATCACTTTAGAATCATTTCCATCGGAAATGATTCTAAAGTGATGATCGGAAATGATTCTAAAGTGCTGACAAACTATGTTTTGTTGAGGGAAAGACAACATAGGAAATTTAGACAATTTTCGTTTCCCGCATTCTAAGGATTAATTTGCGATTGGAATGAAACCTAATATACAGTGGGATCAGCGTGTAAGTGCACACACGAACGAACACGACAGGTTGGTTACAACCTGTCGTGTTCGTTCGTGTGTGCACTGACACGCTGACCCCACTGTACATGGTGTCATATCCAAACGTGTATAGCTACGATTACCAATGGCAGGCGAACTGAACACGGACAATCATGATTATTTCCCTTGGCGTGTTGCATGTCAAACAATTTCCTAATTATGGTTGGCCACCACCATCGATATTTGCTATATGTGACTGGAAAAATGTGGTTTATGGGATTTGCGACCAGTGTTGTTCCTGACACTCCTGTAGCCTCATAATATTTCTATATTGCTTGTTAAAAGCATGGCCTGTGTTTCATTGATCTGGATCTACACTGGTCGCAAAACCCATAAGCATCATTTATCCAGAT
Organism: Conchocele bisecta; assembly: GCA_029237695.1. Lineage (NCBI taxonomy): Eukaryota > Metazoa > Mollusca > Bivalvia > Lucinida > Thyasiridae > Conchocele > Conchocele bisecta. Next base: position 69,490,113 of record CM055267.1, read on the forward strand.
TATCCAGTCACAGCCACATATAACGGTTAACCTAACCATTTACTTCATTTTTGGCTATTCTACGCTAGTTTCCTGGACTTAATATGGATGATGTTGTGGGACATATTTCCCCGTCATTTGCACAAATACTGCTCTGGATCTACATTAATTAAAGTAATTGTTTTATTATGGTTAAGAAAGATGAATTATTCTCGCCATTATATACAGAGGCACGCCACTGTACACGCGCAAATGAAATACTACTCTACCACTTATTAGTTGCGAACAGTAACTTTTGCAATATACTCCTGTACCGTCCGTGCTACGGACGGTACGGGAGTAGATTTCAAGAGTTACTGTTCGCAACTATATCGTTATGACCTATCGATGTCGTCACTCCTCGGTGAGTATGTAGATTTGGCCTTCCTGGAACATCGAAGCTACATAAACTCAAATACGTATTGCTAGGTCCTAATAATTTGAGCCAGCGTTAAATATTTAGAGCTAGCTCCAAATGATTTAGAGAGCTCTTTAAATGATTTGGAGCTAGCTCTAAATATGTAATGCTAGCTCCAATTATTTAGAGCTAGAATTAGTTATTTGAGTTTATGTAGAGTTAGCGTTCCGTACTGTCCGTCAGTCTTCCACGAATATAAGTTAACCAAGAGGCAACTGTATCTAAATGACGAATTGTATGAACTCCAATTGCTAGCCTCCAAGTGATCGTACTGATGATTGTGGTATGTATGAGACCATTTTCTAACGGTGAGCCAAATATAGCAACACGTTCACTCTGGTTCCATGAATATCTGGAATCTAGGTCGTGCTGCTATTATTATGTCGGTTCTGTATAAACGTTTGACCGGCCACGGCGAATACAGCTTTATTGAATTACTGTTCCTATTGTAGCCAACGGTAACTCTTGCAATCTACTCCCGTACCGTCCGTACGGGAGTAAATTGCACGAGTTACCGTTCGCTACGGACGGTACGGGAGTAGATTGCAAGAGTTACCGTTCGCAACTATATATAAATGCACTGAAAATGACTCGCTAACCCGTACAACGTTGAATTAAATTTTGTCGTCTGCAGTTCGTCATTTTACTTTCAATTTATCTCGTCAGAAACTTGGGTTGACTACTGTAGAATCGTATAACTTTTCAAAGGAAATGATTCATCAATTTCATAAGTCCTGGCAAACCATGTAATATTTTTAGAGTGAAGGAAAACCATAAAATAATAGCAGACCGTACTTTACATGTGCGTTTCCAACATTGTAAGGGTAACTATGTAGGTCATGATCTGAATGCTGATGCGGGGATACGCTAATCATAAAGTCAATAATGCGTATGTATGCCGTGGCGAGAGACATATTCATACATTTCCTCGCGGTATTACTCGGCTATCATATTCTATATAAATATATTTCATATTCCGGTAGTGTAATGTTACTACCGTATAATACAGAGATGGATCAGTTGTTGTAAGCTATGGATCAGCTGTTGTTAGCTAGATAATCTATTCACTTGGTGCTGCCCCCCGCGCCGGTGTAAACTGTTTCACGTCGAAATGGACGGCGGAGTCCCATTCAGATACATGCAGAATATATTGCATAAACACATTTTCGTCTAGCAACATAGACGAGAAATGCGTTCATGCAACAGCTCTAAGTAGAGACGAGTGCCATCTCGTCAAGAAACCGGTGATTTTTTTTACTTGAAACACCAGTGCTATTGTTAGCAATTATTCTGTTTTGGGGCTCGTTCTTCATTGGACCGATTCATAACATCGATGTTTGCAAAAAAAATAGTATGACTTGCTATTTGCATTGAAAGTACCATGCAATATGGTCACCATACATGTATATAAATAAAACGCTCTATACGCCGCTACTCAATGCAATGGAATGAAACGGTGCTTACCGGCCCATCAACACAAAATTGTATCATTTAGGCAAGAAATTTAAATGAAGAAGATGTGGTAGGCAATCAAATACCGCTACTCAAAACCCAGGGATTCCGCTGGCGATCGCCACTTTCGCAATTGGCGATAAAAATAAACAATTGGCGATAAAAAATTACAATTTTCGAAAAATAAATAAAAAAACAACCTTTTTTGATTTTTTTTCTTTGACAATTGTAATTTTTTATCGCCAATTGTTTTTATTTTTTTTGAAGTGGCGATTTTTTTATTCCCCCCAGCGGAATCCCTGAAAACCTGCCTCTTGCAACCGCTGGTACGTTCACATCAGAGTACTAGTAAAACTGTTTTCTCCGATTCGTCACTACTTTACATATAACATTAATTTATATTATGAAATGAGCTTTTGAGCATAGATCATTATCAGCCGATGTGACATTCAGCAATATCGGCGACAATTCCTCTTGCAAAGTATGGCCCACTGGCTGAGAGTATCATGGTTATGGCAAGTGTAGTCCCTTAGCTGTTTCTGGCGAACATGTAATATTGTGATTGTATACGGTGATCAGGATCTGCTATGGCGGTACAAGAACGAAAGTTCCCTTTGCCAATACCGTTCCTGTGTTAACTTTGCGCCCCAGCTGACGAAACGGATCTTAGAAAATCACATATTGAAAATCTGAGACACGGTTCCGTTAACCCTTACAATGCTAAATTAAATTTTGTCGTCTGCTGTTGATTTTTATTTCCATTTTTTCTCATTGAAAACATGGTTTGACAACGATTTAGAATCATTTCCATTGGAAAGTGTTGTCAAACCATGGTTTTACAGAGAAAGAAGACAAACTATAAAACAACAGCAGACGATCATTTACGTTTCCCGCGTTCTAAGGGTTAAAGTCAAACCAGGATCTAATATTTTTGTGTTTTGTGATGGCAGCATGTATGTATCACCTGAATGGTGTACAATGTGGCTACTGTTTAGACTGCACGCTGAGACATACCTCATTTTCCACCAACTCCCCAAAAGTATACTTTTGGAGTTGATGCAATCGGCTGCTGGGGCTACACTTGTCGCAAGCGTATTCAGATCCATTTTGTAAGCCGGGTCGTGTTTTCCATACAAGCCAGCCCGCACCTCCAGAGAGAGCGATATATGTATACTCGGCACAATTATCATCTTCCGAATATAATGTTGTAGGCGGACCATAATTGCCGCACTCACTATTTTTGCATGTTAATGTCCCTCTTGATAAACAATTACGGTTTATTTTGACACATGTTGATGTTAACATCTTGGCAATGGCGGACTACAGTTCTGGCGTTCCACTTCTGTTTCTGTCGACCTGAATTGCATTGTAATTATATCTAACAAGAGAAACACTAATCACAATGGAAACGGAATAGTTTGGATAAACTAAAATGTAACTACATTGTATTTAACACTTTCAACCCTAAATAACTGGAATGGACTGTAATATGTTACTTTTCCGACCAATCCACGTGTCACAAAATGATTTTCAGACTAGTCCATTTTACAAAAGGAAGTATGTTTTTCCCTAAAAAATATGGAAATTACTTGTAAAAAGTGTAGATCCTGATGAGCACGAGCCGGCTCATCTGGATCTACACTGTTTGCAACACTGCTACAAAGGTATGTAGTGTTGAAAGGACCGTATACAATAGGCAAACACACCGCGGTAATCACGGCCTTGAACGGGCACCACCGATGTGCACTAACAGGGTGCACAGATGCAATAAACATGCAATGAATGCATCCAATGCAATAAACACATGCCAATTTAGTAACAAATAAAACCAAAGCAACGAATGGGTGATAGAACAAGACCGTCAATGGGTCCAAGGAGATGGGTAAAGGAATTCATTGATAAATAATGCGCAAACGTTTATCAACCACAATGGAACGACTTGGACACAACACTTCAAACATACGAGTTAAACCCGGCTTACGCGGCGTCATGAACTTTCAACACATATTCCTTTCCGCTGTGTCTCTCCGGGACAAGAACACGCGACATTCAAATAACATAAACAAATAATACGACAGTTTTGGGATTGGAACATGGCCCAGGAAAGGTTAATGACAGAAGATGACAGTACTTTTTAACCAATTTATTGAATTATCTGACAATTTCGTTTTCGGCTGATGTTCACACTTTTCTTCTCGTCTGATATTCTCACAGAAGTTATTTTATTATTATTAATAAAATGAAAACCACATACTGAATAATGGACCCCGACTGAGAAAAGACGTCTTACGGCATTTACAAAATTGGAAATACTGTTCCTCTTGCACGTTCACTCACTACCATGGACGGGCATAAACACGGTAGGTATAGTGCATCACAGTGAAATAATGACAAACAGGCCCACAGAGGCGAATATGTGACTGGGACTGGTGGAATGAGGTCTTATGGCAATTGTGACCAATGCATCTTCTGATCAAATAGCACACTCCTGTAACATGCTAATGATATATTCGTGTTAGAAGCATGACGGTTGTTTCATTGATGGCATGGTGAACAGTGTAGATCCTGATCAGACTGTGGATGTAAAAGGCTGGTCTTGATCTACACTGGTCGCAAAATTTCCAAGTCACAGCCACATATGATGCTATGCTAGCTGCATACGTCGTAATCATATATACGCACTCACTGTCTTTAAACAACGCGTATCAACAGTTAAATTTCCAGCGACCGCCGCCATAGCGTGTAGAGGTAATCCTCGTGCTAATGAGTGCTTGCCGTGTATTCTCGGAAGTTTAAATCCGCAATAAGATCCCCACCTCAACGACCTTCCGGCGTCTGGGATTCATCCGTCTCCTGAACGACTAACCAATTTCATGCTGAAGACGTTTTGGACGAGCAAAATAAATATTTGCTTTATTTCTGCTAAAGTATGTGTTTTTACCACTCATTTGAACCGTCTCGTCGAGACGGTTCAGATGAGCGGTAACAACGTATACTTTCATGAAGAAATGACGTTTTGGGATAAGAATTGTTTGAAGATGTTGATACCTGTGTATATGTTTCAAGCATGAAGAGGGTTAAACCAATGATTTGTTCTATATACGCCCCCTGTCCAAACGTCATCAACATTATTATAACTGCCCCCGCACCAGGAACAGGCAGCTTACATATGTATTTAGTTTGTTAATGGTTTGTACAACGACCTATCAACAGATAAGTTCATTTGAGGCCAGATTGTCGGGATCGAATCCCAGTTCTCTGGACGGATGGGAGATCCCACAATTATAACGAACATTTACAGAAAATAATTTGATCTGGTTCCAGGTCCTCATCACGCCAGAATCACTTGGTCCCACTCCATAAAAGTACTATTATTAGTACTAATCTTACTACTTTTATAATGGGCATAATCGGCTTCAACTCTCAAGTAACACTACCACTGCCATGTCCTGACCAGCCGCCCACACCAGAAATACAATTAGCATCACTCCATTATGACACAAGACAAATCAGTAGTTGTAAGTGTGTCATAACCACACTAAATCCACACATGTTACTGGCTATGCTATAAATGTGAAGATGGCTGGAGAAATGGGGATTATGGATTTTGCGATCTGTGTAGATCCAGATCAGCCTGTGCATCCGCACAGTCTGATCAGGATCTGCACTGTTCGCAATTTCATCAATGAACCACCCGTCATGCTTGTAACATAATATATCGTTATCAGGATACATGAGTGTGCTATTTGATCAGCAGCTACACTAGTCGCAAATCCCATAAGCCCAATTTCTCCAGACATAGCCACAGAAATAGAAGTTATATTGGGAAGTTGGCGACGGGAGACAAATAGATATTAATCAGATGGAGCACAACTTGCACTGAACAGACGTGCACAATAATGGGACTGGCCAGGGGCTAGTGGGAACCACCTTATTGGTGTGCACGCACGTCATGACGCCTGCTGAGCTAGAAATGTGCCCACCAGCCGTGTAATTATAACATAGTGAGGTACAATGGAACGTCTCTAAACCGGACGCCGAGAAATGATGGTTGTGCTTAATTTTGATAGTGTTCTTTGCCCTTTATCTGCGATGATAATGTCTGGTCATGATCACAAAGTACACATGCGTGTCTTGAAGTAGTCAGCTGTCTGTTTTACAGTGGAACATCTCTAAACCGGAGCCCCCAGGGTGTCCGGTTTAGAGAGGTTCCACTGTACTTTGTGTCACACTTTAACCATCGTTACACAGAGAAGATCGGGTAATATGTTCATGGAAACTAATATCCCGAGTCAGCCGCGTCATCAAGTTTGGTATTACACGTGGAACCAATGAAGTTGGACCATCCTATATGCGAGAAATGGCTTACTGAAGTTTCACACTTCAATATAAGTCCGCATATAGTTTCAATAGCAAACCTACGCTGCTTTCTCACCTATTTTCTGCTTGCTTATGCTGTCCTCTGTTGCACGGAGGGATCCACATCGTCGGCTTATGTGTTGAAGCTGTATATGGTCGACGTGCTTCTTAGTGTATGTTGACTTTTTTACATTACAACTTTCTTGTAAGTAACCTAAACTTTCTCTGAAATCGGCTGAGTTCAAATAAGTTGTCGAAACTGGACCGATAGCGCCTTCTGTGGTGTCGTAATCCTCACTGGGATGAAAAGACGGTGCCTGGTTTGGCATAAACCGCGCGGAGTAATTTCTATTCGCACTACTTTCACATCTACTTTCACTTTGAAAATCTGATTATCTTCTGCGTAATGTATCGTATTTTCAGGATTTTAGACGCACATTAGGTGCGCAATACACCACAGAAAATAGTTCGAATAACTACGAGCAAGCATTGTACGTGTATGTCATACGAACTTTTTTGATGGTGAAGTTGTAGCCGATTTCATCAAAATTGCAAAGTATACTTATCTAGCAAAGTATACTTTGAGGGAATAATCGTTCATTTTTCCCGAAATGCATTATTTCATATAGAACTAACGGCTGCATATATTGGATGATTAAAAGTATGCAGAACTATTATACTGAATGTATTACATTATCACAGCCAAAATGATAATGTAATAAATTCAGTATAATAAAAATGAATAAATTTATCCTTAAATTGAAAATGTCTCCCTCAAAGTATACTTTGCTAGATACCTATACTTTGCAATGTTGGTGAAATAGGCTACAGAACTAATCTTGGAGCCAAGAACATTGTAAGTGGGGGACTTGTCATATAAGCATCTACTTATAGTGTCCATGTGTGGGCAAAGTGGATTAACGGGATTTATGTTTGCTGTGAATTCCCAAATGCCTGCTTTCTCAACCCGTTTCCAATTGAGAACGAATCCGTTTAATAATTTAAATTATGTGACCAACAGCAGACAAAAACGGTCACTGAGACAAAAACAAGCCCGTCTAAAATAGACTGCGCCATCCATCATATTGTCAGACTCGCAATTTGCTTCAAATTGATGAGTCCGAAGAGGAGACATTGATTCGATAAGTTTTCAATAAATGCGTGGTTTGGCCAGACAAGCACACTAAATCTGTCAATTGGACACGCGGTCCGCCGGCAAACTTCAAGCATCGTCTCGAGTATTACTTGTTGTACGTCACTGACGGTTTCGACCGAAATATCATGTATGAACACAATTCTTTATCGTTTCAATATTCACTTTTTTCAATACAATTTTGACCACATGGTCTGTATCAAAGTAACTATTTTGATAAATACCATGTGGTCGAAACTTTAATAAAAAGAGTATTTGATACATAGCATGTGGTCGAAAATTTAATAAAAAGTGCGACTTTATCAAAATAACTATTTGAAAATAACTATTTTGATAAATTCAACAATTCTGCAAAAACCAGGAACCCACTTTTCCGACGTTTCGGCACAAGGCCTTTATCAATGAATAGTTTCTACTGAACGCTAAGTGGCATCCATTTTAGATTCCACGTTCAGTGGCATCCATTTTAGATTAGCGTTCAGTAGAAACTAATTCCTTGATAAAGACCTTGTGTCGAAACTTCGGAAAATGGGTTTCTGGTTTTTGCAGAATTGTTGAACATAGTAATTGTATTATTGCGGAAAGATTACTATTTTGATAAAGACGGTAGAAAATGTAATAAAAAGGGCGCCTATAGAAAACAACTGTATTATAATGTGCTTCCCTTAGGAGGTTATGGGAAATAACAAACCACTTTATTTTCTAAATTCTCCGCAGCACGAATACGTTGTGCCAATTTTCGTTTGGAGCGATTTAAATAAAGACTGTATCATAACATATACTTGAAGGGAAGTACTACGTTTTGTAAAATCAGTCCAGGAGACCGCCACTTTTGTAAAACAATTCCCATGAGTTGCAAATTCGGAGTTTCGCTTAACCCTTAGACTGCTGAGCACGAACATTATCGTCTGCTGATGCTTTATATTTTGCCTTCTTTCTCAATAAAGACATGGTTTGACAGCACTTTAGAATCATTTCCACTGGAAATGACTCTAAAATGCTGTCAAACCATCTTTTTGATGAGAAAAATCGAAAATAAAAAATAAACAGCAGACGACAACATTTAATTCGGCAGCGTAAGGGTTAAGCCTGTGCTACACGTATAGTGTGTTTGTGTCATGGACTGTTATACTATTGGCACACTCATTGGCACAGATACAATACGCGCAGTAATACTGCATTTGTACTGTATACATTCTGGTAGTCATGTTCAGCGATTATATTGAATATCTTAATTGCAATACTGTTTGAAATTGGCGATTTGAGATTGATCACATGACGAAATACCTATGGGACTAAGTTGCATTTCAATGTGATGAGTCATTGAGTGTCACTCATCGAGATGCATACATAGAGAATAGTAGGTTAGTGCCGTGAATGGGAAAAAATATCCGGCAAGGCTCATGAATGTCTTTATTTCTCATCAGAAGTATATGTTGTGGCCACTCATTTGAATCGTCTCGCCGAGACGGTTCAAATGAGTGGTCACAACATATACTTTGGTTGAGAAATAAAGAAAATAGATAGAGAATAGTAGGTTAGTGCCGTGAATGGGAAAAAATATCTGGCAAGGCTCAGGAAATGGGATGGGCGAGGCTCTGCCGAGCACATCCCGTTTCCGTACCGCGCCAGATATTTTTTCCCATTCACGGCACTAACCTACTATTCTATTTATCCCGTCAACACCTACAAATGGCTGTAAAATGCAAAAATTGTATTGACTGGATATCAAAAATGTTTCACGGCACCGTGTTTCACGGCACATACGCACTGTGTTGATGGGATAAATAGGCCATGACAATCATCCACTGAACATATCGTGCACAGTGGAACCTCTCTAAACCGGACACCATGTGGACGCCATTTTGTTTAATGTAGATGCGTTTAATTATATTTTAGTTCATTGTCGTGTCGGTTTATGATTGGAAAGAACACAAATCGTTCATGGAGTGCTTAATTACAGTGGCACCTCTCTAAACCGGACACCCCGGGATGTCCCGGGTGTCCGGTTTAGAGTGGTTCCACTGTATTACCAATGTTTCTGCTCTTATGAAGATGTCGTCATGTGACAAATAGAATCTGATTTGACTCATTTAAATTATGATACTCGCCAGCAAGTGTATGCACCTTGCAAATGCTCGATGCCTATGAGACAAACCATGCGATTTTGTACGTAAGAAGTTTTGATCAGGAAACTATTTATAGAACTTGTGATATTTTATGTATATGATGTCCATAGTTGACGAAAGTGTCATAGCAAATGTGGTTGCTCTTAGCATGTCGACAACATTGGACGTAATTGACGGAAAATATCGTAAATTGTGTGCATATTATTTCATGAGATATCGCACATCCTCTGAGGTATAATCTAAATCCCAGGCTTAGAGAGGTTTCTTGAAATAGCTGCTTCATTTTCAACTACAGTGAAACCTCTCTACACCGGACACCCTTGGAGGTCCCCCCAGGATATCCGGCTTAGAGAGGTTTCACTGTAAATCAGGCATTTTATCATTCTGAGCCATAGTTATATGCGATTCGATCACTAACAGACATTATCCCGTCAACACAGTGCGTATGTGCCGTGAAACACGGTGCCGTGAAACATTTTTGATATCCAGTCAATACTATTTTTGCATTTTACAGCCATTTGTAGGTGTTGACGGGATAAATAGAATAGTAGGTTAGTGCCGTGAATTGGAAAAATATCTGGCGCGGCACGGAAACGGGATGTGCTCGGCATAGCCTCGCCCATCCAGTTTCCTGAGCCTTGCCAGATATTTTTTCCCATTCACGGCACTAACCTACTATTCTCTATCTATTTTCCTTATTTCTGAACCAAAGTATATGTTGTGACCACTCATTTGAACCGTCTCGGCGAGACGGTTCAAATGAGTGGTCAGAACATATACTTCTGATGAGAAATAAAGAAATTATTGAGCCTTGCCGGATATTTTTTCCCATTCACGGCACTAACCTACTATTCTGTATGTATCACCCGTGATAAATGACCAATAAGATCACAGGTGTTCTATTGGTGTTCGGTTTAGGGAGGCTCCACTGTATTGTTGCTGGTTCGTTCAATAAATCTCTGGTTAATATGAAATCGTTGGATATATTCGGAATAATATATCAGAAACTACAAAATGCATGTGTATGTCTTCAATAGATCTGGGGCCCGTTTCACTAACAAATCTTAGTTTGTTCATAAGTTCGAACTTAAGTTATAACTTATGACAAAAGTTATGACCGACTTAAGTCATTGATTATTTGGTTTCACAACACAAACTTAAGACGGTCATAACAAGTCCGTCATAAGTTACAACTTAGTTATTGTTTACAGCTTTGGTATGTGCCGCGCGGGTTCGAATCCCGCTCGGGGCTTATATTTTTATGATGACTTTACTTTCCCTTTATGTGTTTTGACATTTAAAATAACGGATTTGCAAGCCTAATGTTGAATATTATTAATTTTTAATAATAATCTCATGTAGAATATAAATTTTATCTCAATATTCCGACACCATTGAATACATGTGGATATCTTTATTGCCAACTAGTGAACCTTATACTGTAATATAAACTGGCATATGGCATGAAACAGCAACAAAATAAGCAATTAACAATGTTTTTATTTTTACATTCCAATAAAATTGTAGTTCGACCATTTTTATTTTAAATTTTACTTAGATTACCTCATTAACTCAGAAATCACGTTTCAGAGTCAGCAGAACACATGTACTGTCGATTATTAATGGTATGCCCGGTCAGATATGGATGTATCTGATACAACTACCAAATGACATATTACATTTATTTGAACTGGACACGGGTAATTTGTTGATTACATGTAGAAATGCATGCACTGTGTGAGTCAGTGTCACACATATAGGATTGCCCCTGAACATGTTTACCAGTATAGGACTGAATTAATGCGCACGTGCGTTCAGCGGACGGGTCTGACATTTTTGTTAAATGCGTCAGGACTGTTTCTCCATCTAGTCTGAAAACCAGGTATCTCCTTATCAGAAACGAAACACAGGCTAACACTGTCCGCAAAAGTTATACTGCATTTCTTTCTAGAACCACTTGATTTGCTAATGTTGTATATCTCTCCAGTAACCGCCAGGGTACTACCAGTTGCGTAAAATCGCAATGCAGTCAACACTTGCAATGACACTGACAGACTGTGTGATCTCAGGGTTGACCGTATGATGTCAGCATGTGCAATGTTGCATACTTGTAGAAAAGAAATCACGAGACAGCCTGCATTTCGATATTTGGTCCTCGTTATCCATGAAGTCTAGGGGATTGGTTCGGTCCTAAAGACTCGTTCCCATGGTAAATTGCGCGCCTGGATTATAGCAACTGCAGCTGCCATCGTTTGTATGTTCTGTAAAGAAAGAACAAACAACAGTCGGATAGTCAATCAGACTGATGAACGGACGGACGTTCATACATGACACACCATTAGGTTGCATATTCATCGTTTTTAAAGAAAAGAATGACCACTTAAGATAGAATAGGCTTCGGTTACGGAATATGTTGCATTGTTTTCGTTTGTCATAGGCGGCAACTCCAACCACCTAAGATCCCAAACATGTGCCCGGACGATGGCCGGGCCGGGCCGGGCCGGGGCAGGGCAGGGCAGGGCCGGGCCGGGCAGGGCAGGGCAGGGCAGGGCAGGGCAGGGCAGGGCAGGGCAGGGCAGGGCAGGGCAGGGCAGGGCAGGGCAGGGCAGGGCAGGGCAGGGCAGGGCAGGGCAGGGCAGGGCAGGGCAGGGCAGGGCAGGGCGGGCAGGGCAGGGCAGGGCAGGGCAGGGCAGGGCAGGGCGGGCAGGGCAGGGCGGGCGGGCGGGCGGGCGGGCGGGCGGGCGGGCGGGCGGGCGGGCGGGCGGGCGGACGGGACGGGCGGGACCGACCGACCGCACCGACCGACCGACCGACCGACCGACCGACCGACCGACCGACCGACCGACGACCGACCGACCGACCGACCGACCGACCGACCACCGACCGACCGACCGACCGACCGACCGACTGACCGACCGACCGACCGACCGACCAACAGACCGACACCGACTGACACCGACCAACGACACTGACGACCAACCACTGACCAACCAACCGACTGACAACGACCGACTGACACCGACCGTGCGAAACCAACTGACTGACACCGACATACCGACACCGACAGACCCGGACCGACCGACCGACACAGACCGACACCGACCAACACCGACTGACACCGACCGACCGACACAGACCGACCGACTGACACCGACCGATTGACACCGACCGTGCGAAACCAACTGACTGACACCGACATACCGACACCAACCGACCGACCCGCACCGACCGACCGACCGACACAGACCGACAGTGACTGACACCGACCAACACCGACTGACACCGACTGACAACGGCCGACCGACACCGACCGTGCGAAACCAACTGACCGACACCGACATACCGACATATCGACATAACGACACCGACAAACATACACCGACGGACACCGACTGACCGACACCAACCGACCGACTGACCGACCGACCGACACCGACTGATCGACCGATACCGACTGATCGACCAACACTGACCGACACCAACCGACACCGACCGACTGACAGACCAACAGACACCGACCGACACTGACCAACTGACACCGACCAACTGACTGACACCAACCAACAAACAGACATACATGAACAGCATACAGACGGTTCGTTACGAGCCGGCTCATCTGGATCTACAGTGGTTGTAAATGTTGTCGATAACTGGGCATAACGAATACTGGTAACGACATGACCTACATCACAAATAGCAATACACGGGTAACTAGCACAGGTGTGGCTATCTATATGTAAGCATATATGGTTTATATGGCAGATACTTGCTAAAATAGTACGTATGAAGTGAACATTTACCTGCTGTCAGTGAATTGTTTTCTCCACCTCGGCTCACATGGGGGCATCCATCTTTGTTTATTTCATAAGTTCCGACTTAAATATTTAAGTTATAACTTAAGACTGCTAGCTACCTGTCTTAGTTTTCCATCGTAAATTTCGATTGTCGTTCTTGCTAAGATGTTTTGTGAAACGGACTAAGCACGTACTCCGGACTTAAGTTATAACTTATGACAAAAGTACTTGCTTAGTTCGTTAGTGAAACGGGCCCCTGTTCTTGGATGAACATGTGACTATAAACCAATACTGTTTTATGATTCCGCAGATGCACACAGGTGGAGAAAATGTACCCTATGACATATGCGACAAGCGTAGCTCCAAGTCAGAATGAATGCACATTCTGCTCAGGACTTACATATGTGATGTTCGCCATTCAGTCACTGGAGTACTTTGATGTCGTCAAGACCATAATTATTCGATTCGTGACAGGGCTCTTGATGACTAAGAACTTGATTGTTGTATATGGCATAGGTACCTATACAAACGACTCGGTATCAACATATGATTGTGTTCATGCAGGATCTTCTACATGTAACTGAAGGAGAATTCGTCAGGAACCTGGGCGCCGTTCACTAAACTTCGTACGACTAAAATGTTCGTAAGTGCAACATTATGAGAGTCTGTAAACTTCACATTAACAATGTTTTCTTGTAACCAATTATTGGATTTACATTTATTGAGCATAGGCCGCTGCAGCCTATACTCAATAAATATAAATCCATCAATTTAAATTTACAGACTATTCTAAATATGCACTTACGAACATTTTAGTCGTACGAAGTTTAGTGAAACGGGCCCCTGGTGCCTATTTCGACGTAAATACATTTTACGCTAGTGCAGAGTTCAGCACCAGTGTCACCAGTGTCACCAGTGTAGCCTATGTACGATGTACGTTCATTACACACAAAGATTCAATTTTCGCATAATTGGCTGTCTGCCGTTACGCTGAGCGCCATTTTCTATTGCAACAGAAAACGCCCCCTCAATACCACATAAACGATCAAAGTTATCGCTTCGTGCTTGCAGACATGTGCATATGTTTGGCATAACAGCCCTCATTACGCAAAACAGGCATCATAAAGTATGCCGCGCTCCAAAACAAACATGTCCGTGTTCTGTAGACGTCTCCATCGACCGAAATGTTTGCCAAAGGAGTATTTACTACCGGAACCAAATACGATATCCAGGCCAACCGAAATGTATGTGTGTTCCTGTTACCGTTTTCTGCAGGTTTCCATCCTCGATCACATCTATGGGCGTAGTATACATAGAGAATACCAGACTAGTGTATTTTGATATCAAGTTTAAAAGGCACGGCTGGGAAACGTGCAGGAATTCTGCAAGCACGAAGCGATAACTTTGATCGTTTATGTATTATTGAGGGGGGCGTTTTCTGTTGCATGATAACAGTGATTTGGCGCTCAGCGTAAAGGGTTCCTGTCAATTATGCGAAAACGGAATATTTGTTGACAGTGTGTAGTGAACGTACATGGGCTACACTGGTGACACTGATGCTGGACTCCGCACTGGCGTAAACTGCATTTACGTCGAAATAGGCACCAGTGGCCCGTTTCACTAAACTTCGTACGACTAAAATGTTTGTAAGTGCAAATTTAGTATCGTCCACAAATTTCAATTGATGGATTGACAATATATGTAAATCCAATAATTATTTACAAAACATTTTTAATGCGAAATTTACAGACTATCATATTGTTTCACTTACGAACATTTTAGTCGTACGAGGCTTAGTGAAACGGCCCCCAGTTTCCTGACGAATTCTCATTCAGTTACATGCAGAATATACTGCATGAACACATATTTTGATTTTCGGTACCTATGGCATATACAACAATCAAGTTCTTAGTCATCTAGAGCATCTATGCTCGTTCGATAATATAGTTAAGTATTGCAAAATAGTCGACCGAGCTCAGGATATCGCTAGGGGGTTCCGGGGGGTCCGCATCCTGCATCGCATTTCCTGCGTTCTGGCGCATTTTGGAGCATTGACACTGTCACAGTATGTTTAGACATGATTTTTGATTGAAAACGTTTAAATTTTGAAACAATAAGACAACGACCGAAAAATGCAGGGAATACATGGCACTTGACATGAAACGTGCCTTGTAACTTGTAAAAAATCTTTATTCGGCAAATTTTAGGGGGGGGGGGGGCGCGCGCGGGCCACACACCCCCCCCCCCCCCTGAATCCGCCCATGGTGACTGAACATCATACATGCAAGTCCTGAGCAGAATGTGCATTCATTCTTACCTGGAGCTACGCTTGTCGCATATGTCATAGGGTACATTTTCTCCACATGTGTTCATCTACAGTATCATAAAAAAATAGTGGTTTATAGTCAGATGTTCATCATAAAACAGATCTATTGAAGACATACACATGTATATTGTAGTTTCTGATATACTATTCCGAATGTATCGACGATACAACGATTTCATATTTAACCAGAGATTTATGGAACGAGCCAGCAACAATACAGTGGAACCTCCCTAAACCGAACACCAATAGAACACCTGTGATCTTATTGGTCATTTATCTCAGGTGATAAATGTCTATAGTTTGCATGTTCTTTGATTTGTAAATCATCGACATATAACGAACAGTCAACACCAAGTTGCAGGCATTTTACAATGTTATTGAGTTTAATGTTAAAAGAGTAACAGACCATATACTTCCCTGCGGCACACCCATTTCCTGTTCATGGGGATCGGACAGGGTTGTACCGACTCGGACTTGGAATTGTCTGTCTTTCAAATAATTAGAAATAAAATCCGGGAGATGACCCTTCAGACCGAGGTCATGAAGGTCCTTCATAATCCCACACTTCCACGTCGTGTCATATGCCTTTTCTAGGTAAAACAAATATACGGCAACTATATGCTCATTGTTACCAAAACTATCTCGAATGAATGCTTCGAGTCTAACCAGGTTATCGGCAGTGCTTCTCTGATGACGAAATCCCGACTGATATTTAGATATCAGTCCATTGAATTCCAGAAACCAGACATGTCTGTCATTAATCTTTCATTCCATGGTTTTGCAGGCGCAGCTAGTAAGTACGATGGGACGGTAACTTGATGGGCCGGTGTGACCCTTGCCCGGTTTGGGAACAGGTATGCTTGCAGTTTCCCGCCATGAAGGCAGAAATATGCCTTGTTCCCAAATGGTATTACATATTTCAAGGAGGTTGTCCAAAGAGTGTTCAGGTAAATGCTTTAGCAGTTGGGTAGTGGATATCATCAGGGCCAGCTGATGTATCATGTTCTTTATCTTGAGAAACTTTTAATTCCCTCATAGAGAAAGGAGCGTTGTAGTGTTCTGAATTGTCTGAATTGACATTTAGCTTGGTTTTCTCTTGCTCAGATTTCACTTTCAAGAACTCCTTTAACGGGCATAACATGCTTTGGGATTGTAAAGACACGAACAAAAAGGGGGAACTAATGGAAAATGTTCTTTCCGACCACAATGTCAGCAGTTTTTAATGATAAATCTAGTATAGATTAAACCCCGTAACCGGTTTAAATTCCTCTCTGGATTTAACTCTGCGTCATCCTTCTCTGTATTTAGACTTTACGTGGAAAGTTGGTGATGACCTATGTGGGAGTGATCACTTTCCTGTATTTTACAGAGTAATGGACCACCTTCCACTGACAGAGTCCAGAGGTGGAAATTACACAAAGCCGATTGGGACACATTTCGTGATATGTGCATGATTGGACTAGGTTTTGACCGCTTTCGAGATGCAGAAGATCCACGTGAACATTATATCTCCCTTTTACATGATATTGCAGAAAAGAAAATACCAAAAACCTCGGCTGAGCTCAGACGTGTCAATAAACCATGGTTTGACGAAGAATGCAAAGAGGCAATGACTGCTCGTAAGCAGTCTATTCGTCAAATCAATAACCAAGCAACACCAGAAAACGTAAAAGCTCATATATTGTTTAGAGCTTAAGCTCGACGCACCATCAAAGCTAGCAAGAGAAAGACTTTGAGATATTTTGTTGAACTCTCGATCAAAAATGTAAACAACATGGGACATGATTCGGAAGATAAACGGTAAAGGTAAATCGACTTCCATCGACTTCTAGCAATCATCTCAACAAAGCAGGACACCAAGTCTCTTCCAAAGCAGACATTGCAAAATATTAGCAGACACCTTCTCCAAGAACTCATCCAATAACTATTCTCAGGAGTTTTTGAACGTGAAATCTGAGCAAGAATAAATCAAAGCTATCGCTATACAGTTCCTTTAGTATGTAAAAAGGCGTCATCTTCGTTAAAATTTGGTCAAAGAAGACAGTATTTTGACTTCCCATATCTTTGGACTTACAATTTGAAACTATAGGTCTGTTTCTATTTCATACCATCCGTTGTAAAATAATGTCCACCAGCTGATGACTAGAATACTTAAAATAGCGACTACACCCCCCCCCCCCCCCCCACCACCCCCCCCCCCCCCCCCCCCCCCCCCCCCCCCCCCCCCCCCCCGCATGTGAGACAAAGTGATGTATCCTCATTGTAAAACTACCCTGATTGACAAATATATTCTGAACGGTCTGAAACTATTAAACAAATTACATTATACAAAATTCTTATAGATATCGGATTACCGATATCGGTGAAAATTGAAACAACCTAGCAGTCCTAATATCGTCATATATCTTCAATCAAACCACTTTACACAGGGCCATGATGAAAACACACTTTTTTTTAATATTATTATTTTTTAAAAATCCTGAAAAATAATTCAGCAATCGTAGTATCGTCATGTATCTTCAATTAAACCACTTTACACCGGGCCATGATGAAAACACGTTTTTGTTTTTTATAGTATTTTTCAAAAAATTGTGATATTCCACTTTCAATCAGGATAGCATAATAATTATGCATTTCACGTAAACTGGCTAATATATTAAACGGGCGAGTGCATACCTGATTTCACGTTGTTTCATGTCCTCTTGTGTACGTCCTTGCTATCGGAGCTGATTTCAGAGCTGAACAATGTGCATCAATTTACCCTGGAGGAAACGATAGTATGTTAGACGATGTACATCACTTTGATGTGATTTCAAGCAGCGCTGCGTTCCCCTCTGACCGTTTCTGACGGAATCCTTCACAATAATAGCACAATGGAACTTGGCCAACTCGGTGCGCGAAAAATACCTGGGTATTACCGATCACCATATGGTACCACAATAGATGACGAAGATACTGAATATGAAATTAGCAGACGCATAATTAACAACGCGTCTGTGTGAAACCTATATTATTATCAGGCTCCGTGGAGAATATTATCTTGATTATATAATTCATTTTCCAAACTGTCAAATTGGATCTCATTTCATACAAAACAAAATATACCACTACAAACCCATGCCATAAACTCATATGGCCGGCTAATACCGAAGGGGCTTATTGAGTTTACGTCCAGAGTAGTCTCAGATCAGGCTGCGCGCCCGCTCAATCTGTTCAGGGTCTACACTGTCCGCCATTGAATTGAAAAAACCGGATGCAAATAACGAAGAAATCAAAATCATATTCGGCTGTATATTTGTTTGATGTTGGAAACAATTCACCTCTAAGTAAATAGAATATATACTCTTCAAACTTGCAAGTTTGCGACTATTTCAATGACTCGAGTAATAAGAAATGCATAATTTTGAAAAGTAGCACTAGTGTTTCTAGTACCTGTCATACTAGTATATAATAATATAGTTCCCGCAACATTCTACCCACGGTATTAAACAATAATTCCAGCACAAACATATTTACACAATTCCCTAACATTTGATTGGTCCGTAGCAAGTCTCTGTCCAAAATTTATATCCCAGTAAACTCCCACGCCGAACTACTTTCCGTAACCGTGAGGCGCAGTTAAAATAATTCTTAAAAAAAACCGGAAAATAAACACATTTTCTTGATGAATTTATTTAAAATGCTGGAATTATAAGGAATGAATGGCCTTTTTATGGAATTTATCGGGGATATAAACTTCGTCCAGTATTCCCGCGACTTTTCCAAGTTTATACCCCGATAAATTCCACAAAAAGGCCATTCATTCCTATAGTAACAGTTGACCACGTGCAAACCAGTATTAGAAACACGTATATTCGTGGGCTAGTATCAGGCTCCGTTGAGACGTATTGTCAGAAACAGACAATTGGTGTTTGACAGCAGACCTACCGACCTGACTGCAACATCGCCTATTCTGAAGTATACGTATGCGACTTTAACCCATAGACTGCTGATCACGAAAATAGTCGTCTGCTGATGCTTTATATTTTGCCTTCTTTCTCAATAAAGACACGGTTTGACAGCACTTAAGAATCGTTTCCACTGGAAATGATTTTAAAATGCTGTCAAACCATGTTTTTGATGAGAAAATCGAAAATAAAAAATAAACAGCAGACGACAACATTTAATTCGGCAGTGTAGGGTTAAGGTAGAAACTAACGAGTATAATTGGTATTACAGTTGAACACCGCGCTACAGAAGACCCTGATCAGTAGCCTATTTCACCAACATTGCAAAGTATACTTAGAGGGAGAAACTTTCAATTTTATGATAAATTTATTAATATTTATTATACTGAATTTATTACATTTTCTAATGCACTCTATAAATATCAGGCAATCTGATTGGCTAAAGACCACACATTACAGGTATATTATTGTTGATGAACGGTCGCAAAGTGTTTACAATATATACCCTGGGGCACTTTACCCACGCGCGATGAATATATTCCTACGCCAAATTTGTTTACTTTGGAGACGCGAATATGTCATCGATCGAAAATCTGATTTTCGAAAAAATTTACGTTAACTCACAAGTAAGACTGAAAATGGAAGAAAGGATGGACGAAGATGACGAGTTTCTGACTACGGCATTATTATAAATCGAAAAGGAGCCGTCGCCGCCGCCGACAATGGAATTTGAGGGCGGGCGATTGCCGATTCCCCACGCTGACCGAATCTGACATAGACGACTTGGTTACGTCATTAGTGCATTACGTCATTAGTGCATTAGAAAGATCGTTCACACACACATAAATTATGTAATGTTGCAGCTCAAATGGTAGTATGTGACAAATGATTAGACAAGTCATCACAAATTGACAAAGTCCGAGAGTTTTACAGGCTACGGCCATCGACATTGTTGCTAAGAGAAAATTAAGAGATCGCACCGGAGGGAAAGTTAAAAATTAAATCTTAAAATATTATATGTAGCAACTATAATTCTGACGATGTGTTTATTGAGTTTATTATTGAAATATTTTGAAAGCATGAACTTAACTTTATACACATTCGTTAAAACATTGTATAATTCAATTGGAACTATCTTTTGCTTGGCGGAACATTATTTGTGTGATTCGTCCGGTATGCCATGCGCAAACACCTTGCACTCGGTACGACTTTCACAAGTAGAATCGGTAAAATTTGCAAAATGTTCAATTTGTGCATTAGAAATAGGTTAACCGCATTGTAATTTTGAGATTTGCGGCGTATATCAGAAAATGATAGGTCGGAAAATATGTTTAATGGCTCCGCTGGCGCGTCGCCATTAAACAGATTTTCCGACCTATCATTTTCTGATATACGCCGCAAATCTCAAAATTACAATACAGTTAACCCTATAATCACAGCCATTTTGGCTGTGATAATGTAATAAATTCAGTATAATAATTATACATACTTTTAATCATCAGATATATGCAGTCGTTAGTTCTATTTGAAATACATGTACATGTAATGTATTTCAGGAAAAATAAATGATTACTGCCTCAAAGTATACTTTGCTAGAAAAGTATATTTTGCAATGTTGGTGAAATCGGCTATTGATGATTCATGTCAAATCAACATGTATTTCAGGAAAAATAAATGATTACTCCCTCAAAATATACTTTGCTAGAAAAGTATACTTTGCAATGTTGGTGAAATCGGCTACTGATGATTCATGTTAAAATCAACACCAACTCGCAAATGTCAACTCATATGTTGTTGTGGCTGGAGAAATGGGGCTTATGGGTTATGCGACCAGTGTAGCCCCAGACCAGACAGCGCGTATATACTGTTCGCCAGCACTGCTCGCCATTCAGTCAATGAAACACGCGTAATGCTTCTAACGTATAGCTTTGATCCTTATAAGGGCTGAGGAGTGCGCTAGAAGATCAGAAATTTGAATATCCACAAAACAAACGTAAGCACCCTTTCTCCATTCACAACAACATCAATGCTATCATACGGTGTTCAATTAATATTAATAGCAAGTCTTCTGGGTAACATATTTCCTGACGAGTTCAAACGCGCTGCCAACATATTGTGTGGATTTCTAATAACGTCTAATAAATCTCTCAAAATCTGATTGATTCACGCCAAGAAATCTGTTCCCAGGCTGCAGATCGGCTATTTATATACGGGTTAAGCTGACCTGGTTTTCAATTTTCCGTTGCCTGTTTCGTGTGTCTGAAAGTTACAGTGTCTCAGTAATATATATGCGGTTGTTGGAAATGGGGTTTGTTGTTTGTTCGACCAGTGTAGATCCAGATCAGCCTGTGCATCCGCACAGTCTGATCAGGATCTACACTGCTCGCCAGTCCATCAATGACACACCTGTCAAGCTTCGAACAGGCAATATAGACTGTTAATCAGGCTACAGGAGCGTGCTATTTGATCAAAAGCTATCCTTGTCACACACCCCATAAGCCTCATTTATCTAGTCTCAGTATCATATATATATATAATATATACTGATATATGCGTCAGAGATGAAGTCGACAAAGTGGAATTAATTTCTCAACTGTCAGCCATGAACAGGCTCGGTGGAAACTTGACGGGCCTCCCATGACAAGCACGCAATATTAAATAATAACACCAAACACAGTATGAGACAACTTTTCAGACAAGCCATGTGATTGTGTGTCTAAGAAGATGCGCGGTATCTCACGAAAAATGTTTACAGATTTCTGTACATGATGTGAACGTTGAAGAAATGTTCTGTAACCTATTTCACCAACATTTCAAAGTATACTTTTCTAGCAAAGTATACTTTGAGGGAGAAATTTTCAATTTAAAGATAAATTTATTAATTTTTATTATACTGAATTTATTACATTATCACAGCCATTTTGGCTGTGATAATGTAATAAATTCAGTATAATAATTCTGCATACTTTTAATCATCAAATATATGCTGTCGTTAGTTCTATATGGAAACATGCATTTCGGGAAAAATGAATGATTTCTCCCTCAAAGTATACTTTGCTAGATAAGTATGCGTTGCCATGTTGGTGAAATAGGCTACAGAGCAAATGCTTTTATACGTCACTTACGGAAAATCTCGCACATTCTGTAAATAGTTTAACATGAAAAATCGCACATGTTCTGAGGTACAAAATCACAAGGCTTATCTCGAATGAAAGCCGTATAAGACAGAACTGATACTATAGTTGAATTACATGTACCATGATCGAGTTTTTAATGAAATATGTAGCTCCTGTAGCCGATTTCACAAACATTGCTGAACAGACTTATCTAGCAACGTGTACTTTGAGGGAGAAATCATTGATTTTTCCCGAAATGCATTATTTCATATATAACTAACGACTGCATATATTTGATGATTAAAAGTATGCAGAATTATTATACTGAATTTATTACATTATCACAGCCAAAATGGCTGTGATAATGTAATAAATTCAGTACAATAAAAATTAATTAATTTAATAATTAATAAATTTATCCTTCAATTGTAAAATTCTCCCTCAAAGTGTACTTAGCAAGATAAGTATGCTTAACACTTTTGGTAAAATCGGCTACTGATCATGCAGTACACACATGCATCATTAATTTTGTTCTGGTAGAAATAGCCACAAAAGCATTGCGGTTGTTTCTAAGAGAACGAATGATGCACGTGTGTTGAACCTTATATATCACACGTGTAAAGTATTCGTGCGAATGCGTCACACATTTCGGTGAATACTGGCCGAATTCGGCAGAATACATCACAAACCGAAAATCTCACCCCCAAATATTTTTCACTTTTTGGTATAAACGAATATGTCACAATCGCAAATTTCAAACTTGATCGAATATGGTCATATCATTATCAAATCAAATGTATCGACAAGACGATAACTTATAAGCATTTATTGTCCAAATCTGATCATTACGTAATCCAAGATGACCGCCGAAAGGTCAAAAGGTCATTATTTATTTAGAGATTTCAAACGTCTTATTTTCATGAACCGCCGGGCTGATATTGGACAAACTTCACAGTTATTGTCCGTCGGTGAAGACTTTTCATATTTGTTAAAATGGAGATATACTGCCAATAATATTATATACATAGAGCAATAAGTGAAACAAAATAGGAACGAGATGGCCGGGGCCCGCATGTCGCGCCCGCTGTGGCGCACGGACATACGGCCGCCATCGTGCAGACTATATGGCGCTGTCGGCAAGCCAGCTCGACAAAAAATCGCACACTTCGAATTAATGGTGACGACAAAATTATTACGAGACCATATTATTTTGAACAGTATAGTTCTGTTATTGTTGGTGTGAGTGTGTCACACATGTTCAGGAGAACTATTAAAACAATCCTTCAAGTAATATTAAAGATATGACATGATGGAGAAACTGAGACAAACTTTTCAACGTAAAAAAATGGCTAAGTATTTCATCTGCATTTCAAAGGTCACAAGGGTGGCGCGAGTGTGTCACAGATGTCCATGTAAAGCAATTGTCCAAGTATGACATGATGGAGAAACTGGGACAAAGTTTTCGACGCACATGTACACGGACGTACGGACGGAACCTCAGGAGCAAAGCAATATGCCACCCTTGCTATCTCATAGGGGGCATAACAACGTTTAACACATTTTTATGTCAAATGTAATAATATTCCTTTAACCCATTCAACACCACATACCTATATACTGGAGTTTGCAAACAGTGTAGATCCAGATGAGCCGGCTCGTAACGAGCCGTCTCATCAGGATCTGCACTGTTTGTGACAAAATTTCTATTTTTACCGCCAATATCTGACAACAAAATGTAAAGTGTTTTAAATTTATAATGAACATCTCATGGTTAATGGAATAGTCTGAAATATAACATGGAAGATTCCATCTCAGTTACTTGGTGTTGAAAGGGTTATAATGAATACTAAACTAAGCAGAGCAATATACGCCCGATGGTAGCTTTGAATGACACATTGACATTTAACATATTCGTTTAACAAGAGTTGTTTGTCAAACATATAAGCCCCCCACCCCCTTCTCAAAAAGACACGCAGTGGTGCCACAATGTGCATAGTGACCTCAAAATCAAACGTTTGAGCATCCTAGCACCAACTATTCTAAGGCTTGAGTTATTGAGCCCAACTCGTTTTATTGTCCAAGGTCACCCCGCGACCTTGACCTTTGACCTACTGACCTCAAATCAATAGGGGTCATCTGCTGTTCATGACTAACTTGAAAACCAATACTGGGCATTCTAGGTCATGGCGTTCTCGAGTTATGGAGCGGCAACTGTTTTATTGTCTAAAGTCCCCGCGATTTTGACCTTTGACACACTGTAGTCAAGTCAAATTGGTCATACACTGGTCGTTACTGACCTGCATACCAAGTTTGAGGATCCTATGTCAAGATTATTTTGAGCGCAAACCAAATCGCTAACAGACGGACAGACGATAAGCGCCATAACATGATACGCCCCTAGTGCTGTCTGAAATCAGCTTGAATAGCTCAGTGGGTAGAGCATCGGACTCCGGATCTGGAGACACCGAGTTAGAATCCCGCCACTGGTCGATTCGGCGTGTCCTTGGGCAAGACAAGACTCATTCGTGATAGCCTAGTCCTATCGGACGGGGACTTAAATAGTCGGTATCGACATGCAAGGTCATCGAGCCAGTGCATTTACATTTACCTTGTGGCATGACTTTCAAATAACCCGGCGAATATGCCTCCTCTATTCTGTATTCTTCACCATGTGTGACGCATTCGCACGAATATATCACACGTGTGATATATTCGTTTCTGTGACATATAAGATTCAACACACATGTATTCGTGCGAATGCGTCACACATTTCGGTGAATACTGGCCGAATTCGGCCGAATACATCACAAACCGAAAATCTCACCCAAATATTTTTTCACTTTTTGGTATAAACGAATATGTCACACAATCGCAAATTTCAAACCTAACCGAATATGGTCATATCATTATCAAATCGAATGTATCGACAATACGATCATTTTGGAGCATTTATTGTCGAAATCTGATCATTACGTAATCCAAGATGACCGCCGAAAGGTCAAAAGGTCATTATTTTATTAGATATTTCAAACGTCTTATTGTCATGAACCGCCGGGCTGATATTGGACAAACTTCACAGTTATGGTCCGTGGGTGAAGACTTTTCATATTTGTTAAAATGGAGATCATCGCATAATCCAAAATGGCCGCCGTCAAAAAGTATGTCAAATTCTTAAAAAAACTTCTCACGAACCGCCAGACGGATTTCGATGACACTTGGTAGGAATGATCGATAGTTAACTATATGGTAACTCATTCAGTGTTTCAAGCAGGTGTGTCGATATTGTTTGACCCTAAAGCAGACGGAAATTGCCAATTTTCAGCCATACGACACCAACTGCAATTGCATGCAATTCACAGAGACGAATGTTCCCTCCGGAAAGAATCTGTAACACGTGAAAACAAACCATTCGTTCTATGAACAGTTTGTGCATGATGGAAGTTTCGATGATTACATAAAAGATATGTCAAAAGACGGAACGTATGGAGATAACCTGACATTGGCTGCCCTAATGCGGGAGTACAACATGCACGTACTGTCCTCTGCAGGATCCGAACATTCCACTCTCGTGTCAAATGATGGTTGGTATGACGATCGTTTACCTCTGATAACTCTTGTATATTTTCCTGAAAACGCAGGAATGCACTACTTGAGCGTATTGATAGATGCAGATTTACTTGCGGACTTCATTCAAGAGCAATTACCTTTCTTCAGGGTCAACTTCCCGCGCTCCAGATACCGGAAAGCTGAGGCCACGTTTCATGAACCTGGAGGAGCGGTGCAGATACCGGAAGCCGCGATCCAGGAACCGGAAACAGCGAACCAGGAGCCACAAGACCCGTTCCAGGAACCGGAAGTCATATTCCATGAACCTGAAGCCGCGAACCAGGAACCGGAAGCTGCCATCCAAGTTCTTGAACCGCAAGCCGCGCTCCAGAAACCAGAAGCCGCGCTCCAAGAAAACGAACAAATACTCAGGACTATTCAAGAACAACGTGCCAATCTAATCAGCAAACGACAACGAAGGATTAAGCCAGGGATGCACCATTTCCGTTTAAATTATTACCACGTCTTGTTCAGGAAATCATTGTAATGAAATGTATTAATCGCAATCCAGCGGAACGATTCATTTTAGAGAAAGCGGACAGATACTTTGTAGAAATAGTTAATAGTATGGGAATTCGAAGACCAAGAATATACATTTCACCATCGTTGATTGAAAATGTTCCGCACCCAGTTAGCGTACGGTATCTTCTAAGACACCTGGGGAGAAATAGTAGTGTGATACAAGAAATAAAGAAAGAAATCAAAGTACCAACTTGGCTAAATGCTTGGCTAAGACTCCGTGTTTCCGTTAATCCGCTGGTATGACATTATCGACATTTATTATGCAAAAAAATAGAATGTTTGAAGATAACGTGTCATACCAGCGGATTCCAGAAATGTTGAACTGTTTGAAATTGACGCTGTGTTGCAAGGGGTGCCTCGTTAGGGACATTTGTTTCTCCGTTCCTTCGCCACTGAACTCCGTTACATCGCCGCCAAGGAGCTCGTTCCTTCATCCCGTCGCCTCCAATCTCACGAAGGCGAAGAGACTAAATATCTAAACAAATACACACCTAATTAACGTATCTAAAATCTTTGTTCCATCTCTATTGATAACCGAATTCCTCTCTGCAACGTCTCGTCTCGTCCCGTCTTGTCGGTGGCGAATATTACTAGTAGTAAGCTTCGCGACAACGTGTCGAAAAGGCGAAACTAAACGTTGTAGCCAAGATTAACTTATTAGTATTCGTCCCTTCGCTACGATGTAGATTAGAGGATACCAAATTGTGCAAAAATAGTCCGGTATAAAAAAGTAGTGCGGGTGTTTTGAGGTCACAGACACCGTTTGCTTGCAAATCTTCATCCATTACTACCCAGTTTCACTTGAGGTCCATTTTGGGTGCTTTTAAAACCAATTTTCAGCATATTTGTAGCATTTAAAAGAAAACACTGAACATGTTGGTCACGTGATGTAAACAGTTTCCATGGCCAAAAAATGTAAACAATATTGGAGGATATGACAAGGTTGGAATTTTCTTTCTTAGGAGTAAGTGAACCTATTGTTTAGTTCATGCAGAACCAGTACAGACTGGCTGCAGGTCATCAGGTCATGTATAAGTGGGTCCTACAGCATCCATACGAATAGTGAAAGTAGGAGAGACTGACCTTATTTGATGGCATTCGGTTAAATTATATAATAAAACTATTTGGAGGTGTCTAACCTGTAACGAATATTAAGAAGCATAATCGACCCTACACCGCCTAGTTTCGTGTTGTCGACGCGTTGGCGCGAAGATTAAGAAGCTTGATCTTAGCCACAAAAAGTCTCAACAATGCGAGACGTTGTAGCTAAGATTAAGGAACTGCTAAGGAACGAAGAAACAACATGTCCCTAACGAGCCACCATAGTGTTGTGATGGTAAATGCTTTCATTGTTTGAATCGTGTTCTATTTGAGTCATTGTTAGTTGAGCTATCATGCTAAATGACAAAAGATTTGTTTCATACTTATGTATTTTTGTTTGTTTTCTTCTTAAAGATGGATTCCCTACAATTAAGTAAAAATACATGTTTACGGAAATTAAGAGGGTACATAATTAGGTAATTATTCTACATGCATTTAACATCAAAAGTGTCCGTTTTTACAGAATATCAACTAATATTTACATACCGTTTTTAGAGTCACTCTCAGACTGGTCATTGTATGTATATGTGAAGACAGTTTGATTCATTTTAATTATGTGCAGCAACTTAATAACGACTGCTGTCGATAGCATACACAGTATAATTAATATTGTACACTTGTAAATGCATTGGCCGAATCAATATTCTGAGGCGCACGGACGTACGGCCGCCAACGTGCCGACTATATGGCGCTGTCGGAAGCCAGCGCGACAAAAAATCGCACACTTCGAATTAATGGTGACGACAAAATTATTGCGAGACGACATTATTTTGAACAGTATAGTTATGTAATTGTTGGCGTGTGAGTGTTAGTTACCCAACATAGTTCGGAAGGAAATGAACTGTCCAAATATTAAAGCAAACCTTCAAGTAATATTGAAGATATGACATGATGGAGAAACTGGGACAAACTTTTCGACTTAAAACAAATGGCTAAGTATTTCATCTGCATTTCAAAGGTCACAAAGGTTACTGGTGGCGCGAGTGTGTCACAGATGTCCAGGTAAAGCAAGTGTCCAAGTATTGAAGGAATCCTTCAAGTAATATTGAAGATATGACATGATGGAGAAACTGGGACAAAGTTTTCGACGCAAATGTACACGGACGTACGGACGTACGGACGGAACCTCAGGAGCAAAGCAATATGCCACCCTTGCTATCGCATAGGGGGGCATAACAACGTTTAACACATTTTTATGTCAAATGTAATAATATTCCTTTAAACCATTCAACACCACATACCTATATACTGGAGTTTGCAAACAGTGTAGATCCAGATGAGCCGGCTCGTAACGAGCCGTCTCATCAGGATCTGCACTGTTTGTGACAAAATTTCTATTTTTACCGTCAATATCTGACAACAAAATGTAAAATGTTTTAAATTTATAATGAACATCTCATGGTTAATGGAATAGTCTGAAATATAACATGGAAGATTACATCTCAGTTACTTGGTGTTGAAAGTGTTATAATGAATACAAGTGCAGGAGGCAACTACTAAGCTAAGCAGAGCAATATGCGCCGGATGGTAGCTTTGAATGACACATTGACATTTAACATATTCGTTTAACAAGAGTTGTTTGTCAAACATATAAGCCTCCCCCCCCACCCCCTTTCTCAAAAAGACACGCAGTGGTACCACGATGTGCATAGTGACCTTAAAATCAAACGTTTGAGCATCCTAGCACCAACTGTTCTTGAGTTATTGAGCCGAACTCGTTTTATTGTCCAAGGTCACCCCGCGACCTTTACCTTTGACCTACTGACCTCAAATCAATAGGGGTCATCTGCTGGTCATGACTAACTTGAAAACCAATACTGAGCATCGTAGGTCATGGCGTTCTCGATTTATAGAGCGGCAACTGTTTTATTGTCTAAAGTCATTGCGATTTTGACCTTTGACACACTGTAGTCAAGTCAAATTGGTAATACACTGGTCGTTACTGACCTGCATACCAAGTTTGAGGATCCTATGTCAAGATTATTTTGAGCGCAAACCAAATCGCTAACAGACGGAAAGACGATAAGCGCCATAACATGATACGCCCCTAGTGCTGTCTGAAATCAGCTGGAATAGCTCAGTGGGTAGAGCATCGGACTCCGGATCGGGAGACCCCGAGTTAGAATCCCGCCACTGGTCGATTCGGCGTGTCCTTGGGCAAGACAAGACACATTCGTGATAGCCTAGTGCTATCGGACGGGGACTTAAATACTCGGTATAGACATGCAAGGTCATCGAGCCAGTGCCGTCGTTAAATCAAAGCATTTACAATTTTATCACACATTCGAATGTTCATGTGACATATTCGTCTGGACAATATTTTATTATTTTTTGTTCGAGTTTTTGTAACATGTGACACATTCGTTTTTGTTGCAAGGGGTAGTGATGCCAAACGTAAACGTCACATTTGTGTGATGTATTCGTACGTATTCTTCACCATGGCACATTCGCACGAATGTATCACACGTGTGATATATTCGTTTCTGTGACATATAAGGTTCAACACACGTGTGTGCTGTATGATTAGTCGAGCAAACTGTACATTTGATACCAATTATAATGAGGACAACTCAATACAAGTACGACTCACTCGACAAATCTGACACTACTGTCTGCTTCACGAAACCTGCCCAAAGAACGATGCTTACTTTTATTTCGTGAAATTTTGTCCAATATTCATTTTATAGCGAAAATGTGAAGATGTCTATAGGGATTTAACATAGGGATTTGTTTGGTAATTTCACAAATAGTGGACCGATTTTCAAAATTTAACTTTTGTTTTCTTATATCATTTCTAAGCTATCTAGCCAGGTGTCACAGTCAATTTCCAAATTTAGTTATGAAACTGTGCAAGCCCATGTTCTGCAATAAAATAAATTATAAATGCCTGCATCAGCATTTTCGCAAAACATGCAACAGGCTAAGAACAGTTTTACCGGATCCTGGCTAAATTGTTTACGCACTTCATTGTTCTATGTTTTTACAGTCTATTACAGTTGTTTATGAGTCTGTTGATGAACCCGTCCGCCGCAATTTCATCTATTTGCAGTCTAGTCACGTAAACACGCAGGATTCCAAACTCAAACCCTCTCAGGCAACGGTAATACACCGCTAGCTGCGGTAGTTTTCTCTCCCCTTCGTTATATATATATATACTATTATATATGTATATATGTGTTTGCGCCAGTGCTTATAACTGTTTATGAGCACATTTCCCATTCCCATACTCGAAGTCAGGAAGTTTGAATCGAACTGGAGGAAGTTTGAATACAATTTGGTGCAACATGATGGGGAGACATCAGGCTACAGCGTGCTATACTTTGTTTTCATTAATTTATATACAAAGACTGATATCTGAACGGTTTGTTGACACTTTGTTAAAATTCAGTAAAGAATGTGTAACAGTACGAACAACACACAGTGCTGTATATATATACATGTATTAGCATACATACTGTATCGAACCCAGTGGCTTGTAAGCAGTTATCTGAGTGTATTATCACTATTGTCTACTTGCCTGTGATGCGAGTAAATACCGCTTTTACCTGTGGCATATGTACTTCTAATAATAGATAGTGCATCAGTTTGACATTTTACACATTGAAAAAGTGTACATTGTATATTTTGTGAGTGATGGTAGAACAGCTCAGATATCTAGCTTGTTGTGTAGTCTGCTGAAATAATATTTATAGGACGGTGTCGTCCTATATATCTGGGATGTATTACGCCAAATTGTATATATTTGTTGCCATATTATTTACTGTACGTGTCAAATGCTCCAAGTTGTGAAACTGTCCGATAGCATGTACAAACTAAAATGGTGGATATGGTAACTCAATGCTCTGTATAAATACTCTAACAAGGACATGGTCAGATATACTTTATATAGATATTCAGTCACATGTATGATTCTACTACATTTGTAACAAAGTCATATTCTAGTCATATGTTATATGTATTTAATTTCAACCGTGACACTCGAGCATAGACGCAGCCCGAACGAATTGGCTCACATAGCGCGGATACATACAGTGGGGTCAGCGTGTAAGTGCACACACGAACGAACACGACAGGTTGGTTCCAACCTGTCGTGTTCGTTCGTGTGTGCACTTACACGCTGACCCCAATGTATACTTCGTCATAATTACATTATACGTATACAGTGAAGCCTCTCTAAACCGGACACCCTGGGAGGTCCCATGATGTCCGGCTTAGAGAGGTTTCACTGTAAATCAGGCATATGATCATTCTGAGCCATAGTTGTGTGCTATGCGATCACGAACAGACATTATCACCTGAGTTAAATGACCAATCAACTCATCAAAGTAAGATCAACTGTATTTAATTGATGTCCGGTTTAGAGAGGTTCCACTGTATTATTGAACAAATAATATGTTGGTGGTTTACGTGGACAATTAAGAAACATAACAGTTTTCATGTGCATTGCATTTTGAAGGTTTTACCCATTTTCGACGTTATTTATCGAAATTGTCTTGTCTAGACCAGCCGCACTAAGATAGGATTTAGTTATATTTAAGGCTGAGAATTGGTTGCAAGATAGGATTATGGTGATTGCCTAATATCGGCGTCCCGTTATCAGTAAATATATGGTATGCAGATATAGTGAATATTAGGTTAGTTCCATGAATGGGAAAAAATATCTGGCAAGGCTAAGGAAACGGGATGGGCGAGGTTCTGCCGAGTACATACCGTTTCCGTGCCGCGCCAGATATTTTTCCCATTCACGGCAGTAACCTACTATTCTATTTATCCCGTCAACACCTACAAATGGCTTTAAAATGCAAAAAATAAATAACCCCAGTCACCGCACATATTCATACGCAGTGATTAGGTCGTATTGACAGACTCCTCCACCAGCTCCTCCACCTATTTTCCCCATGTTAAATTCCCATAGAAAAATCAATTTTTCGTGATAAAATCAATATTCTAATGCACCGAAACTAGAAAGCACGCATCTGATTGGTCAATTGAAATCAGAGCCTATGAAATATGAAAAATCACAGCATATAAAATCTCCGTTTTACCAGCCTGTGTTTGACAACTTGACATTTTTATGTAACCCTACGCGCTTTTGTAAACAAATATGCAAATATTTCGAAATTAATTTCGGTACATTTTCGGTTATCCATTCGGCCATATTGACATGTACAACCCAAAGCGGAAAAGAGAATCTACCAACGGCTGACAAACGTGGCTTCAGTGTGGTGGCCCTTCAACAAATTCCTAAAAATATTACCCCACCCGCCCAAAATACAGAATAATTTAATAAAGTGCTCAAATGCAAACTCAATATGCCAGTACCAGCCTATAACTTTACGAATTCCAATGTGCACATACATGACTATACATGTATAATAAACTGTATTGCAGATGGGTATTCACCTGAATTAGGCGTAAATCCAGGGAAATCCTTCTTCAAATTCATTTGGTGTGAGGCGGTTATCGATATGACGACAACAACCTGCTGACGTAATGAAAAAGATCACTGTTCGTGATATGCTACGACGTTTATAGAAAGCGGGGAGCACACTAGGTGCATTATAATGGGGATAACCCATAACGCGTCGCCGTAAAACTGATTCACAGACAATAAAACCTCCCACATACCGCTCCAAATCGAAAAACAAAGCATGGTTATCCCCTAATTTGACCAAATTTTACGAAATAAAAAGATGGATAATTATTAAATGTTGCTATAATTTACTACTATCGAAAAAAATATTACTTTTGCATTGTTTATATAGCCATGAAAGTTGGGCAGGTTTCGTGAAACAGACAGTAGGTACATTTGTATTTTTATAACATCGGACTCAGATACAGAAAATTTACCCTAAATAACTGCTTCACTTACCAGACTCTATTTTCTGGATATTTAGTATGGTACTTTATCCCAGTCTCTGCACCAACCGGGCATATTGCTATGTTGAAGTGTCATACTTCGCTTAGCCGATATGACAAAGCCATACGGACACTAACAAATTGTGCAGTATTTAGATAACATGCATTAACCCTTTGAACCCGATAGTCCGCTATAGCGGTTTATGAAAACAGTGCAGATCCAGATGAGCCGGCTCGTAACGAGCCGTCTCATCGGGATCTGCACTTTCTGAAAGTAATTTTAATATTTTTGAGAACAAAGAATACGCCTTTGTCATAAAAGGACTTGTCTGAAAATCATTTTGTGACGGTTGGATTGGTTGTAAAATTAGCATATCAACATCCATTTCAGTTACTTATGGGTGAAATGGTTAATACTATATATAGTCTAGGTCTATTCTACTACATGTATTCTACGAATAACCTACTCTAGATTGCCAAGTAGACGCAATCATAAATAACTAGAATTATTATATTGACAGTCTGCGAACATGTGTACATATTTGGCCTAACTGGGGAAAGGAAGATTACGACGGGTGCAACCACCATAGCCACATATTAGCCTGCACATCCGCGCAGCCTGATCAGTAGCCGATTTCACCAAAATTGTTAAGCATACTTATCGTGCTAAGTACACTTTGAGAGAGAACTTTTCAATTTAAGGATAAATTTATAAATTTTTATTATAGTGACTTTATTACATTATTTATTACATTATCACATCCATTTTGGCTGTGAGAATGTAATATATTTAGTATAATAATTCTGCATACTTCTCAAATATATGCAATCGTTAGTTCTATATTTCGGGAAAAATACATAATTACTCCCTCAACATATACTTAGCTAGATAAGTATGCTTAGCAATTTTGGTGAACTCGTCTACAGACCATACGCAGTGTGCCATTCAGACACAGAAGTAGTATGTTCATTATCCGAATATGCGAATATGCAAGAGGTTGAAGATTTACATATTACATTCGGAAAAGACAATTACGTGTATGAACATTTTAGATATTTAATTTTTATTTTTGTTATTTCTCAACTAAAGAATATGTTGTCACCACTCATTTGAACGGAGGCGGTTCAAATGGTGGTCGCGGCATATACTTCTATACGCATATAAATAAAATATTTAGGATTTCCACAAACAAATTGTGTATCCTCAGCTTGGCATGGACTAACATTGTTGCAAACGTCGTAAGGTTCCATTTGCGGCCCGGTGGTCCATTAATGACAGTTCATCATAGATATGTGTCGATAAAGAATCCGATGGTAATAAGGACGGAGATAGAGCACTAGGGATGCACGGATATATCGATGGCTGGACAGGCACACAACGACGGACGTAGCTCACTCAACTAATTAACCACCAACTGATCAACTTACAATGCACAATAATTCCAGCACAAAAATATTTACACAATTCCCTAACATTTGATTGGTCCGTAGCAAGTCTCTGTCCAAAATTTATATCCCAGTAAACTCCCATGCCGAACTACTTTCCGTAACCGTGAGGCGCAGTTAAAATAATTCTTAAGAAAACGGAAAATAAACACATTTTCCTGATGAATTTATTTCAAATGCTGGAATTATAAGGAATGAATGGCCTTTTTGTTGAATTTATCGGGGATATAAACTTGGAAAAGTCGCGGGAACCTTCGTCCAGTATTCCCGCGACTTTTCCAAGTTTATACCCCGACAAATTCCACAAAAAGGCCATTCATTCCTATAATATAAATCACTCGATAAACTAATAGATGGTCGCAGCTGGGGTTGCGCTTGTTCGACACGCTGCTCACATATATTGCACAGTATTTAGCGACTCCATTCACAGTATAAACGTAATGCAAGTATGTCATCACTATGAAAGCGACTGCCAGTTTTGACTGATGAGACACTCCTATCTTTGAACATATGCACTTCACAATAGCGCTCATCTACATAGCACGGAACCTGTTATAAATAGAACGCCTAAATCTGGCAGAGTAGGAAAAACATACAGTCTTACACACTTTGGGCTGCATTAAATTCAATTTGCATTGTTCTGGACTTACACTGACCATTATGAAAGTTTACTGATGCATCATCATCAGTATTTGTCCTACTATTGGAAACACACAAATTAGTGACGTATGTGCAGATGAGCGCTCTTCCTACTCTCTATGAACAGGCAGGTAGAAAGGTGGTACCATGTACCCAAGTTGGCGACTAGGGACTGTGCCGATCAACCCGACATGAATTGCGAACCATCGACCTCCTATTCACCATGCCACGATGTATTTACCTAATTGTGTGGCTTTCTGTCACGAAAACGATGATTACTCATGGACCGAATCACTATCAAGTGCTTTTCACACCAGTTAAATACTGTTCGAACAGCATACTGATGTCTAGTGTGGTTGATTAATGCAAGGTCAGAAGTGATTATGACTAGAAATGAGGCGTATTGCCGTTGTTGTGACCAGTCAAACTCCTGTTCCAGTCTACATCGGTCGCGATGAGCACAATATTTATTGCTATTGTGTCCGGTTTGTACCACAGGTCATCGCTGCAACTCTAACTCAGCTAATAGTAAAGTCCACCTTCATTATCATCCATATTCCCATTCTATAGCCGACCCATGGAATAACGGTAAATGGCTCTGAGATCTTCTTAATGTTTTTTCAAACAATGTGTCACAGGGCGAGAAAGATGTGCACCGGCCCGGTGCCGAACCTGTGACATCTGGTTTACCGTACCATCGCTCTAACCGATTGAGCCAGCCGGGCACGAATGCACACCTTCTCCCCATAGTGAGTTACCTACCGTGACATAATTCCCCGCCAAATTGCAATTCGTCCCCGAATTCTGTATGTAATTCGTCTCTGAATTCAATATTTTGATCAATTTTGGGTATTATTTATCAGTCACGGCCCCACGTTGGGCGTCAAATGTCACAGGGCGAGAAAGATGTGCATCGGCCCGGGGATCGAACCCATGACCTCTGGTTGACGGTACCATCGCTCTAACCGACTGAACTAGCCGGGCACGACACACCCCTTCGCCCCATAGTGAGTTACGTACCGTGACAAATGCATCAAATGTACCTTACTATCCGTTTCACGAAACCTGCCCAAATGTTACGGTGGTATAAATAATGCAAAACAATATTTCTTTCGATAGTATTAAATTATAGCAAAATTTAAGAATGAGCCTTCTTTTTATTTCGTGAAATTTGATCCAATATTAAGGACCCATTCTATACGAAATAATCAATGGATTCAAAGATAATTGCTTCATAAAGGTGATGGAATATATGAATAACATATATGTGAACACTGCCTCGTTACTGTATCCTATACGGCACATGGAATGGTGAACTCGGCCATCTGTGTGTGTTCAAGCCATCAGCCACTTTTCACGTCTTCTGGCGTTTGACACAAAACGCAAAATGTGAAGTAGAACATATGATATAATGTAGTTAATCACATGTAGAAATGACAGGACAACGGACTCCTATTGATTGTATTACACCAAACAGTAAAATATGTCAGTTTTATGGACAGGTTTGCGCCTGTGTTTTAACAACATGAACCACCATTATAAATCGCCTCATACACAGAAAATCGCAGTGTATCACTTTTACCTGGCAGACAACACAACACATACCATATATACCCACTACTGTACTCTGTTATTAGCTATCAAATCCAGTGACATGTAAGTAGTTACCTGAGTGTATCGTCCCTTTTCATTCATTCGGCTCATATTTAAGGGTGGGAATTGGCTCGAACACCTTCCATACCCGGGATATATAGCCCAGTAAAGAAGCAGGCCGATGGTCGTCGGTCTGGTTTATATTTCCGAATTTTGATAAATGTTGCATTTATAATTCAGGCTCCAAAAATGTGCGTCAAATATAGGAGAATCTATGCAGGTATGGTAACCTATAATTTGAGGCCTCCTATAGCACCCATCTGTATCGTCCCTGATGTCTACTCACCTAATATGCGAGTACATATGGCTTTACATATGGGCAACGTGTACACTAACATAAGCTGTACATCAGAAATGCTCAGAAATCTCGTCTTTTGTATAGTTTGCTGGCATGATATTTATAGCACGCCGTTGCCATATCTATCTAGCATGTATTGCACCATATGCTATTTGGTTTACTGCCATATTATTTGCTGTATGTGTCAAATGCACGAAGTGGTGAAACCGTACGATGGCTTGTGCATAGAAAGATGGCGGAGATTGCAATTCAAAGTACCATATAGTATATAATAACAAGACAATATTCACGTATGTTATATTCATATATCACACAATCCTTATGAAGCAATTATCATTGAAGCCAAATGTATCTATCTATGACTTAATATCTTAACATGGGGAAATGTGTCTAATTTCAGAAATAGTGGACCCATTTTCAAAATTATATTTTTGTTTTCTTAGTTTTCAAACTATCTAGCCAGGTTCCAGAGTCAATTCCCAAAATGTTTCGCTTTTGACTCCTACCCCAGCTCCTCTACCTCCTATACCCCATATTAAATTCCCATAGACAAATTGTTAGTAATAAAACAAGAGCTCCGCGGAGCAAAATGTCCCGCCTGGCGCAGTTTGATAGTATATATGGAGCTTGTAATAACCTTGGGGTTAGTGAGCACCATGGGCTTTCTGTAGAATGATGCGGGATGTTGCTACAAATGCATGTATGGAATATTAAAGCATAAACTAAGCGTTAATTTTTACAAACACGTAAATTTCTAAGTCAGTGACCTTGACCTTTGGGGTTAGCGGGCACCTTGGGCTTTCTGTAGAATGATGGGCTTTCTGTAGAATGATGCGGGATGTTGTTACAAATGCATGTATGGAATATTAAAGCATAAACTGAGCGTTAATTTGTAAGTCAGTGACCTTGACCTTTGGGGTTAGCGGGCACCATGGGCTTTCTGTAGAATGATGCGGGATGTTGTTACAAATGCATATATGGCATATTAAAACATAAACTGAGCGCTAAAACTGAGCGTTAACTTTTCCAAACACGGAAATTTCTAAGTCAGCGACCTTGACCTTTGGTGTTTGCGGGCACCATGGGCTGTCTGTAGAATGATGCGGGATGTTGTTACAAAAGCATGTATGGAATATTAAAGCATAAACTGAGCGTTAACTTTTGCAAACACGCAAATTTCTAATTCAGTGACCTTGACCTTTGGGGTTAGCAGGCACCATGGGATTTCTGTAGAATGATGCGGAATGTTGTTAAAAATGCATGTATGGAATATTAAAGCATAAACTGAGCGTTAACTTTTGCAAACACGGACATTTCTAAGTCAGTGACCTTGACCTTTGGGGTTAGCGGGCACCATGGGCTTTCTGCAGAATGATGCGGGATATTGTTACAAATGCATGTATGGAATATTAAAGCATAAACTGAGGTTAACTTTTCCAAACACGAACATTTCTCTAAGTCAGTGACCTTGACCTTTGGCGTTAGATGGCATCATGGGCTTTCTGTAGAATGATGCGGGATGTTGTTACAAATGCATGTATGTAATATTAAAGCATAAACTGAGCGTTAACTTTTCCAAACACGGAAATTTCTAAGTCAGTGACCTTGACCTTTGGGGTTAGCGGGCACCATGGGCTTTCTGTAGAATGATGCAGGATGTGGTTACAAATGCATGTATGGAATATTAAAGCATACATAAATTGAGCGTTAACTTTTCCAAACACGGAAATTTCTAAGTCAGCGACCTTGACCTTTGGGGTTTGCGGGCACCATGGGCTTTCTGTAGAATGATGCAGGATGTTGTTACAAATGCATGTGTGGAATATTAAAGCATAACCTGAGCGTTAACTTTTCCAAACACGGAACTTTCTAAGTCAGTGACCTTCACCTTTGGGGTTAGCGGGCAACATGGGCTTTCTGTAGAATGATGCGGGATGTTGTTACAAATGCATGTATGGAATATCAAAGCATAAACTGAGCGTTAACTTTTCCAAACACGGAAATTTCTAAGTCAGTGACCTTGACGTTTGGGGTTAGCGGGCACCATGGGCTTTCTGTAGAATGATGCAGGATGTGGTTACAAATGCATGTATGGAATATTAAAGCATAAACTGAGCATTAACTTTTCCAAACACGGAAATTTCTAAGTCAGCGACCTTGACCTTTGGGGTTAGCGGGCATCATGGGCTTTCTGGAGAATGATGCGGAATGTTGTTACAAATGCATGTATGGAATATTAAAGCATAAACTGAGCGTTAACTTTTCCAAACGAATAGTAAAGCATAAACTGAGCGTTAACTTTTCCAAACACGGAAATTTCTAAGTCAGTGACCTTGACCTTTGGCGTTAGCGGGCATCATGGGCTTTCTGTAGAATGATGCGGGATGTTGTTACAAATGCATGTATGGAATATTAAAGCATAAACTGAGCGTTAACTTTTCCAAACACGGAAATTTCTAAGTCAGCGACCTTGACCTTTGGGGTTAGCGGGCATCATGGGCTTTCTGGAGAATGATGCGGAATGTTGTTACAAATGCATGTATGGAATATTAAAGCATTCCATTGAGGGAAACAGAAGTTACAATGAATTAACCTGAGCGCTAAGTTTTAGAAACAGAGCTAAACGCAAAAACTTAACGTTGAATGCATGTGAAAAGTAGGTCAATCAACCATGAACACTAGGTCAAGGTCACATGGGCTCCCTCTGTGTGAGATGGTTACACCACAGTGTTGATGTATACCGAAGCATTCCATCAAGGGAAACAGAAGTTGTAATACATTAAACCGAGCGTTAACTTTTCCAAACACGGAAATTTCTAAGTCAGTGACCTTGACCTTTGGGGTTAGCCGGGCACAATGGGATTTCTGTAGAATGATGCGATATGTTGTTACAAATGCATGTATGGAATATTAAAGCATTCCATTGAGGGAAACAGAAGCTACAATGAATTAACCTGAGCGCTAAGTTTTAGAAACAGAGCTAAACGCAAAAAACTTAACGTTGAATGCATATGAAAAGTATGTCAATGAACCATGAAAAGTAGGTGAAGGTCACATGGGTTCCCTCTGTGTGAGATGGTTACACCACAGTGTTGATGTATACCAAGTATGGAGGTCGTAGGAGTTATAGTTTTCTGGAAACTGACCTAAACGCAAAAACTTAACGTGAAATGTTGACGCCGCCGCCGCCGCCGCCGCCGCCGCCGCCACCGACGACGACGACGCCGCCGACTGAAAAGCTATGCCTATGTCCCGCTTCTGCTAAAGCAGGCGGGACAATAAAATTTTACCGAAGTTCACGAAATAAAGAAGGCTCATTCTTAAATTTTGATAACATTTAATATTATATGAATACAAATGTTTTTGCATAGTTTATATGGTGTACAATTTCGGCAGGTTTCGTGAAACAGACAATAGAGCCCGTGCATCGCTGTTTGTGGGTGAGACCTTGTGTCGCGACAAAGACACTGCAACCACCACGGTATGCGTTTAAATTTTGTTTTGCTGCCTCTTTGGTGTCCTTGAGATACATATTTTTCTAAAAGTACGTCTTAACATACCTCCGCATAAATAATACACCACCTCTTTGCAGTGGGCAAGACTTGCATTGTATTTGCGCTACATATTGGTTGACGCAATACAATGCGTTTGTCTATTATATACTCATATGTCTATGATTATCAATATCACCACGAACCCTTTAACCCTTCATGTAATGGCATGAGCAATGCTGTTCAACAGTAGTTTTACCTGCATAACAATACTGCGTAGCATCTGGTCGCCCATGGAAAACCGCCTTTTTTCTTAGGAATGGAATGGTGCTTAATGGCCCATCAACACAAAAGAGTATCATTTAGGGCCAAGCAATGTAGATGAAGAATAACTAGAAAATGTGTTCATAGAACACGGATGCTCCACATATCGCTTTGATAATAAATGAGGCCAAATTCCAAGTGAATTTCTTTTTTACCTGAGCGATAAAGTTTTTGAAGCACCAAGTATGTGACCTTGACCCTGGGCTTGGCGGGGGCAGGACACACGTGGATTTGGCACAGGACAGTAGAGGACCATTATAGCAATGCGTATATGAAGTATGAAGCTGATCCGTGAAAGGGAACAGAAATTATAAGATATTTACATGAGCGTTAAAGTTTTTGAAGCACCAAGTATGTGACCTTGACCTTGATATGAAGCAGATAGGTCAAAGGATGAAGAAATTATGAGACATTTACCCGAGCGTTAAAGTTTCGTGACGGACGGACGGACGGGACGGACGGACAAGGGTAACACTATGGGGCATAAAAATAATAGTAAAATAGTATGTTAGATGTGGAAGGCAATCAGATGATTAGGGTAAAACTAGATTGGTCAGTAAGCGAGGCTTACGGAATACCCCCGGCGTGGGCCCAGCTACCCCTACATTTGTAAAATTTTCCAAGTGTGTGGGCTTGTGGCCTTGTCTCTGGGCTTAGCGGGGGCGGCACGAACGTGAATGTGAAGCAGATCCGAGCAAGGAAATAGAAGTTATAACCGATTTCTCTGATGTTAAGTTTTGTAAAGAGACCATGTATTTGACCTTGACCTTGGGATCAGCGGCGGTTGGACGGTCGTGGATTTGGCACAGCATGGTAGTAGAGCCTTACATGAATGCATGTGTGAAATATTAAGTATTTTAGATGAAGGAAATAGAAGTTATAACAATATTTCTCTGATGTTACGTTTTGTAAAGAGACCAAAGTATTTGACCTTGACCATGGGATCAGCGGAGGGTGGACGGTCGTGGATTTGGCACAGCATGGTAGTAGAGCCTTACAGGAATGCATGTGTGAACTATTAAGCATTTTAGATGGAGGAAATAGAAGTTATAACAATATTTCTCTGATGTTAAGTTTTGTAAAGATACTAAGTATTTGACCTTGACCTCGGGATCAGCGGGGGTTGGACGGTCATGGATTTGGCACACCATGGTAGTAGAGCCTTACAGCAATACATGTGTCAAATATTAAGCATTTTAGATGAAGGAAATAGAAGTTATAACAATATTTCTCTGATGTTAAGTTTTGTAAAGAGACTAAGTATTTGACCTTGACCATGGGATCAGCGGGGGTTGGACAGTCGTGGATTTGGCACAGCATGGTAGTAGAGCCTTACAGGAATGCATGTGTGAACTATTAAGCATTTTAGATGGAGGAAATAGAAGTTATAACAATATTTATCTGATGTTAAGTTTTGTAAAGAGACTAAGTATTTGACCTTGACCATGGGATCAGCGGAGGGTGGACGGTCATGGATTTGGCATAGCATTGTAGTAGAGCCTTACAGGAATGCATGTGTGAAATATTAAGCATTTTAGATGAAGGAAATAGAAGTTATAACAATATTTCTCTGATGTTAAGTTTTGTAAAGATACGAAGTATTTTACCTTGACCTTGGGATCAGCGGGGGTTGGACGGTCATGGATTTGGCACAGCATGGTAGTAGAGCCTTACAGGAATGTAAGCTTACGGAAACACGGACGCACGGACGGGCGGACGGACGGACGGACGGACGGACGGACGGACAACCTGACTCCAGTATACCCCCCCCACCCCGCACAACTCGTTGTGCGGGGTATAAATAGTAATATGATGAACAATACAAACTAGAAATGTGGCCTGTCGGCACACGAATACCCCCACTGGCAGCCAAAGCAAACGAGGCATTTTTTATTATAAGCCATTTAGCCGAGTTAAGGTTTCAAACGCATCAAGTCTGTGACCTTGACCCTGGGCATAGTGTGATAATCCATACATCGGTGTAGAAGATATAGAGCGGAAGGGAATTTCAATAGGTTTGACCTTTGACCTTCAACTGTGACCTTGACCTTGGACGTAGGTGCGTGGTTATTGATCGCGACACACCTTCTCATCATGAGAAACATTTGTGCCAAGCCATTTGATAATCCATGCATCGGTGTAGAAGATATAGAGCGGAAAGGAATTTCAATAGGTTTGACCTTTGACCTTCAACTGTGACCTTGACCTTGGACGTAGGTGCGTGGTTATTGATCGCGACACACCTTCTCATCATGAGAAACATTTGTGCCAAGCCATTTAGATAATCCATGCATCGGTGTAGAAGATATAGAGCGGAAGGGAATTTCAATAGGTTTGACCTTTGACCTTCAACTGTGACCTTGGACGTAGGTGCGTGGTTAGCAATTTGATAATCCATGCATCGGGGTAGAAGATATAGAGCGGAAGGGAATTTCAATAGGTTTGACCTTCAACTGTGACCTTGACCTTGGACGTAGGTGTGTGGTTATTGATCGCGACACACCTTCTCATCATGAGAAACATTTGTGCTAAGCCGTTTGATAATCCATGCATCGGTGTAGAAGATATAGAGCGGAAGGGAATTTCAATAGGTTTGACCTTTGA
Source organism: Conchocele bisecta (assembly GCA_029237695.1). Lineage (NCBI taxonomy): Eukaryota > Metazoa > Mollusca > Bivalvia > Lucinida > Thyasiridae > Conchocele > Conchocele bisecta. The sequence continues at coordinate 69,534,368 of CM055267.1, forward strand.
CCTTCAACAGTGACCTTGACCTTGGACGTAGGTGCGTGGTTATTGATCGCGACACACCTTCTCATCATGAGAAACATTTGTGCCAAGCCATTTGGGAATTTCAATATTTTTTACCTTTGACCTTCAACTGTGACCTTGACCTTGGACGTATGTGCGTGGTTATTGATCGCGACACACCTTCTCATCCTGAGAAAGATTTGTGCCAAGGCATTTGATAATCAATGCATCGGTGTAGAAGATATAGAGCGGAAGGGAATTTCAATAGGTTTGACCTTTGACCTTCATCTGTGACCTTGGACGTAGGTGCGTGGTTAGCAATTTGATAATCCATGCATCGGTGTAGAAGATATAGAGCGGAAGGGAATTTCAATAGGTTTGACCTTTGACCTTCAACTGTGACCTTGACCTTGGACGTAGGTGCGTGGTTATTAATCGCGACACACCTTCTCATCATGAGAAACATTTGTGCCAAGCCATTTGATAATCCATGCATCGGTGTAGAAGATATAGAGCGGAAGGGAATTTCAATAGGTTTGACCTTTGACCTTCAACAGTGACCTTGACCTTGGACGTAGGTGCGTGGTTATTGATCGCGACACACCTTCTCATCATGAGAAACATTTGTGCCAAGCCATTTGGGAATTTCAATATTTTTGACCTTTGACATTTGACCTTCAACTGTGACCTTGACCTTGGACGTAGGTGCGTGGTTATTGATCGCGACACACCTTCTCATCATGAGAAACATTTGTGCCAAGCCATTTGATAATCCATGCTTCGGTGTAGAAGATATAGAGCGGAAGGGAATTTCTATAGGTTTGACCTTTGACCTTCAACTGTGACCTTGACCTTGGATGTAGGCGCGTGGTTATTGATCGTAACACACCTTCTCATCATGAGAAACATTTGTGCCAAGCCATTTGATAATCCATGCATCGGTGTAGAAGATATAAATCGGAAGGGAATTTCTATAGGTTTGACCTTTGACCTTCAACCATGACCTTGACTTTGGACGTATGTGCGTGGTTATTGATCGCGACACACCTTCTCATCATGACAAACATTTGTGCCAAGCCATTTGATAATCCATGCATCGGTGTAGAAGATATAGAGCGGAAGGGAATTTCCAACAGACCGACAGACCGACCGACAAGCTGACTCCTATATACCCCCAACAAACTTTGTTTGTGGGGGTATAATGATCTCATGCGCTATAGATCACTTCGTACATACAAACTACTGCCATTATACATTGTCCATGTTACAATATTATTAAAATTACGTATTCTTCGTTGAAAGTCAAGCCTAGAACTGACCACTTTTCTCCACCACGGGCTAACCGCCTCTCGCTTACACGTAACCACGTGACCGCCTACACTGGCCGATATGCTCGATATGCGTTACCATATTAAGACATACGTTCTGCGCTATACTGCGAAGAACTTCCAATTTATATCTCTGCCCCCACCCCCCCCCCCAAATGTCTAATGGACTAGTATGATTCTTCTTCACCATTAATATAAAGCGAAAACATTGCAAAATGTGTAAAGCTTTTTCAAAATCCGTTGTGCCGTTAGACTATTACATCAACTATTACGCCACTTGGTTCTGAAACCACGTGATTTCACACACTATGTGTGCATCCGCACCAGTTACACATATTTTACCGCAAGCACTTTTTTCACCCGAATGTATATACAGTGAAACCTCTCTAAACCGGACACCAATAAAACACCTGTGATCTTATTGTTGAGGAGTGTCTTGGTCATTTATCTCAGGTGATAATGTCTGTTCAAGATCGCATAACACACAACTATGGCTCAGAATGATCAAATGTCTGATTTACAGTGAAGCCTCTCTAAACCGGACACCCTGGGGACCTCCCCAGGGTGTCCGGTTTAGAGATGTTTCTCTGTACATGTAGTCACTGCGATGTACATTATTAACCGTACAGCATGTGTCTCCAGCAAGCGATATGTACATAGCATATTGGGCACGTTGCTTTTTCTGAAGACACATAATCAATTATTTCGCAACATCTATGACCGTCTGACATTTAGAATGCTTCCAGAGATTCCATTAACAGGATTCCTATAAACGGATTTTGGCTTCTCGTAGAGAATAAATACTCTTTCAATTATTGTGTTCCTTTTTCATTTCTGGCTGGAGAAGCCATTGACGCATTACAATTACACCATCCAACGATTTCCGCATATATTGAAATGTATCAAATAAATCGAAGATTTCACGGTAACTGGAAACAAATAAACAAATCTCTGGGCAACACATTGGGTAATGCCCGAAAAGCACACCCAATAATATACTACGGACGATAATGGAGTTTTGCACATGTACTGCCCGGAACTAACCGAATACTTAGGACATGGGTAATGTCATTTCCTCACATTAAAATTGTTCTGATAGGTAATTAACAATTCAGGACACATTAGGTCGAAGCGTGTTCAGAGAACACGTGTGTGTGAAGTACACCAGGGATTTATGCTACTGTTGTATTTTGTCTCCGTGTACACTAAGCACCGTGAAACAGCATAGACACATAAGACTGACGTGAAATAATATGTACAGAAATACACTTGTTTTCTTTGGGAGTCTAGTAACCGTTTTCAGTCAAAATTTAAGATGGCTTTGTGTGATTCATGAAAAATAAGCGACGATTGCGTAATATTTACCACTCCGTTTGTAATTTGTGCATAGAAAGCTAACCCTTTCAACACCACATGCCTGTATAGTGGTATTGGCAAACAGTGTAGATCAAGATGAGCCGGCTCGTGACGAGCCGTCTCATCAGGATCTGCACCTTTTGCAAGTAAATTTCATATTTTTGAGAACAAAACCACCCCCTTTTAGTCTGAAAACTAGACGATTGTTTTTCAGACAAAAACATGTCTCCACCAATACCACCACTGCATGTTATCAGGACTAAGTCAAGGACCATAACTCCATGAATACTGGATGAATCCGCATCTAAAACACCAGGTGCGCAACTTCACACGATGACCAGTATTCCTGTTAAATTTCGCGACCCTAGCTGAAATACGTTTGGAGATACGCGCGACACAAGTTGAAAATCACCACTTTTCACTAAGTCAAGGGCCATAACTCCGTGAATACTGGACGAATCCGCATCTAAAACACCAGGTGCGCAGCTTCACACGATGACCAGTATTCCTGTAAAGTTTCACGACTCTAACTGAAATACATTTGGATATACGCGCGAAAATCCCCAATTTTCGCTAAGTCAAGGGCCATAACTCCGTAAATACAGGATGAATCCGCATATAAAACATCCGGTGCGCAACTTCAGACGATGACAAGTATTCCTGTAAAGTTTCACGACTCTAACTCAAAGACTTTTGGAGATATGCACGACACAAATGTTGTGACGGACAGACGGACAGACGGACGCATGAGAGGGTACTTGTGGGGATTTCGACTTAAGGGGTGGGGATTTCTACTTGTGGGGTGAAACTTAAGAGGTATGAGCAATACTCACCTTTCAAGTGTTTTCTTGAAGTTGCGCTTTTGGAACCCACCGCTTGGCGCATGCGCATACGTCGAATGCGCATGCCAATTCCTTTACGGAAATTCACGACTATTACACCGGAAATTAATTGGGCTAACAGAATATTACGGTACCTTCTAATGTCGTCCATTCAAAAAACGGACGGCCACCAGTCCGTTACTTGCGGGTTGAAATGTTAACGTCCATGTTTTGTGGGGATAAAACGACCATACCAGCCGATTTAGATGAGTACAAGTCACAAAAATCATCACAAGTCTATCCTGTACTCATGACTCAACCCACAACTACCCTCTCATGTGTGGACGGACAGACGGACAACCAAGCCAAAAACAATATGTCACTTGATGTTCTGACGGTTGGATTGGTTTCAAACTTAACGTATCAAATTCCATTCCAGTTACTTCCTTAGTTAATCAACAATGCACGTTGTAACAAAATAGATAATTTTAAACTCACATGGCCAGTGATGTTATTTATATCGACCATCGGTAATCATTGAGTGAATGGAATGGTGCTTAACGGCCCATCAACACAAAAGGGTATCATTTAGGGCCAAGCAATGTAGATGAAGAATACAAATAATAGTAAAATAGTATGTTACATGTGGTAATCAATCAGATGATAAGGTAAACATATTAATATGATAAACAATATAAATGAAAAACATGTATAGAATTATAAAATTATAGAAATGAGAAACATGTATACAATGATAAAATTAAATTTTCCGATACAAGTTAGTTTCATGTAGAAAGTGAAGCAAACCCTCAATGTTCTCCACCTGGAATAGCTCCGCAAGTGAAGTAACATTGAAGTGTTTGCCTCGAATATCGTCAAAATCGATACAGTCCAGTAGGATGTGTTGCACGGTAAATGCGCTGTGGCATGGAATACACCATGGACGCGGCTCACCTTTGAGCATATACGAATGCGTTAGTCGTGTATGTCCAATGCGCAATCGACTAAGGACAACTTCATCCCGGCGTACATGTCTGTAGCAAGGAGTCCATTCGCCCAGAGTCGGTTTCACAGCATGAAGTTTATTATCTGTGAGCAGATCCCACTGGATCTGCATTGTATCGGAGATGAATGAGTTGATGGATGATTTAAAATCATGATAGCAAACAGGAAAATGAGAAGTTGGTAGATCCAGGGCGGCCTTGCCAGACGAAAGTAAAATATGGTGTAGCTCCATGATTTGGCGTATAAGTGGATGTTCAAGCTTCCTCCAAGATATTTTCGCGAAATCAAGAGCAAGTAAAATCGCCCTCAATTCCGCAGAAAATATCGAAGATTTGTCTGGGAGTCTGGATTGAAGATCTCCCTCGGGGACAGCGGCAGCAGATGCTAAGATCGAAGATCACATTGGGCTGCTCCAACTGCCACGGTGGAGTATCTGGAACAGCGTATTTGGCAATGTGATCCAGATCCAAGCCAGCATCGTGTATCAAAGGATCCATTCTCTTGCCGAATGGTGGCTTGAAGCTTGGTTTCTTATCGAATACAGCATCTGTAGTTCGATGAAAGACAGTGTTATAAGCTGGATTAGATGGATTGGAATGTAGTTTAGTGGCGTATTGCAAAGATAATTTGGTTCGTCTGTCGTGGAGAGAAGGCTCATTTGCTTCGGCATATAAGCTCTGTGCGTTAGACGTACGGAATGCACCTATGCAGAGTCGTAATCCTTGGTGATGTATTGGATCGAGCGTCCGAAGATCGGATTTACTGGCAGACCCATATACAGTGCATCCGTAGTCTAGTTTTGAGCGAACATGTGCGATGTAAAGGCGGTGCAGCACCTTTCGGTCTGCACCCCAGTCATGATTTGCTACCACTCGCATTAAGTTGAGTGCTTTCTGGCATTTAGCTTTCAAGTATCGTAAATGGGGTTTAAAAGTGAGTTTAGGATCAAAGATAAGACCAAGAAATTTCTGCTCCCGAACAACTGAGATGGGATGTGTTCCCAGTTTGAGTTCGGGATCAGGGTGAAGACCGCGTCTTTTGCAAAAATGCATGCAGTTAGTTTTAGATTTCGAAAACTTAAAGCCGTTTTCTGTGGTCCACTTGTTTATTCTATTGAGGCTCAGTTGTAATTGGCGCTCAATAGTATGCATGTTCTTTGATTTGTAACATATTAAAAAATCATCGACATATAAAGAACAGTCAACACCTGGTTGCAGGCATTTTACAATATTATTCAGTTTAATGCTAAAAAGGGTAACAGACAATATACTTCCCTGCGGTACACCCATTTCCTGTCCATGGGGATCAGAAAGGGTTGTACCGACTCGGATTTGGAATTGTCTGTCTTTCAAAAAATTAGAAATAAGATCAGGGAGATGACCCTTCAGACCGAGGTCATGAAGGTCCTTCAAAATCCCATACTTCCACGTCGTGTCATATGCCTTTTCTAGGTAAAACAATATGGGAACTATATGCTCATTGTCAACAAACCCGTCTCGAATGAATGATTCGAGTCTAATCAGATTATCGGCAGTGCTTCTCTGGCGACGGAATCCAGATTGATACTCAGATATCAGTCCATTGGATTCCAGAAACCAGACAAGCCTGTCGTTAATCATTCGTTCCATGGTTTTACAGACACAGCTAGTAAGTGCGATGGGACGGTAACTTGATGGGTCGGTGTGATCCTTGCCCGGTTTGGGAACAGGTATGACTGTAGCTTCCCGCCATGAAGGCGGAAAGACGCCTTGTTCCCAAATGATATTAAATATTTCAAGGAGGTTGTTTAAAGAGTGTTCAGGTAAATGTTTAAGCAGTTGGTAGTGGATATCATCAGGGCCTGCTGATGTATCATGTGCTTTCTCGAGGGAAGCTTTTAATTCCCTCATAGAGAAAGGAGCGTTGTAATGTTCTGAATTGTCTGAATTAAAATTAAGTTTACTTTTCTCTTGCTCAGATTTCACCTTCAAGAACTCCTCAGAATAGTTATTACATGAGGAGTTCTTGGAGAAGGTATCTGCTAATGAGTTTGAAATGTCTGTTTTGGAAGATACTTTATGTCCTGCTTTGTTGAGGTGATTGATAGAAGTTGATTTACCTTTACCGTTTATCTTACGAATCATGTCCCATGTTGTTTTCATTTTAGATCGCGAATTCAACTTGGAGACAAAAAGATCTCCAAGTCTTTCTCTTGCTAGCTTTACTTGTGCGTCGAGCTTTCGCTCTAAAAATTCTATGAGCATTTAAATTATCTGCTGTTGAGTTATTATTGATTTGACGAATAGACTGCTTACGAGCAGTCATTGCCTCTTCGCATTCTTCGTCAAACCATGGTTTATTGCCACGTTTGGGCTTTGCCGAGGTTTTTGGTATTGTCTTTTCTGCAATATCGTGTAAAAGGGAAACGTAGTGTTCTAGTGGATCTTCCGCATTTCGAAAGCGATCAAAATCTAGTTCAATCATGCACATATTGCGAAATGTGTCCCAATCGGCTTTATGTAATTTCCACCTCTGGACTCTGTCAGTGGATGGTGGTCCATTACTTTGCAAGAAGACAAGAAAGTGGTCACTCCCGCATAGGTCGTCACCAACTTTCCACGTAAAGTCTAAATACAGAGAAGGATGACACAGAGATACATCCAGAGAGGAATATGAACCGGTTGCGGGATGTAAATATGTGCTCGATTTATCATTAAAAATGCCGAGATTGTGATCGGAAAGAAAATTTTCAATAAGTTCCCCCTTTTTGTTTGTGTCTTTACAACCCCAAAGCATGTTATGTCCGTTAAAATCGCCAAGGAGAATGAAAGGCGAATGGAGCTGAGAGACAAGATTATCTAGTTCTGATTTTAACAGGACTGCAGATGGTGGAATGTAGATAGAACATAACGTAATAGTATTGTGCATCGTAACACTAACGGCCACAGCCTGAAGATTAGTGTCAAGATTCACGAGACTATGTGGGGTGCTCAAATTAACGAGGATTGAGACTCCACCAGATGCGCGTTCAGCGTTATCTGAACACTTACTGTATAATGCATGTGATTTAAAAGAAAATGTATCGTCAACTTTCAGGAATGTTTCCAGAAGACAAACAGCAATGGGGTTGTGTTGAGTTAATACAATTGTTAATTCATCACGATTTGTTTTAATTCCTCGCCAGTTCCATTGGATAATAGTATCCATGTTTTATGTAGGTGGAAGTATGGGTTTGCAGGGTGGAACAGGTTTGGCAGTTGGAGTGTCAGAAGACTCTTCAGTCTCCATCGCCTCCAACGACTCAAACCTGTTCTTCAGTAGGATGGGACCGTCTGTCCCCTTCTGCGATCCAGGGTCATCAGACCCTTTCTGCGATCCAGGGTCATCAGACCCTTTCTGCAATCCAGGGTCATCAGACCCTTTCCTGGGCGGTTTTGTACGGATCCTCTCCATGGCAGTGGGCCTACCCCTGAGTGGTAGTGGAGAGGCCGACATGTCATCCGGCACTTGCCGTGATCGCAGAGGAGACACGGCCGTGATTTGTTTTAAGGTCTTTTTAGCCCGACCTTTAGGGCTTTTGGAAGGCGTGACCTTTGAGGTTTTGCCTTCCGAAGAAGGTTTTGATGTTGAGGCCTTTGGGCTCCGGCCTCGGGGAGATTGTGTCGATGAGTTAGATGTAGAAGGCTTGAAGTGTGGCGTATTATAGGTCCACGTTATAGTGGGGTGTTCAGCTGGTTTCCAAGAAACGTCCGTTTGAGTCGAAATACTTCTGCTGGACTTGCGAGAGACTGCAGCCGAAGCGTAAGAAAAGCCAGGAATAGGAGTTGTTGGTATTTCAACAATCTTCCTGGCTTCAGGGAATGATATGTTGCGTGTATGTTTCACGCGAACTATCTCCTTCTCGATCTTCCACTTCGGGCAGTCTTTCGAATATGCCGAATGTTACCATTACAGTTTACACAATGTTCGGCCTCCACACAGTTTTCATTACTGTGCTTGGCAATGTCACAGCGTGCACATGCAAGATCTCTCTTACATCTGTATTTGTGGTGGCCGTACAATTGGCAGTTGTAACATCGCAACGGGTTTGGTAGATATGGATCAACTGTAATCAGTAACCATCTGGTGAGTTTGAGTTCTTTCGGTAGTCTTGTTAGGAAAACATGTTCGTTGTCGGGTAAAAAATTGAATTCTGCAGGTAGCGTCCGTTTCTTGGACGGACCAGCTGAACACGGTTGGCTGGACGACTTTGTGAAGTCCGAAGCCTTCCAATCGACTGGATTGATCGATAATTGTGATGAGGTTTGTTTTTTTTGTTTTTTTGGCGATTCACATCAGTAGGCCGGTATATTCATCACTATGTTCCCCACCCTCCATGGAGCCCTACAAGGGGATGTGCTAATGGTGCGGGTCTCCGCACCGCACAACAAGGATACATAGTGATATACTCGAGCAAGACAAATAACTCACTCGTGTAGCACTAAACCGTGACACCTACTAGAGCCGCGGACTGGTCACACAATGTAAAAGGGAACAAGATAATGTACTCACGTGTATATGAAATAATCACAAAACAAAACTAAAAAAATATATGCTCCAGTCACGAGTCCAGCACCGGGTGCCACAGAAGCCGATTAATCCCATTAGACGTGCTCACCCAGAGACCTCCCGTTTGCCTTGAAGTCAGGGCCGAAGTGGTGTATTGTAGTAATGCGTGACATCTTGGCCAGAAATTCTGCCAGCCACGCAAGACACTCACTCACCAGGATCCCTTCCTCCAAAACTTCCGGGTCGCAGGCCACGGCAAACGGCCAGCCAGGTTCCCCTACACACACACGAAGTGTACCTACCTTTGTGCGGAATGCATATATTACCTACGAGTCACCAAGGGGGGTTTAGGTAATATGTGCATGCACCAATAGCTAGTGCATGCACATAACCCAGTTAGTCCTTAGTAAACCCACCCCTTGTTAGTTCTTTGGGAACTGCAACCGCAATCCCTAGGAATTGCCATGGCAATTCCAAGATTAAGCCCGCAAACCGCGTCAAGGTCAGGGGTTACCTGCGGGAATCATTGAGTGAACGTGAATGGGTCTAACGTCCCAGCAGTAGCTTAGGTCATATGGAGACGGGGCCACAGTTTAAAGTCTCATCCGACAGACCAGTGGGATGGAAATACTATGACGAGATGGCCGCGGCCCGCATGTCGAGCCCGCCGAGACATTCGATGGTCTCAGAGTGTATCTATTTGAAGTTTGATGCCCAATAAGCATACAAAGTTTCAAGCAAATCTGACTGACGGTTACAGAGAAAGTAGGTATGTGAAAACTTTAACGCAAATTTTGACAGAAACTTTAACACAAACTTCTAAGTCATTTAACCTTGACATAGGGGCACAGGGGCCGCATGAGTGGGAAACATAATGAATATATGGATGATGACTAATACGCATATGAAGTTTCAAGTCAATGTGACTTAGGACTGCAGAGATATAAGGTATTTAAAATCTTTAACGCAGATTTCGGAACGCAAACTTCTAAGTCATTTGACCTTGACCGTGGGCACAGGGGCCGCATGAGTGGGATACAGCACGAATATATGGATTATGACTAATAAGCATATGAAGTTTCAAGTCAATATGACTTAGGACTGCACAGATATAAGATATTTAAAAACTTTAACGCAGATTTCGGAACGCAAACTTCCAAGTTATTTGACCTTGACCTTGGACACAGGGGCCGCATGAGTGGGATACAGCATGAATATATGGATCATGACTAAGAAGTATATGAAGTTTCAAGTCAATGTGATTTAGGACTGCAGAGATATAAGGTATTTAAAAACTTTAACGCAGATTTCGACGGACGGACGGACGGACGGACGGACGGACGGACACCCGGACGTCATTGTGATCAATATGTCTCGCTTTCCGCAAGCGGGCTCGACACAAATAGTTGTTGATGCCCAATGCGAGGTTTGAACCCATAACCTCCGGATTGGAAGTCAGGTGTTCTAGCCCATAGGCCACGACCCATCCATTGGTAATCATTTAGACTACTGTCATTTTACAGATGTACATTTTATTTGTTTTTTGCCTATTATAGTAGTTATTGTGTCTCTTCCTTTTGCATCGAGTGTAACTTGAACCAGTGCCGTTAGTACTTTGTATCACGGATTGTGTGTGACAATATTGCCACTGTCCGTAACACAACTGAATATAGAGAATAGCAGGATAGTGCTGTGAATGGGAAAACATATCTGGCAAGGCTTAGGAAACGGGATGGGCGAGGCTCTGCCGAGCACATCCCGTTTCTGTGCCGCGCCAGATATGTTATCCCATTCACGGCACTAACCTACTATTCCATTTATCCCGTCAACACCTACAAATGGCCTTAAAATGCAAACAAATAACCCCAGCCACCGCACATATTCATACGCAGTGATTATGTCGTATTGACATGATATCAATGTTTCACGACACTGTATTGACGGGATAAAAGAGCAATAACGTGCAAGAGCAGATGCCAACCCCAAGGAATGCAAGGTTCTAGAGAAAATACATACGGTACCCTAGTTGTTTATCACTGTCATCATTTGTTCTTATCGTCATTTTCATTTACTGCTTTTATTTCATACGCATTTTTTTCTCGTAGGTATGTTCGTCGATTTACATGAATCTTTTATGTTACTGTGAAACACGATGGCGAGGTAAATGGGACGGGGTGGGGTGGGGTGGGGATGGGGGTGGGGGAGTGGGCTAAACGCCGCGCCAACCAAACTGATAAAAAAATAATTATGTAGGCAATAACATGATTAGGATAACATAACATATGACGAACAATATAGAAATGAGGAACATGTTTGCCATGATAACATTAGATTATCCGATGCCAGCTGGTTTCACGGAGAAACAAACCTTTAATGTTCCCCACCTGGAATAACTCCACAAGTGAAGTAACATTGACGTGTTTGCGTTGAATATGAACAAAGTCGATACAAGTCCAGTAGGATGTGCTTCACGGTAAATGCGCGGTGGCATGGAATACACCATATTTAAATACAATGCAGACGCGGTGGGATCTGCTCACAGATAATAAACTTCATGCTGTGAAAGTTGTCCTTAGTCGAATACGCATTGCATACACGACTTCGTATATGCTCAAAGGTGAGCCGCGTCCATGTTGTATTCCATGCCACAGCGCATTTACCGTGCAACACATCCTACTGGACTGCATCGACTTTTCCGATATTCGACACAAACACTTCAATGTTACTTCACTTGCGGAGTTGTTCCGTGTGGAGAACATTTGCTTAGCTTATTACAAACAATACATGAGTTACAAACAGTTTAACAAACATGTAGTTATATAGGTTACAAACCTTGTTTACAATCAACTACGACTATTGTAAATAATTATAGAACAGAAACTATTGTTCAAACATGATTCGGTTATATTTATTTAAGACTGTTATGTAGGGAATAGAGTCAAAATAGTATGTTGAGATATGGCGAAGATGGTTTAGTAAATAATTGAGCAACAGAACACGATACGATACTACTACGGATGCTGTTACAACGAATGGAATGGAATGGTGCTTAACGGCCCATCAACACAAAAGAGTATCATTTAGGGCCAAGCAATGTAGATGAAGAATGGAATGGTGCTTAAAGGCCCATCAACACAAAAGAGTATCATTTAGGGCCAAGCAATGTAGATGAAGAATAAAAATAATAGTAAAATAGTATGCTAGATGTGATATGGGTAAAAATATTAATATGATGAACAATATAAATGAAAAACGTGTATAGAATTATAAAATTATAGAAATGAGAGACATGTATACAATGATAAAAAAAAAAATTCCGATACAAGTTCGTTTCATGGAGAAAGCGAAGCAAACCCTCAATGTTCTCCACCTGGAATAGCTCCGCAAGTGAAGTAACATTGAAGTGTTTGCCTCGAATATCGGCAAAATCGATACAGTCCAGTAGGATGTGTTGCACGGTAAATGCGCTGTGGCATGGAATACACCATGGACGCGGTTCACCTTTGAGCATATACGAATGCGTTAGTCGTGACTAAAGACAACTTCATCCCGGCGTACATGTCTGTAGCCAGGAGTCCATTCGCCCAGAGTCGGTTTCACAGCATGAAGTTTATTATCTGTGAGCAGATCCCACTGGATCTGCATTGTATCGGAGATGAATGAGAAGTTGGTAGATCCAGGGCGGCCTTGGCAGCACTATCTGCCCTGTCATTGCCCTTGATACCAGTATGACTGGGCAGCCAACAAAAATTAATGTCCTTGCCAGACGAAAGTAAAATATGGTGTAGCTCCATGATTTGGCGGATAAGTGGATGTTCAAGCTTCATGTTGTACAAAGCTTGTAGTGAAGATAATGAATCGGAAAATAAAATGAATTGCTTTCTCCAAGATATTTTCACGAAATCAAGAGCAAGTAAAATCGTCCTCAATTGGGAATGCATAGAGTACCTACGAGTCACCAAGGGGTGTTTAGGTAATATGTGCATGCACCAATAGCTAGTGCATGCATATAACCCAGTTAATCCTTAGTAAACCCACCACTTGTTAGTTCTCTGGGAACTGCAACCGCAATCCCTAGGAATTGCGATGGCAATTCCAAGATTAAGCCCGCAGACCGCGTCAGGGGTGACCTGCGGGCTGTTATAACGAACTGTAATATGTATATGTATGATCAGAAGTATAGTGCATTCCCAAAAAAAGGTGCTTATTTGTTTCTGGAGTCATGGCGCAAAAACTACACAAATTGGAGCTGACAATGTTACACGTATGTAAATAGTCGTTTGTAGCGACTATTTTCATAAAACATTTGTTATGAACATTCCTAAGTTTAGAACTTGTAGTGTTTGTAAAATGATGTGTGTAGAATACCATCCAATTTATATTTTACCCACGAATTCGTCATCCCATTTTATCTTGGCTTTATGCACAATTGGTTTCTGTTGATTAAGAAACATGCTATATAACTTCTTATTACATTCGGTCGTGGTTTTTATTTGTTCTAATAACAGTATCGTTGTAGTTACCGTGTTTATTCGTTTATTCTTTCAGTTTTAATTCGTGTTCACCAGTCATGGGGAATGCACGAACTAAATTATAAGTATTTTAGGTAATCGCTATTAACCCATTCCTTGTAGTAAAACATTCTTCCATTACCTTTTATTTTTGAATTGTTCCATAAAATTTGCTTTGATATTGTTTCCGGATTCTCGCAGACATTTAGCTTAATAATAACATCTGTCAAAAATGTATATTTTATCAAATGTTTTGCGTCTAAAAATTTATATTTCCTTCAAATTTATGTACACCTCCAAAATGCTTCAATTGTCTAAACTTCCTTTATTTAGGTTCTATGTTTGAACTTTGCACTTTATTTTTATCATTACACAAATATATCCCTAACGTTTTGGCCACATCTGCAGTCCGTGAAAAGGGGGTATCGTCACAGTAGGTAGTTTTAGAGTTCTTAGTCGAACCTGTTCTAATCAGTATTGACTTTAGTTTAAACGTAAACCTGAACTGTTTCCAAAGTGATCTATTGTACTAATTAATATTTCGACAGACTTGACCTTTTTCGTGTTTTCTTTAAAATGCATTTCCTTGACGGTTTTTGTGATGCTTACTTTAGCACATGTCCGTGATCATGTTATGGTCAAATGCCTCTTCAGCTTCCGTGGCGGAATTCTTGTTTCTTCTGTGGTTCATTGTGGATTGTTTTATTGGCATCTGTTTTATATTTACATACTACATGTACCGCTGCTTTTAGGACCGCACGCCGCTCGTTGTGGCGTGCATGATTGTTCTGCTTTTCGACCACAGCTGTGCGCGCGTACCATTGTGCTATCTTGATGTATTGAGCTATATTTGATTTGTTGAACCCATTGGTCCATTTGGATATTTTCTCTGTTTTGCTAGTTATTTTTTTATTCTCAATCGTCCTGTACAACTGCGGGCGGGATATCATAGTAGTGAAATTGGATCCTGTAACCCCGTCATTCATGGATTGCGTATTGTGTCGTCCTATTTCCTTATTCTTTGCAGTTGTTTGTAACAGTGACCTTGACCCAAGTAACCCCAAATAAAATTCCAATATGCATCTCCACATAAGCTGCATACATACCAATTTTCGCCCAAGCTACATATACGTCAATATACATCACCCCTAACAGTGACCTTGGTAACGCCTCTCTGCCCAAGCTACGTATAACCCAAGTTTTATAAATATACCTTATTCTTTCTTAACCCATAAACACAAAATAGTATGATTTAGGGCCAAGCAATTTAGATGAAGAAGAAAATAATAGTAAAATAGTATGTTAGATGTGGTAGGTAATCAAATGATTATGGTAAAAACAAAACTATGACGAACAATATAAAGGAGCAACATGTATACAATGATACAAGTTGGTTTCATGGAGAAAGCTAAGCAAACCTTCAATGTTCTCCACCTGGAACAACTCCGCAAGTGAAGTAACATTGAAGTGCTTGCGTCGAATATCGGCAAAGTCGATACAATCCAGCAGGATAAGTTGAACGGTAAATGCGCTGTGACATGGAATACCCCATGGACGCGGCTCACTTTGGAGCATATACAAATGCGTCAGTTGTGTATGTCCAATGCGCAATCGACTAAGGACAACTTCATCCCGGCGTACATGTCTGTAGCCAGGAGTCAATTCGCCCAGAGTCGCTTTCAGAGCATGAAGTTTGTTATCTGTGAGCAGATCCCACCGGGTCTGCAATGTATCAGAGATGAATGAATTAATTGATGATTTCAAATGATGATAGCAAACAGGAAAATTAGAAGTCGGTAGCTCCAGGGTGGCCTTGGCAGCACTATCTTCCCTATCATCGCCTTTGATACCAGTATGACTGGGGAGCCAACAAAAAATAATGTCCTTGCCAGACGAAATTAAAATATAGTGTAGCTCAATCATTTGGCGGATAAGTGGATGCTCAAGCTTCATGTTGTATAAAGCTTGTAGTGAAGATAATGAATCGGAAAATAAAATGATTTTCTTTCTCCAAGATACTTTCGCAAAATCAAGGGCGAGTAAAATTACCCTCAATTCCGCAGAAAATATCGAAGATTTATCTGGGAGTCTAGATTGAAGATCTCCCTCGGGGACAGCTGCAGCAACAGCTACCGGTTCCCGTCCTTTGAGCGATTAGTGAAAAGCGGAGTGCATCTATTGTATCTGTCTTTAACTTCAAGAAAAAGTGATTTAAAAATGGATGGGTCAGTTGTTGCTTTCGTGTGCTGGCTAAGATCGAAGATCACCTTGGGCTGCGCCAACTACCACGGTGGAGTATCTGGGACAGCGTATTTGGCAATGTGATCCAGATCTAAGCCATCATCATGTATTAAAAAGGATACATTCTCTTGCCGAATGTTTGCTTGAAGCTTGCTTTCTTATCGAATAACAGCATATGTAGTTTGAATGGAATGGAATGGTGCTTAACAGCCCATCAACACAAAAGAGTATCATTTAGGGCCAAGCAATGTAGATGAAGAATACAAATAATAGTAAAATAGTATGTTAGATGTGGTAGACAATCATATGATCAGGGTAAAATATTAATATGATGAACAATATAAATGAACAACATGTATATAATTATAAAATTATAGAAATGAAAAACATGTATACAATGATACAAATCAGATTTTCCGATACAATCTGGTTTCATGCAGAAAGCTAAGCAAACATTCATTTTCTCCACCTGGAAGAACTCCGCAAGTGAAGAAACATTGAATGGAATGAAATGGTACTTAACGACCCATCAACATAAAATAGTATCATTTAGGGCCAAGCAATGTAGATGTAGATGATCAGGGTAAAAATATTAATATGATGAACAATATAAATGTATATAATTATAAAATTATAGAAATGAGAAACATGTATACAATGATAAAAATCAGATCTTCCGATACAATCTGGTTTCATGGAGAAAGCTAAGCAAACCTTCAATGTTCTCCACCTGGAATAACTCCGCAAGTGAAGAAACATTGAAGTGTTTGTCTTGAATATGTCGATACAGTCCAGTATGATGTGTTGCACGGTAAATGCGCTGTGGCATGGACTACACCATGGGTGCGGCTCACCCTTGAGCATATACGAATGCGTTAGTCGTGTATGTCCAATGCGCAATCGACTAAGGACAACTTCATCTCGGCGTACATGTCTGTAGCCAGGAGTCAATTCGCACAGAGTCGGTTTCACAGCATGAAGTTTGTTATCTGTGAGCAGATCCCACCGGGTCTGCATTGTATCGGAGATGAATGAGTTGATGGATGATTTAAAATCATGATAGCAAACAGGAAAATGAGAATTTGGTAGCTCCAGGACGGCATTGGCAGCACTATCTGCCCTGTCATTGTCCTTGATACCAGTATTACTGGGGAGCCAACTAAAAATAATGTCCTAGCCAGACGAAAGTAAAATGTGGTGTAGCTCCATGATTTGGCGGATAAGTGGATGTTCAAGTTTCATGTTGTACAAAACTTGTAGTGAAGATAATGAATCGGAAAATAAAATGAATTGCTTTCTAGATATTTTCGCAACATCAAGAGCAAGTAAAATTGCCTTCAATTCCGCAGAAAATATCGAAGATTTGTCTGCGAGTCTGGATTGAAGATCTCCCTCGGGGACAGCGGCAGCAACTGCTACCCGGTCCCCGTCCTTGGAGCCATCAGTAAAAAGCGAAGTGTATGTATTGTATCTGTCGTTAACTTCAAGAAAAAGTGATTTAAAAATGGATGGATCAGTTGTTGCTTTCGTGTGCTGACCAAGATCGAAGATCACCTTGGGCTGCTCCAACTGCCACGGTGGAGTATCTGGGACAGCGTATTTGGCAATGTGATCCAGATCTAAGCCTGCATCGTGTATCAAAGGATACATTCTCTTGCCGAATGGTGGCTTGAAGCTTGGTTTCTTATCGAATACATCATCTGTAGTTCGATGAAAGACAGTGTCATAAGCTGGATTAGATGTATTGGAATGTAGTTTAGTGGAGTATTGCAAAGATAATTTGGTGCGTCTGTCGTGGAGAGAAGGCTCATTTGCTTTGGCATATAAGCTCTGTGCGTTAGACGTACGGAATGCACCCAGGCAGAGTTTTAAGCCTTGGTGATATGTAGTTCGAGGAAAGACAGTATCATTAGCTGGATTAGACGGATTGGAATGTAGTTTAGTGGCGTATGGCAAAGATAATTTGGTGCGTCTGTCGTGGAGAGAAGGCTCATTTGCGTCGGCATATAAGCTGTCGCGTGACACGTGCATTCTTGTATATTCCGAATTTCCGTATAATTGTATATTTGTGATGTGTGGTACTGTGTTGTATTGTGCGTATTATTGATTTCACATACCTGATTCCACATACCTGTGATTTCACATACCTGTGATTTTTACATACCTGTGATTTGGCATGTACAATGTGCGTGTAATAACGGGGCTTATGTTGTATTGGTGGAAATACGTTTATGCGTGTTCTTTTTGCGGATTTAAATACACGTCCATTTTATGAGCAATGTTTTACTGATGTCACGCCATATTTGCCACAGACTCTGCATGTGTGTGGTAGGGGACTCATATTTTCTGGTAGCAGAAGGATAGTGCTATATTCACCAGTGACACGGAGGATGTTGCCTCTCGAGATCGCTCCAGCGAGCCACATTGGATGTTTTGGTCCACTCGTGGAGGGCAGACCCCAGTCAGTGCAGAGTACCAGGTCGTCCGAGTGTCCGTACGTCTGTCTGGCGCAGTGTGTGTAGCATCTCCGGGTACATGCCTGTATAGAGCAGTGTGTGATTGCTACATCGCGTTCAGCAGACAGTCACAGCCATCGATTAGTGAAGTGAAACACCATACACATATATCATCGTGATAATCGCCATTTGTATTCTATCGGAACTTTACATCCGGTCTACCACTTCCGGTATTACAACCAATTGATTTACCATGGATACTTTACATCCGGTCCACCACGTCCGGTTTGCTACAGTCAAGTGATACCATAGGAACTTTACATCTGGTCCACCACTTCCGGAAATAATACTTCGCGACAGTCTACCTTTGGAACTTTACTTCGGGTACCAGCTTCCGGAACATTATCGTTGTTGACTACCATGTGATGTAACCACAGCCGGCTTTGACTTTGACATTCAGACTTTGGAAATACATTGCATAGGCAATACATATGTATACTTTGATAGTGTATGGTAATACTCCTATCATGGCATATCATGGCTAAGGGATTGTAGTAAGACTACATATATTGTTTATTGATTAATCCACTTGAAGTTGGATTATATCCATATTGTTGACTAGACCTCATACTGCGGGTGAGGCAGACCTTGGGACCTTGATACTCAGGTGTTACCACTATCTAATGAGATACGCCAGCACTGGGGTAGCTCAGATGATTGTCATTTGTCCTCCAATGTTCGTTCTGCCATGTTGTACTTGTATATTATTTCACTTTGATTAGCGATCATCAAAGTACGTGTTCATTCATACTATTGTCCACTACCGGACCATTGAGATACCACATACTGAGTTTATTCGTCCATAGCTCTTAAGTTGCGTTAGAGTCTAACAGTCGATTGGCTTACAACCTTGTAATTGAATATTATCATGCACCGTACAGTGATGTTCGCATATCAATGTATCATGTATTCCTGCGTGTTCCCCATGTAATATAGTGTACATTATAAGTGATTAAGTGACTAAGTGTCCTTATCTACTCTAGCCTATCCCTTACACTTCAACTGCTTGTTACCACTTTTCGTTCGTCAGATCAAGCTATACTGGCCATAACGTCATAACATTGAAGTATACTTGGTTCATATGATAATAGGGGAGACAATTTGTCTCGATCATTCCTGACCTTGGTAATGACCTTGACATAAGCTCTGTGCGTTAGATGTTCGGAATGCTCCCATGCATAGTCTTCAGCCTTGATGTATTGGCATATTTACTGGCAGATCCATATAGAGTGGTCTATTTTTGAGCGAACATGTGCGATGTAAGGACGGTGCAACACCTTTCGGTATGCACCCCAGTCATGATTTGCTTACTCGCATTAAGTTGAGTTCTTTCTGGCATTTAGCTTTCAAGTATCGTAAATGAGGTTTAAAAGTGAGTTTAGAATCAAAGATAAGACCAAGAAATCAGGGTGAAGACCGCGTCTTTTACAAAAATGCATGCAATTGGTTTTCGATTTCGAAAATTTATAGAGGCTTAGTTGTAATTGGCACTCAACAGTTGGAATGTTCTTTGATTTGTAACATATTATGAAAGCATCGACATCGACATATAACGAACAGTCAACACCTGGTTGCAGGCAGTTAACACTGTTATTGAGTTTAAAGAGTAGCATACACTATACTTCCCTGCGGTACACCCATTTCTTGTTCGTAGGGATCGGAAATGGTTGTACCGACTCGGACTTGGAATTGTCTGTCTTTCAAAACATTAGAAATAAAACCTAGGTCGTGAAGGTCCCTCATAATCTCGTGCTTCCACGTAGTGTCATATGCCTTTTCTAGGTTGAAAAATACAGTAACTATACGCTCATTCTTAACAAAACCGTCTCGAATGAATGCTTCGTGTCTAACTAGATTATCGGCAGTGGTTTTCTGGCGACGGAACCCCGACTGATATTCAGATATCAGTCCATTCGATTCTTAGAACCAGACAAGCCTGTCATTAATCATTCGTTCCATGGTTTTACGGACGCAGCTAGTAAGTGCAATGGGACGGTAACTTAATGGGTCGGTGTGATCCTTGCCCGGTTTGGGAACAGGCCATGAAGGCGGGAAGACGCCTTGTTCCCAAATGGTATGAAATATTTCAAGGCGGCTATCTAAAGAGTGTTCAGGTAAATGCTTCTGCAGTTGGTAGTGAATATCATCAGGGCCCGCTGGTGTATCATGTGCTTTCTCGAGGGAATGGAATGGAATGGTGCTTAACGGCCCATCAACACAAAAGAGTATCATTTAGGGCCAAGCAATGTAGATGAAGAATAAAAATAATAGTAAAATAGTATGCTACATGTGGTAATCAATCAGATGATAAGGTAAAAATATTAATATGATAAACAATATAAATGAAAAACGTGTATAGAATTATAAAATTATAGAAATGAGAAACATGTATACAATGATAAAATTAAATTTTCCGATACAAGTTAGTTTCATGTAGAAAGTGAAACAAACCTTCAATGTTCTCCACCTGGAATAGCTCCGCAAGTGAAGTAACATTGAAGTGTTTGCCTCGAATATCGGCAAAGTCGATACAATCCAGTAGGATGTGTTGCACGGTAAACCTTTCTCGAGGGAAGCTATTAATTCCCTCATAGAGAAAGGAGCGTTGTAATGTTCTGAATTGTCCGAATTGAAACTGAGTTTTGTTTTCTCTTGTTCTTGGAGAAGGTTTCTGCTAAAGTGTTTGCAATATCAACTTTGGAAGTGACTTGGTGTCCTGCTTTGTTGAGGTGATTGCTTGAAGTCGTCTTAGTTTTGCCGTTTATCTTACGAATCATGTCCCATGTTGTTTTATTTTTGATCGAGAGTTCAACTTGGAGACAAAATATCTCGTTTTTCTCTTGCTAGCTTTGATAGTGCGTCTAGCTTTCGCTATAAAAAATCGATGAGCATTCAAATTTTCTTGTGTTGCTTGGTTATTGATTTGACGTATAGACTGCTTACGAGCAGTCATTGCTTCTTTGCATTCCTCGTCAAACCATGGCTTATTAACACGTTTGGGCTTTGTCGACGTTTTTGGTATTGTCTTTTCTGAAATATCGTGTAAAAGGGAAATATAGTGTTTAAGTGGATCTTCTGTATCTCGAAAACGGTCAAAATCTAGTTCAATCATGCACATATAATGAAATGTGTCCCTTGCTCTGTAAGAAGACAGGAAAGTGATCACTCCCACATAGGTCGTTACCGAGTGGAAACCATCTGTATGTTTTTTTTGTAACATTCGTAAAGGACCTTTTAGTGGATAAGGATAAGGATTCAATATTCTATTTGCAACATGCAGGGTATGCAGAGGTGAGGATGGAATAGAAACCTTAACGAAATAAATCTATCACTGTCCCGTACTCTCTGAGCAACGCAAAGACTTAGAAGCCGCAGCGGTAAAATTCAACTTAAGCAACGACCTTTACAGCCTGCTGTTCCCACCACCAGAGTTGGAAGCACATGCATACCAAGCCCTTCTAAATTATATAAAGACCACACATTTCTGTAATATAATATAGGAAACTCCTATGCAGCATTATTAGCAAATGTCGTGGCTATTTTTAATTCCAGATGGCGGCCAAGAGTGTATGGAACAATGGTACCAATTTGCTTTTTTGCTTT
The DNA here is from genome assembly GCA_029237695.1 of Conchocele bisecta. Taxonomy (NCBI): domain Eukaryota; kingdom Metazoa; phylum Mollusca; class Bivalvia; order Lucinida; family Thyasiridae; genus Conchocele; species Conchocele bisecta. The sequence goes on from CM055267.1 coordinate 69,556,273, forward strand.
ACTCGTCTCAGAATGAAATTAAACACAAAACTTAAAGACTATAGCAACACTTTCAGCAAATTGAAATACATATTTGTTTCACTTTCTGACACAGAATGATAAGTATCACGTTCATACCACAGGTGTTTGAAAATATGGTCAGTATGTTGGTGACATATGGGTATTTTTTGTGGAATTTGGGTTTTTGTGCAACTACTAATGCTCAATCATTCCACACGACATAAATCGTCAATTAAATACACATTCACCGTTCTGAACTTTCGGACCCCTTTTATACTGTCAAAATATATACAAAGGAATGAAACCTGTTTCAACATTTGGCCAATAAAATTTCCAACATGCGTTGCTTTCAGACCGATTATACCATCCATTTTGAACCACAAACTCCAAATTAGGGTTTCATCGATTCAGGAGACATATATCAATCTGCTGATGCCGATAGAATATGTGAACTGCATTTATCTGTTCCTATATTTAAGACATTCAAATCCATACAATTGCGAAATTTTCTGGCGAGCTCTCACCTCAAAGTGGAGATTACACGGGTGGCATGCCATTTGGGTGGATAGCCATTTCCCGCGATGTGTCAAAATCCACTATGACATCCCTCGTCACGCAATTATTAGATGACACATGTGTGAAAGCCAATGCACGTCGCTATGTAACCAAATGTCTCCGCTTTGAGAGCTAGACCACATATCCTATAATATTTGACGTTTTTCAGACGATATAATTATAAATGTTTGACTTGCATTAGCGGTCCAGAATATTAATCTAAACAAACAAACAGACCGGTTTTATTGTTATCGGTTAACAAATAATGGTTGTATTGGTTAACAACGTACGCGGGTAGAAGCTCCGTTTATTACTTTGTAAGTTACCCTACTTATACTAGAAACAAAATTGCTACCCACTACGCTATCTCTCCACAAGGGTAGCAAATCGGCCTCATCTTTCTTTATCGCACCTGGAAGAGTGATTTTCGCAATCGTTTTTCCAGCGCAATTGATAAGATAGCGATACAAACCAGTCAATACTGTATCAATACATTATTAATAACGAACATCCCTGTGTAAAAAATGTTTATTTCACCATGTGAAGGTGTTTATCTGACATGTATGTCCAAGTCTTGTAAATTCGAAAGCTATCTCGAAATCTCCAATTTGTTTATGTTTAATGCGCATGCGTATTAAATATTTATTTATCACGGATATGTGCACGGAAACTTTCGACTCACCGTCCCCAGGTCCCGGACGAAGTTGGCATTGGCTGTGTGAAGTTGGCTCTGACATCGAACATCGAAGTTCGATAGTCACCGGCTTCAATTTCGAGTTTAATATTGAGTTGAATTTCGAGTTGAATCCAAAGCTGCGACGTCGATATTCACCGGAACTAATTTCGACCTGGAATGTTTTGAATATCGAGCTAGCTCTGAGATCGATATTCGACTACAAGATTGCAAATGCAATGCGAATTTCGGGCTGGGGTGTTTTGAATATCGAGCCAGCTCCGAGATCGATATTCGACTATAAGATGGCAAATGAAATGCGAACTTCGAGCTGGTGTGTTTTCAATATCGAGCCAGCTCTGAGATCGATATTCGACTATAAGATGGCAAATGTAATGCGAATTTCGAGCTGGTGTGTTTTCAATAACGAGCCAGCTCCGAGATCGATATTCGACTATAGGATGGCAAATGCAATGCGAATTTCGAGCTGGTGTGTTTTGTATATCGAGCCAGCTCTTGAGATCGATATTCGACTATAGGATGGCAAATGCAATGCGAATTTCGAGCTGGTGTGTTTTGAATATCGAGCCAGCTCTGACATCGATATTCGAGCAGATTGGACATGCGTATTTGAATTTCGATCCGGAATGTTTTGAATATCGAGCTAACTCTGACATCGATATACGACTACAAGATTGCAAATGCAATGCGAATTTCGAGCTGGGGTGTTTTGAATATCGAGCCAGCTCGGAGATCGATATTCGACTATAAGATGGCAAATGCAATGCGAATTTCGAGCTGGTGTGTTTTGAATATCGAGCCAGTTCCGAGATCGATATTCGACTATAATATGGCATATGCAATGCAAACGACGAGCTGGTGTGTCGACAATAGGATGGCAAATGCTCTGAGATCGATATTCGAGTAGATTGGAGATGTGTATTTGAATTTTGAGCTCGGTTGTTTCGAATATCGAGCCAGCTCTGAGATCGATATTGTAGATATGTATTTGAATTTCGAGCAAATTGGAGACGTGTATTTGAATTTCGAGCCGGATTGTTTTGAATATCGAGCAAGCTCTGAGATCGATATTGTAGATATGTATTTGAATTTCGAGCTAGGGATATTTGAATATCGAGCCAGCTTCGAGATCGATCATTGAGCGAGCGGAGATTTGAATGATGATCGTATGAATTTCGAGTTGGGTTGTTTTGAATATGGCGCCAGCTCTCAGATCGATATTGTAGATATGTATTTGAATTTAGAGCCAGCTCTCAGATCGATATTCGACTACAAGATTACAAATGCAATGCGAATTTCGAGCTATGGTGTTTTGAATATGGAGCCAGACCAGACATCGAAATTGTATATATGTATTTGCATTTCGGTCTGCGTTTGTTTTTAATATGGAGCCACCTCTGACATCGATTTTCGAGCAGAATTGATATGTGCATTTGCATTTCGAGCTTGTGTGTTTTGAATACCGAGCCAGCTCTGATATCGATATTCGAGCAAATTGTAGATATGCATTTGCTTTTCGAGCTGTTGTGTTTTAAATATGGAGGTTGATATTCAAGTAGATTTGACATGCTTAGAAGCTCCAGCATGTGTGTTTCGACTATCAAGCCAGCGCTGATACATATATTGGACTACACGATTATGGATGTCAATTTCGATAGGAATACATGCACATGTTCATGAAACGTCACTGTAGTGTACATCACAACCCAGCGGTTCTCGGATGCATAAAACACAAAACTATCGTATAGTTAATGCTGGAGTTAACTCTCTATTTTATATAGATTATTTCCTGCAACATAACACATGTTGTACCGAATGTAATATTTTCCTGAAAATGTGTGTAGGTGTACTAAAACGCTATGTGATGAAACATGCTTCCTTGCTCTTGTGAATAAATATCAATGTCCACTATGTTACATCAGGGAAAAGCAGACTGTTGTAGTTGATTGTTTTCATTATTAGTGGCAGTTAGCATACTGATTAATCGTTGCAAGGGACACTACTTGATATTGATAATGTAGCAATTTTATTTTTAGAAAATGCATGTGTAATAATGTTTATGCCAATATTTTCACATATTACTGAACGACTCAAATTCCCACAAATTACGCTAGATGTAATTATTATGTAGTTTGATAATTGAATAGCCAAAGTACACGTAATCTCCGTCTCACTTAATAATATAACTGGAGAAGTTGTATAACATAGAAAGTAATAATTTCCAAAGTACTATACACTAGAACACAACAATGCAGTTTGCAAATTGCATGTAGCCATTTTCAAAATGTTTTATTTCATGGTTATGCATACATATATACTAATTGTTTCGTCAGCAAAGAGCTGACATCCAAAGAAATTTGCAACTTTCTCATATTCTTTCTGCTGACTATGTGTAGCTGATCGCATTCAATGTTTATCTTTGGGTTGGTTACATAAAAATCTGACAGTGTTTCAGAAATATAAGCGTTGCACAACTTCAAATCCACTTTTTAAGGCGTCTTAAACGCTTTAATGTACATATGAAAGTTAGTTTACTTTGACAGTACCGTGGATCCGCCTATCTACAATAAAAAAAGAAGAAATGGATGGTGAAAAATATGCATTCAAATTTTCAAGACACACAGATAGTGTTTCAGACGGAGGCACGGACGGAAGTCAAAGTGTCTATTTTTTACGACCAAATTTGTGTATGTAGTAAACTTTATAATGGAATAGGCATGATCATTTGGAATGCGCTAGACATGTATATACATGTATTTGGTTCCTGGATGCATGCCCCCTTGGTGTGTCAAAAAGCAACTTATTAAAAATGAAGGTATTCGTGTAGATGGCAATGTTATATTCACCCAAGAAATTGGATGTAAACTATATATTGCAGAGATTGTGTGAGATGATTTGGTGCCCCGATTGTCTGTTGTGGGTATTTGATGCCCGGTCAACTGGAACATTGTCTCGGTACTTGTACTGATTTATGATCGGACGGTCTTGTCTTTTCCGGGCACGCAGGTTTTCCTACACATGAAAAATATGCTGTGGCTACCCGGCTGACTCTTTGTCAGCATGAATGAAAATAGAACAGCAAAGAAACACAACCAAATGCTGGTCGTTTGTACATCGCAAACCCCGTTGTTATTTGGGTATTTTAGACCAGGTATATGTCAACTGGGATATGTGTCGAAACAATGCTATCGCAGTCTTTGTTGCTGTAGAGATATTGAGACGAAAATAAGCGGCTGAAAATCAGTCATACAACAACAACAATACACGCTAGTTAGAATCCGCGAGAGTTTCCAAGAAGTCGCGCATATCTATATTTCGTTACCGGAGCATCATGGCAGGTTCTTTGCCACCAGAAGAACAGAAGATAGCCATAGCCATCTCCAAGAATGGAAGAGTATCATACACTTGAGTTAAAATACATGAAAAAAGTGGTGGGCATTGCTGCACCCATGGCGGATCCAGGATTTTTCACTTGGGGCGGGGTGGGGGGGGGGGGGGGGCAGTCGAAATTAGACGGACTAATTGTCAGTATGTAATGCTCATGTGGCACTGTCTTTTGAATGAGCTCACTATAATATCTGGACCTTGATCTGACATAGTTGCGAGCAGTAACTCTTGCAATATACTAGTTGTGAAGGTAACTCTTGCAATATACTCCCGTAGCTAGAGCTGCGATTCCTCTCATAGGATTCCTCTGCAGAATAGCGAATCAGATCTGATTCGCACTTTAGCAGTTAATTGTGAAACATATTCTATTTGTTTAACTCAAATGAGTGTTAATATTATGAAAATAACATATTCAAAAAAATAATTGTCTAAACCTTCTACAATGGTAAAAATTGTTTCAGAATTATTAGTTTTGACTTACTTTTATAATACTAATATTTTTTTCAGATGAAAAATATCTCAAAAATGTCACAATTAACTGCTAAAGTGCGAATCAGATCTGATTCGCTATTCTGCAAAGGAATCCTATGAGTGGAATCGTAACTCTGGCTACGGACGGTACGGGAGTAATTGCAAGAGTTACCGTTGGCAACTAGCAATATACTAGTTCCGAAAGGTAACTCTTGCAATTTATTCCCGTACGGTCCATAGCTAGAGTTACGACTTCACTCATAGGATTCCTCTGTCGAATAGCGAATCAGATCTGATTCGCACTTTAGCAGTTAATTGTGAAAGATTTTCTATAGTTTTGAACTGAAATGAATGTCAACATTTTAAAAATAACAATTTACAGTAATTATGACATAAATGTATGTATGTAGATGACCTGATATAGCTATTCGCTATCATGGACTGTAATTTAAGCTAGAATCAACAAGTGACTCGGTCAGTGGCAGCCAATTTAAACATGTAAGAGTGAAGATGGGTCCATTTTCTGGAAAGGCACAATTTTATTTTCTAAACCTTCTACAATGGTCAAATTTCTTTCAAATTTATTAGTTTGTATTACTTTTATAATACTACCGGTAATATTTTATTCAAATGAAAAATATAAAAATTATTTCACAAATAACTGCCAAAGTGCGAATCTTGTGTGATTTGCTATTCTGCAGAGGAAGCCTGTGAGTAGTTTACTAGTTGCGAACAGTAACTCTTGCAATCTACTCCCGTACCGTCCGTAGCCAGTTCCACTCGTAGGCTTCCTCTGCAGAATAGCAAATGAGATCTGATTCACATTTTAGCAGTTAATTGTGAAAGATTTTCTATATTTTTTAATTGAAATGAGTGTCAACATTATGGAAATAACATATTCCAGTAATTATGAAATAAATTTACATATGTAGATGACATGTTAAACTAAATTTAAACTACCATCAACAAGTGACTCAGTCAGTGGCAGTCAAATTCAACATGTGAAAGTTAAATGGCATTACGCAAACACGTCTTATTTGGAATTAATAAATCACTGAACTACTTTCGGCAAGGGAGATAATCAATATCACGCGAACTATTTTCAAAGAGCCAAGCGGATTGTTCTGTTTATGATTAGTATATACAGTTTTAAGCTATCTCCTGTGATATATAATGATACATTTCTTTGTTATGTTATGGGTACTAATACATGTTGTTTCAATAGCGTATCTCTGTAACGGTATCGTTGTAGATGGAGTTGCAAATAATTTAATAATTATTACGTTCAAATGGTTGCGTAATACTGATAGCACTTCTGTATAACTCTGATTGTCGTAAATGGCGCAATAGTCGTGAGGTTAAGGTCGCCGACTTCAATGATTTAATTACCGATTCCCGAAAGGGTCGGGGGATCAAACCTCGACGTGGTATATTTTTTTTTCTCCATATATATTATTTTTGTGATTTTAATATTTTTTCAATTTTATGATTTTAATAAAAACACCTATAAATTGATAGAAACTTACCAACAATGAAAGGGTCTGTCTTTAAGTAATATATACACAGACAGTTTGTTACTGTTTTTTTAAGTTTGAGGTACTGTCTATACCATATAATGTTTTACTGTCCCAAAATCTATTTTTTTGGCTGTCACAATTAATTATTTTTCGGACAGCAAACATTTTTTTATGAATTTGAAATAATTATTGTCCTCCATCTGCTCACAACACTGTTCGAACTCGCCTGTGGCTATCACGACCAGAATTCACTGGCCGCAAACACAGTAGCCATCGGCGTCTATTTATTAAAATATTATTTTTTATTTTATTTGAATTCCGCGTGAACGCTGCATTTTGTGTCAACACCATTTACAGAAAATATTAGTGATTTTCTAAACGAATATCGGAGAAATGCGGCTATATATTTTGTCAATTTTCAACACCATTTACGGACAAAAATTACTGATTTTTTAAAACAATATCGGCACAACTAAATACGGTGATAGAATTTGTGTCAACTTTTCAACACCATTTACGGAAAATATTACTGATTTTCTAAAAACAATATCGGCGAAGGTGTACTGAACTACTCTTTATTTTAAATAACCAGCCGTCTAATAGATCTGTGTATAATCGAGAGTATATTGTTAATTGTCATGTGGTCTCCGACAGAGAGGTGTTGCGGCACACATCAAAACAACATTGCCTAAGGGTCACGGCTGTGTGGTGTCATCAGATCAACACCTCGTCACACACAACTACGCATTATCGATTTTTTCCCCCACACAAAGCGACGTGTATTTAGGTTTGAGGCGGCTTTCAGCTGCGCCGAAAACCTATTGTATTCGTTGCTTTTTTAGGTTTGAGGAATTTGATTCCTCAAACCTTTTGTTTTCGTTGGTTTTTTTTTTTTTCTTTTTTTTCTTTTTATTCAGCCGTCGAGACTACAGCCCAAACCGCTGGTCGGATCGACTTCAAATTTTGTATACCGATTCGCATCAACAGTGAGACGAGAATAACGCAATTTTCAGAATTCTCATGACGTCACTTTTTACGAAACCGGAAGTGACATCATATATCATATAATTCCCTATAACTTCCTTATTTTCCAACCGATTTCAAAAATTCTTTTTGAATTGTAAAGCTGCGAGAATTCTCTATCTTCGCTTCGCTGACAATGTTTGGCTATCTGCTCAAATGAGAGAGCTATAGACATGTGAAATTGAGAAAAATGAAAAAAATCAACAATTTCAGATTTTTATTTTATTTTAACGGGTGGTCTTTGAAAACAGTTTCCAATTTGTACAGTAATCTCAGCAACATAATTTTTTGACAGCGTCACGCGGGACATTCATCCGCACAGAAGATGATATTTTTCAGAGCAATGGCTTGAATAGTTCTGATTCTATTGCCTTTCAAACTTGGACGTTTTTTTTTCAATTTTTCAAATTTGAAATGGTCATAACTTTTGTATTATCTAACCGATTTCAAATATTTTTTTTGCATTAAAAAGCCAACAAAATTCTCTCTATCTCCGTTTCGCTGGTAGTTTTTGGCTATGTGCCCAAATGAAAGAGTTGTAGGCATTTGAAGTTTTTAAAAAAAATTGAAATGGTCATAACTTCCTTATTATTCAACCGATTTCAAATATTTTTTTGGCATTAAAAAGCCAATAAAATTCTTTATCTCCGATTCACTGGTAGTTTTTAGCTATCTGCTCAAATGCGCGAGCTACATGCATTTGAAGTTTGAGAACGAGCATATAAACTTAGCCGCCTAGAACAGTGTGTACAGCTGACAAACTTCGAGGTGGAGGCCAGACAGGTATGGTGGGCTGTACAGAAGATGATATTTTTCAGAGCAATGGCTTGAATAGTTCTGATTCTATTGCCTTTCAAACTTGGACGTTTTTTTTTAATTTTTCAAATTTGAAATGGTCATAACTTTTGTATTATCTAACCGATTTCAAATATTTTTTTTGCATTAAAAAGCCAACAAAATTCTCTATCTCCGTTTCGCTGGTAGTTTTTGGCTATGTGCCCAAATGAGAGAGTTGTAGGCATTTGAAGTTTTAAAAAAAAAATTGAAATGGTCATAACTTCCTTATTATTCAACCGATTTCAAATATTTTTTTTGCATTAAAAAGCCAATAAAATTCTCTATCTCCGATTCGCTGGTAGTTTTCAGCTATCTGCTCAAATGCGCGAGCTACATGCATTTGAAGTTTGAGAACGAGCATATAAACTTAGCCGCCTAGAACAGTGTGTACAGCTGACAAACTTCGAGGTGGAGGCCAGACAGGTATGGTGGGCTGTATCAGACACTGGTTTTATATACGAACTGACATGCTGTGAGTGCTTTGTTAATTTTGATATGTTTCATTGCCATTTACCTCCAATGATAATGTATGTTCATGATCGCAAAGCATCCACACGTGTCTTGATGAATTCATATGTGCAATTGGGTATTTCAACATTTTTAGCCAGGTTTTTTTAAATAAAATCCAGGCTATTGGATTGGCGAAAGCCGGGCGGGCGGGCGGCGGGCGGGCGGCGGTGGGCGGTATTTTTGTATTGGAAAGCTGCGAGAATTCTCTATCTTCGCTTCACTGACATTTTTTGGCTATCTGCTCAAATGAAAGAGCTATAGACATGTGAAGTTGAGAAAAAATGACAAAAATCAACAATTTCGGATTTTTATTTTATTTTAACGGGTGGTCTTTGAAAACAGTTTCCAATTTGTACAGTAATCTCAGCAACATAATTTTTTGACAGCATCACGCGGACATTCATCCGCACAGAAGATGATATTTTTCAAAGCAATAGCTTGAATAGTTCCGATTCTATTGCCTTTCAAACTTGGACGCTTTTTTTTCAATTTTTCAAATTTGAAATGGTCATAACTTTTTTATTATCTAACCGATTTCAAATATTTTTTTGCATTAAAAAGCCAACAAAATTCTCTATCTCCGTTTCGCTGGTAGTTTTTGGCTATGTGCCCAAATGAGAGAGTTGTAGGCATTTGAAGTTTAAAAAAAAAAATTGAAATGGTCATAACTTCCTTATTATTCAACCGATTTCAAATATTTTTTTTGCATTAAAAAGCCAATAAAATTCTCTATCTCCGATTCGCTGGTAGTTTTCAGCTATCTGCTCAAATGCGCGAGCTACATGCATTTGAAGTTTGAGAACGAGCATATAAACTTAGCCGCCTAGAACAGTGTGTACAGCTGACAAACTTCGAGGTGGAGGCCAGACAGGTATGGTGGGCTGTATCAGACACTGGTTTTATATACGAACTGACATGCTGTGAGTGCTTTGTTAATTTTGATATGTTTCATTGCCATTTACCTCCAATGATAATGTATGTTCATGATCGCAAAGCATCCACACGTGTCTTGATGAATTCATATGTGCAATTGGGTATTTCAACATTTTTAGCCAGGTTTTTTGAAAAAAAATCCAGGCTATTGGATTGGCGAAAGCCGGGCGGGCGGGCGGCGGGCGGGCGGGCGGTGGGCGGTATTTTTGTATTGGAAAGCTGCGAGAATTCTCTATCTTCGCTTCACTGACATTTTTTGGCTATCTGCTCAAATGAAAGAGCTATAGACATGTGAAGTTGAGAAAAATGACAAAAATCAACAATTTCGGATTTTTATTTTATTTTAACGGGTGGTCTTTGAAAACAGTTTCCAATTTGTACAGTAATCTCAGCAACATAATTTTTTGACAGCATCACGCGGGACATTCATCCGCACAGAAGATGATATTTTTCAAAGCAATAGCTTGAATAGTTCCGATTCTATTGCCTTTCAAACTTGGACGCTTTTTTTTCAATTTTTCAAATTTTGAAATGGTCATAACTTTTTTATTATCTAACCGATTTCAAATTTTTTTTTTTTAATTTTTTTTTTCCCATTAAAAAGCCAACAAAATTCTCTATCTCCGTTTCGCTGGTACTTTTTGGCTATCTGCCCAAATGAGAGAGTTGTAGGCATTTGAAGTTTAATTATTTTTTTTGAAATGGTCATAACTTCCTTATTATCCAACCGATTTCAAATTTTTTTTTTCATTGAAAAGCCGATAAAATTCACTATCTCCGCTTCGCTGGTAGTTTTTGGCTATCTGCTCGAATGAGAGAGCTACATGCATTTGAGCACTTTTGATTTCTTTTTGCAACCGATAGTTTACACCTTGGGCTAAAGCTTAGTTACACATGAAATCAATGTTTGAGGCTCAAACCGTTGATGCAGCTCAAGCTGCTCTAGTTAGGTTTGAGGAATTTGATTCCTCAAACCTTTTGTTTTCGTTGGTTTTTTTTTTTCTTTTGTCGAGACTACAGCCCAAACCGCTGGTCGGATCGACTTCAAATTTTGTATACCGATTCGCATCAACAGTGAGACGAGAATAACGCAATTTTCAGAATTCTCATGACGTCACTTTTTACGAAACCGGAAGTGACGTCATATATCATATAATTCCCTATAACTTCCTTATTTTCCAACCGATTTCAAAAATTCTTTTTGAATTGTAAAGCTGCGAGAATTCTCTATCTTCGCTTCGCTGACAATGTTTTGGCTATCTGCTCAAATGAGAGAGCTATAGACATGTGAAATTGAGAAAATGAAAAAAAATCAACAATTTCAGATTTTTATTTTATTTTAACGGGTGGTCTTTGAAAACAGTTTCCAATTTTTGTACAGTAATCTCAGCAACATAATTTTTTGACAGCGTCACGCGGGACATTCATCCGCACAGAAGATGATATTTTTCAGAGCAATGGCTTGAATAGTTCTGATTCTATTGTCTTTCAAAGTTGGACGTTTTTTTTCAATTTTTCAAATTTGAAATGGTCATAACTTTTTTATTATCTAACCGATTTCAAATTTTTTTTTTGCATTAAAAAGCCAACAAAATTCTCTCTATCTCCGTTTCGCTGGTAGTTTTTGGCTATCTGCCCAAATGAGAGAGTTGTAGGCATTTGAAGTTCTTAAAAAAAAATTGAAATGGTCATAACTTCCTTATTATTCAACCGAATTTCAAATATTTTTTTTGCATTAAAAGCCATAAAATTCTCTATCTCCGATTCGCTGGTAGTTTTTAGCTTATCTGCTCAAATCGCGAGCTACATGCATTTGAAGTTTGAGAACGAGCATATAAACTTAGCCGCCTAGAACAGTGTGTACAGCTGACAAACTTCGAGGTGGAGGCCAGACAGGTATGGTGGGCTGTATCAGACACTGGTTTTATATACGAACTGACATGCTGTGAGTGCTTTAGAATCGTCTCAACTTCAATGTCAGACTAGGGGGTTAACGGTACACATTTCGTAGAACGTTATATAATGAAAAATGCTTAGGATAGTCAAGCGATTCTGAAAATACAAAACTTTATTTTTTCAATTTCATTGGAATTGCATCAATTTTTTTTGAGTTTCATATGTTTTCGTCATTGGCAATGTCTTCTAATCACTTTGCCAGTGTACGTTTGTCAGTACATCAAGCCTCAAACCGTTGATGCAGCTTCAGCTGCTCTAGTTTTTTTTTTTTTTTTTTTTTTTTTTTTTTTTTTTATTCAACCGTTCAGGCTACAGCCCAAACCGCTGGTCGGATCGACTTCAAATTTTGCATGCCGATTCGGATCAAGTGTGCGCAGAAACTCAGAGATTTTCAGAAATATCTTAATGCCACTTTCCACGAAACCGGAAGTGACGTCATATTTTCTATAACTTTCTATAACTTCCTTATTTTCCAACCGATTTCAAAAATTATTTTTGCATTGGAAAGCTGACAACATTCTCTATCTCGGCCTCGCTGACAGTTTTCGGCTATCTGGTCAAATAAGAGAGCTATAGGGATTTGAAGTTGAAATATGTACATACTTTTCAACGATTTTGCCGAATTTTTGCCGAATTTCGGCTGATAACGGGTGGTCTTTGCAAACGTTTTCCAATTTGTACAGTAATGTCAGCAACATAATTTCTTGCCAGTGTGATAGGGGAGTGGCAGGCGCATAAAAGATGATAATTTTCAGAGCTCTATCTTGACTACTTCCGGTTCTATTGGATGTCAAAGATGAACGTCTTTTTTTCAAGTTTTCAAAATAGAGCAAACGGATGTGACGTCAGCTTCGTTATTTATCAATAGATTTCAAAATTTCTTGCTGCGGTCGATATTTCAGTCATTTAGCTAAAACTTTCCCGCTTTGTGCCCGGCCTATGGTGAAAAACAAACGAAAACTTCACTGGCGGAATATTGCACATATGTAATTTCCGTTTTATTAGGTGTATTTACAAATGGCGTAAACTGCAATTTAGGGGCGATAACTATCGAAAAATAATCATCCGCTGACTTACGGGCTCCCTCCATCTACACCAAACCGCTGGTCGGATCGACTTCAAATTTTGCATGCCGATTCGGATCAAGTGTGAGCAGAGACTCAGAGATTTTCAGATATCTTTAAATGCTACTTTCCACGAAAACGGAAGTGACGTCATACTTCCTATAACTTCCTTATTATCCAACCGATTTCAAGAATTCTTCTTGCATTGGAAAGCTGACAAAATTCTCTATCTCAGATTCGCTGACAGTTTTCGGCTATCTGATCAAATAAAAGAGCTATATGCATTTGAAGTTGAAAAATGTACATACTTTTCAACGATTTTGCCGAATTTCGGCTGATAACGGGTGGTCTTTACAAACGTTTTCCAATTTGTACAGTACTGTCAGCAACATAATTTCTTGCCAGGGTGATAGGGGAGTGTCAGCCGCATGAAAGATGATAATTTTCAGAGCTCTATATTGACTACTTCCGGTTCTATTGGATGTCAAAGATGAACGTCTTTTTTTCAAGTTTTCAAAATAGAGCAAACGGATGTGACGTCAGCTTCGTTATTTATCATTCGATTTCAATTGTTTTTGCTGTAGTCGATATTTCAGTCCTTTAGCTAAAACTTTGGCTGAGGATCGAACCCGGTATCCCTCGCTCCGAGTCCATCGCTCTACCTCTAAGCTAACCGGCCCCAAATCGGTGTGATGATGCGAACACAATACTGTTGGACTGTTCATTCTAAAACTTCAGAAATTCTTTTTGCAACCGATAGTTTACACCTTGGGCTAAAGCTTAGTAACACATGAAATCAATGTTTGAGGCTCAAACCGTTGATGCAGCTCAAGCTGCTCTAGTTACAACTAGATCTGTGTAATGTGTCGGGTGTAGCCAAAGACCATGCATACATTCGTAATTAGTCACAGATGCAGCCTTAAAATATAATCGATTTCCTTAAATTACGTCCGCAAGTTGACAGATTTTTCAGAGCAGACGTCATCGTAATTTGCCGTTATTTATTTCCAAAATTAGCCATATATTCTGTAAATGGCGTTGAAAGTTGACAATAAATTAAGACCAGATCAGTACGTTAAATCGCTATCGACGACAACTGACGATCCGATGAGAGAGTAATACCGTTTACGCGTATCCAATGTTAAATATACATCGTTATTTTGTATCACTTTCGTAGTTTTTACCGAGAAATTCAAACCGTTTCCAATTATTGGGGAAAATAATATCATGATTAGCACACCGTTTCACTAAGCAGCGGCTACTCAGGGAATGGGATCACACGGTCTATTGTTTACACTGGATTAATGGCGGCCCCCATGAGGTCTCGGGTAAATCTTATTTTTAAATAATACGACTGTGGTTTCTTCCTTTTAGTGATGACCATGTTCCAGCCGTTAACACTTATTTAGCAGCATTATTTATGTAGTTAGTCTGAACATTCTGCAGAGAAATTTGAATAGGACGGAATCGAGCGTTGTTTAAACTTAGTCCTGTTCATATGCACAGGTCAAAATATGAACTGAAAATGGCACTTTGTGTGACAGAAATCCGTACGCGGACGAATAAAAAAAATATTTTGTTATAAATATCACATATAGCGAAACAGCGGTAGCATCTACTGTTTTAATAATATGCATACATATTGTAATTAATGTTTAATAGTGATATACTTATGAATAATATACGATACTATGGTTTATACTCCAGCATTATGTTTTAAGGCTGTGTGATTTGCCTCAATATAAGCTGGATTAATTAATACTTATATTCATGCGCTTTATGAGAACATCAATACATTTAAAATATACAAATATTACTTAAAGGAGTATCGATATGATACATTTTAATAATATAAATATTGAAAATACACATTACAATCGTTTACAACATAAGTTATTGATCGAAAATAGTCATTGCATCGTGACCTATTTGACCGCATTACCTATTGCGCGGGCACCTCATCATACCACTGTTTACATAGGTAACTGGGGGTATAGTGAGGTATGCTCGCTAATACAATGTTTGCGTAATGGGGGTCCATTTTCTGGAAAGGCAAAATTATAATTTGCTAACCCTTCTACAATGGTAAAATTTGTTTCAGAATTATTAGTTTGTATTACTTCTTTAATACTAATATTTTTTTCAGATGGAAAATAGATAAAATACCGTATGTCATAATTAACTGCTATAGTATAAATCAAATCTGATTCGCTATTCTGCGGCGGAAGCCTACAAGTGGAATCGTAACTCTGGCTACGGACGCTACGGGAGTACACTGCGAGATTTACTGTTCGTAACTGTATCTGACAAAGCTTGCTAATTTTTTTTACAGCAATCAGACAGCTTCTCGCTCGCAAAAAAACCTAATCTGACTCTGGGCCCCCTCCCTGTATCCGCCACTGCACACATTCAGGTTGCCGGCCGATAGCTTGAATACGGCACGGTTTTGATGCCAGAGTGGCATGATTTACCCAAATCTTACCTGAATCAACCCAAATATTCATGTAATTACTATATGTGTTAATAAATAAAGCTGTATGCATGTACATCATAATAATTATAAATACGATGCTTGGACTGTACTTACATAATAAAAAAACATAGACTAATTCTATGTTTCTGCATAATATTAGTTGTGAACCTAGTTGCGAACAGTAACTCTTGTAATCTACTCCCGTACCGTGCGTAGCCTGAGTTACGAATCCACTCATAGTATTCCTCTGTAAAATAGCGAATCAGATCTGATTCGCACTTTAGCAGTCAATTATGAAACATTTTCCATACATTTGAACTGAAATGAGTGTCAACATTATGAAAATAAAATAGTACAGCAATTATGTATGTAATTGTATGTAGATGATTTGATCAAGAATCAACAATTGACTGTCGGTTGCAGCCAAATTCAACATGCACAATTTAAAATAGTGTCCATTTTCTGGAAAGGCAAAATTTAATTTTCTAAACTTTCTACAATTGTAAAATTGGTTTCATTATTAATTACTAGTTTGCATTAATACTAATACTTTTTTCAGATGGGAAATATATAAAGTACAATGTATATCACAATAAACTGCTAAAGTGCGAATCAGATCTGATTCGCTATTCTGCAGAGGAAGCCTATGACTGGAATCGTAACTCTGGCTACGGACGGTACAGGAGTAGATTTAAATAGTTACTGTTCGCAACTAATCAGAACCATCACTTGCAATACTTCACGCATAGCCCATGACCCAAAGGTGTGTCGCGCACAAGAATGATAACTCTTGTCTCACTAATTTTCAGTTATCTCCCGATGTTTTTTTCTTGCACTGCCACTGATTTCTTGTCCGCAGCATAACTCGATTACCCGTTGGAATATTTTCATGAAAAATCACACATGCATAGACTGCCATCCAAAGGTGCGTTGTACTCATGAATGACAACTCTTGTCTCACTAATTTTCGAGTTATCTCCATTTGTTTCTTCACACACTAATTTCTTGTCCTTAGCATAACTCAAATACCCTTTGGAATATGTTAATGAAACATCACACATGCATAGACCGCGACTCGAACGTGTGTCCCACACTAGACTGATAAGTCTTGCCTCAGTAATTGTTTAGTTATCTCCCTTTGTTTTATTTTGTGCACATGTTTGTGATTTCTTGTTCGGAGCATAACTTGAATAACCACTGGAATATTTTCATGAAACTTCTTCACACATGCTGACAGAGCTCCAGATAAGATGCGTATTGGCGTATTTTACGCACTTATTTTAGTAAAATACGCGTTGATTATCAAAAGTACGAAATACTCACAGCAATGTGAAAATACGCATTGATTTTCAAATTGAGTAGTGAAAATACAGTGATAAAGTTGACAATTTACTTGTTGAACTTTGTTGAACTGTAAACAAAGCAAACTGTGAATTTTTTAATTTGTTTTATTTTTTATCATTTGTTCCCTATTTAATAAGGGATTTTTTTTAATAAATTTGTAATAGTAAAATACGCATTAAATTTCAAATCTGATGTATAATGCTCTTTACATACACAACTTATCTGGAGCTCTGCATGAATAGAGTACGACCCAAAGGTGTGTTGCGCACAGGAATGACAACTCTTGCCTCAACCAGTTATCTCGCTTTGTTTTTTCGCACACTGATTTCTCGTCTCGATCAGAACTGGAATATTTTCATGAAACTTCACACATGTATAGACCACAATCCGTAGGTGTACGGAGCACAAAACATGTGCTTGAATACTTGAATACCCTTTGGAATATTTCACACTTGCATAGACCACGACCCAAAGGTGTGTTGCGTGTAAGATAGACAACTCTTGCATCACTATTATTTTAGTAATCTGCCTATGTTTATTGCAAATTGATTTCCTGTCAATCCAAAACTTGATTACACTTTGGAATAAATTCATGATATTTCAAACTTGCATAAACCATGAGCCAACAGTGTGTCTCATGCAATAACGAAAACTCTCACCTGACTAACATATTAGTTTTTTAGTGGCTGCCTGTGACATTCGGCACTCTTGTTAGCTTGTCTGTTTTCGAAGAAACTGAGAGAGGCTCAGATAGTGTCTGTGTCCTCAGTCTGCATCCTCGTTGATCAACTTTGGGTAATTGTTGTGTTCAAGTCATTTTCACCAAAACACCTTGGCCTATGTTAATGCACCTTGGTCACGTCACCACTTCCTTCCTGCAACATTCACCACAAATCACCCACCCGCCATGGCATTGACCTACTTTTTTGTCTCATGCATGATAGTAGAAAGTGAGACATGCAGTCACAATTTTGGCGTCGTCGTCATCAACAATTTGGGACTTAAATTTTGGACGTAGCCAATTTCCCATATCTCTTATCCGTAAGTTGAACGATCATTACCAACCTTCATCAATAGCTTCCTAACATAATTCATTCTGGAAGTCGGACTTCGTCCATTTCGCGCAACTGCAGGTTATAATTATCTCCCCTGCAGGGCAGAACAATTGTTAAAATTTTCACTCGTCCTTACTTCGACAGAGATGGCAAAAATAAGAAATTTTACACTAGAAAACTCAGAATTTCTACTGGTCCTGCATGCATTCCCACTCGCCAGGACAAGCTGACGAGTGGAATTTTCATGACCTGCCCTGTCGATGAGTGCAGGGGGATATCTGACCCGTTTCCTATATACTTTAATCATTTTTGAACAGATTTATACTGTTAAATGGTCATTAAAAATATTATCACCATTTAATATTTTCGTAGTTCTAGATGTGAAATATTATGGCATAAAAATGATGTATTTTAGAGCAAAATGTATCGAGTACACCCAAACATATCGGGTCAGGTGACCAGTGATACGTCACGCCCACTTCCAGAATTGGTAGCTATCCGCCCAGTGTCAGTCAGGTGACATTAACCTTTGTGGGACGTAAATTTTTGACAGAGTTCAAATTTCGCATGCCATATCTCTTGATGACCTTGGCGACCTTAACCCTTGTGTCAATAGTGTGTAAACGATACGTATTGTGAAAGCATAGATTATCAAAACAGGCAAACTTACGCATTTGGTCAGAGTATACCTTGTTGAACAAGTCGTGTCGCAAGGGAATGTCCGAATTTGAACCGTTTCCACTCAACCGTTCTTCAGCCAAGTCAAGTTTAATGATTTGCACGAGCTCCCCGATATCCACACTCTGAGGCACACGTACAGGTATAACGATCGGTGTGCATACATGGCGTGTACCCAAACGAAAGAAAAACATCAAACGTTGAGGAAAAGTTGTTAAACGGAATGCCGAGATTAAATGAAAATCAGCGACTTCGAGCGATTGGAATGTTGTAATCTGGTCGGCGTCATGTTTGCGTCGCCGCTCAATTTGGAGTGTCGCGCATTACAATAACGCGTCTGGCAGGACGATACAGAACACATGGATCAGTTGATGATCGCCCAGTTCAGGCAGGTCACTTGCTGAGGACCGTCACATAAGGACATCCCACTTACGTAACCGTTTTCTACCCGCTCCATCAACTGCTGTTGTTACGCATGGTAGAATCAACAACCGGATTAGTGCGCAAACAGTTCGGCGAAGACCTGCTGAGCACTGTATTAAACTCAGACGTCCGTACAAAGGATCGAAACTTACGCCACGTCATCGACGTGATAGGGCTCAGTGGGCACGTCAGCACATGCGATGGACTCATAATCAATTGAATAAGGTGTTATTCAATGACGACTCCAGATTTCTTTTGGAACGTACCGACGGACGTGACTGGGTCTACAGGTCCACCATCGCTCCAGGCTAGTTGTCGTACCAAGAAACCTGACAGGTGTACGTTATCGGGACGAGATACTGGCATCTGTTGTTGTTCCCCTGATTAAATCCAGCAGACAACTGACGTAATGTGATTGGTCATCAATGTCAGGTCAGGGTAATATTTGTCCACTCAAATCATTCAGTTCATATAGCTTGCCAAAGCAACATCTACCTTGTATATTTATCTCAGCGCTATTTGCGATACTTTTCCATTGAATAACGTCAAGTGAACTATGTGTGTTGTGTAAGAGGAACTGTGGATTGAGTGCGAGTAGTATGTAACCGTTTATTATATGATTGGAAGCACAAGTTAACAACGCTGTGTTTTATATGTTAATTTATGATACGGCTCTTCACACCCACATGTAAATCTACACTGTAGTGTGTGTGCGTGTGTGTGTGTGTGTGTGTGTTTTTAAAGAAAGCACGAGAATAAAGTAAACAATTTAAATATAGATAAATAATCATTGAATAATCTATTGATTATATAGCGCATATCCATTACACCTGAGGCTGTCTCTATTTTCACACCGGCCTCGAACACAGGCGATCGTACGATGGCACAGAGTGGACATGGACATATTTTTACTTTCGCGTGCGCACGCGATAGCCTTTGCGTACGCACGCGATAGCTTTTGCGTGCGCACGCGATACGGTTTTGCGTGCGCACGCGATAGCTTTTGCGTGCGCACGCGATACGGTTTTGGGTGCGCACGCGATAGGTTTTGCGTGCGCACGCGATAGCTTTGTGCGCACGCGATAGGCACCCTATCGCGTGCGCACGCAAAACCTATCGCGTGCGCACGCAAAACCTATCGCGTGCGCACGCAAAACCTATCGCGTGCGCACGCAATGCTGATAGTGGTGCATTTAACAGCAAACACATTTGGAGTATTTTCCTTACTTCTCTCTGTTAATATGTCTTGGAATTTCATTAGAATTGCGCCCTGCGAACTCAATTCTAATGAATTCCAAGACGTAGTCATGATATTTAATGGGAAAAATGAAAATAAGAAAATATATTGATTATGTAGTCTTAGGACCCAGTTTGAACTATTTATAGTCCACACGTTTCCCAGCAATACAATAGTTAAGTTCCCTGGTAGCACCATTGATACAATAGCCTGGTAAAAGCATTGCACTGGCGGCCGGACAATTCAGTTTCATGGCCTTGAGCATATCGGTATACTCTTTACGACTATATATAACATTACCTGGCTTTGATCAACCGATTTAATCATCAGCATGGCAATTATCGGGAAAGCACCGGCTGAATCTGGCATTTGCGGGATTAAATAAGCTTCCCCATCAGTTACATTGTAACCCTTCAGACAATTAATTGCCCTACAGAGCGAAATAAAGTGAACCTTAGCGCGATTTCAGAACATCTTCAACAAATGAAGATGCTCTATTGTTATGTAGGTCTGGTTGGTTGTTTATGGCTTCAGTGGGATGCACACAGCAGGATGAATACTCCTTTACCTAATACAATACGCATTGTGCGACCCTGATCAGAAGGCACGAATAGCCAAACTGGTGTTATGCTACATACTTAGCGGTGCGCGTTTTCAGCCGGAACGTATAACGAGTACTCGTACATCGCGAATCGATGACGTCATGCAACCAAGTACAACTAGGTGGCAATACAAATGGGCGAGAATCGCATTTACATTTTTATTGCGCTTACATTAAGAGGCGGGAAAGAAATATTGTAGTCTGCTGTTTCTAATATTTTAACTTATTTTGTTGACAGAAAGAAATACAAATTGGTTGTTACGGTCACAGCCTCATTTGTCACCAGCTATAAATAAATGGGGCTTGTGACTGGTTGTTAAAAATAAATGTATTCCACAAATATAAAATGCAGTGGAACCTCCCCACATCTGACACCATGGCACGGTTGCCAGAGCATCAGATGTGGGGAGAGTTCACTGTACAGTGGAACCTCTCTAAACCGAACACAAGAAAACATGATCTTCAATCTTATTTTTATGACATACTTGAACATTTCTCTCGGAGTGTAATGTCCGTTCATGATCGTATAGCACACTGCTATGGCTCAGAATGATAAAATTTACGATTTACAGTGAAATCTCTCTAAACCGGACACCCTGGGAATCTCCCATGGTGTCCGGTTTAGAGAGCTTTCACTGTATTAATATACGTATACTATGCAAATATTCCATGCCGCTGTTTGCATTTTTCAGTTACGGGAGGACACCTTATTAAATACATGTTGATGCATTAAATTGTATCCCATACATATTAGGCGTATCTGCGTTCTGTTCGGCTAGTTTCATTGTACATGTACTTTCAAAATGCATGTACATGTACCAGATTTATCCTGAACGGAACCGCATATAATATGAACCGCGGCAGTTCTGTATGGGAACTATGCTTTAGTTCAGCGCTCAGCAGCAACAATTGGCAGACAATCAAGAGAATGCGAATGTAACGTAGCATAACCAAGCAAATATCAAAGTTACTGAATCGCTCTCGCCTATGGTTGGAATATATTTCGTACAGACACAATAGGTATGTATACTATGTATATATTCTGTTTATTTATATGATGTTTTCAGAAATCAAACTGAGCTGATATACGGCTCTGACTGGAGAAATGGGGCTATTGTGTTTTGCGACCAGCGCAGTTCCAGGCCAACCTGGGAAGTGCATCCGTACTGTTACGCTCCCGTCATGGTTGAAACATATCTCGTAAGTCCAATTCCGCCAGTCACAGCCACAAATGAGATGGCACACAATCGTTTCATTTACAAGTCTGTCCTAAATATAGGATGACAAATGTTTCTCCAACGAAAACCACCGGTTAAACGGACCCTTCGGCGCTCTAATAATGAGATTACATCCTAAATAAACTATGGCTGCTATTTTAATGGTGTTGAAAGTTGAAACGATGACGATATGATGCCCATTTCCTATTTCTGAAAGTATATTGTATCTTACAAAGACAACAAGCTGTCTTTAAAAAATGACAGCAACTTAATAGATTGGTTTAAATTTGGTCGGGAGAATGTATCTGGTAGTCATCACAGTGAGGTAGCTGGTAACTATTCCCGGACGCGAGAGTGATGTTCAGGACGCTATGATGTTTATGAAACACTGGGACTAATTTATTCTACAAGTCTCTGGCAAGGTGGGTATTCAAATGTTGTCATGGCAATCATATAAATCAAATGAAAACGCATAATCAGCTAAAATAAATGTGTAAAATAGACGCCACGCGGACGACAGTGTAACCACCATGTCGAGGTTTCGGAAATGTATGTGTATGTACTGACACATTACATGTACCTGTATTGGCAATAGACAATCTCAGACGTGTGCGCTTTAAACATACATTGTAGCGCAATAAATGATATAACCATGCTAACGTCATGGACATTGGCGGAATGAACATGTGATAATGTAAATTGACGGGCCTCAACCTTTCCCGAAATGTTAACACTTCGCTGCCTTCAGCACCCACATTGGATTCTGTCGAAAATATATTTATATTACGATAATGCTATCGTGTGCGAGAAAATTTCGATGCAGCTATGCTATGACAAATTGAATTGTTTCCACATGCATCGTACTTAGCGGATTTCTCTTGGCAAGTTGTATTTTAAAATTACGATACATGTAATTATATTCTATCCTTGGCACAGGATGGCCGTTCACACGGAGACATAGTCACAACAAACCTATATGTGACTGGAGAAATTGGGCTTATGGGGTTTGCGACCAGTGTAAATCCAGATCAGCCTGTGCACGCACCCAGTCTGATCATGATCTGCACAGTTCGCCATTCCATCAATGGAACACCGGCAATATTTCTAACGAACAATACAGATCGTTATCAGGCTACCGGAGTGTAGCACACTCCGGTAGCCTGATAACGATCTGTATTGTTCGCAATACTGGTCACAAATCCCATAAATCCCATTCTCCAGTCACGGCCATGTATCGCAATTAGGTGGTGTCTCTGGATGATGTATTATTTCATAGTATCCTCACACTCACTGACGCAATACCTGCAGAGGCTGAATCAGGTCACGACCTTGAGACTGTTATTTTTTCTGTTCATTGAGGAATCGTTTTTGTGGGGCGTTCGTTGCATTTGTTTATTTTTTATATAGTACATATACTGTTGCTTTTCTTTTGGGAACGCGCGCCGCCGTTGAATGGGGAGTGCATGATTGTATCGCGATGAAGGCTCCTTCACCACCTATGTGCGACTGTTATGTGGTTATCACGATGTATTGCGTTCTTTTCTTCTTTGCATGGTTTCATGTGTCTCCTGTGGGTATCATGTGCTGCATGTTTGATTGTTTCAAATATGAAGAAACACAAGTTCACTTATGTGCCTCTGCTGAGAATGTTGCTTCATCGATAAAATAAGATTTCAATCTCAACTTCAAACCGTAATTCATGAGTTCCAGGTGGTTTGCACAGATTGTATAATAATGGGTAAGCAATGAAGGTAATAATGCAATTAATGAAGGTAAGAATGCAATTTCTGAAGGTACCATTAAATACAGATCGGCTGACAAAGTAATTAAATCAATAGTATCACTGCCACACTCGACTGAACTAATCCACGAAATGACACTTAGAAGTTACAATGTCGTCTATTGTCAAAACGAAAGTTATTTCCTATTCTGAAGCGTAGTGAGCAGGGCATGTGATTTCCGGTACATCATTAACTAAATAAAATACAATTTTAATAGAAGTTTATACTCCAATAGCAAACAAGTGCTAAATATATACAAGTATATTTTTATCACTAACATATTTCACCACAGCCACCCCAGTATTTCGTGTCATATTTAAACCTACTTGCATTCTTTAACTGTATAGCCCTCAATCCTGAACACAACTTTTTGCATAACATTTCATTTATAATTTCAGGGGTAATGTGGGTTACTGCTCTGTGTAACATCCCTTCCATTGTAACACTGTACTCTGATACAGTTTCCCTTTGTGTTTTTTTTTTTCAGTAGAATTGTTGAAGTAATGTTTCATTCGATGACACTGTCCCATAAATACCTACTAATTTGTCTAAGATCATGTCGCTTGAGGCCTCTTCACCTAAGTGATCAAACCATCTCATGCTTAACCTTCAAGTGACCTTCTGATAGCTTGTAAAATCAGTATATCAGAATAGGCATTCTCCCTTAATACCATACTTCAAACGATGCATTTCCTTTCATCCCCAGTCCAGAATATTGTGGAAATGATGGATTCTAGCTAAATGCTCAATGGGGTATATTTGTGTATCCAAGTTATTTTTATGTTGTGACACTACATTGTCCCCATGTGTACTTGTACTGTATGTTGAATTGGGCTGATCAAACTTGTACACAGGAAAGTGTTTCCGTTGTGGAATTGGGCTCAAATATGTTCGGAATGCCTGGATTATGGCTACATGTGGTAGATTGTTTAATGGCATTATAATTCAGTAGCGACCCTATGCGACCCCATGCCCATGGATAATGGCATATGCCTATCATATTTCTCGGTGGGCTCGGCATGCGGGCCATCTGGTATATAAAGGTATCAACATAATGTGAAATATCATAACACATGGCATTGCAGTATCTATTTTTCAGTAACCCTCTAACCTGTAACGCCAACAGTTAACACTATGCAGGACATTCTGCCCGTGATATAACTAGAGGTGGACCGATAGTATCGATGCATCGATATATCGAGGTACATATCTTCACGATACATGTATCGCGATACACTGCCAACTATCGATAGTTGACGATAGCTACATTGTAATTATTAACACATTTTCAATGATCGTGTTTTTGGTGCTAGAAAGAGGTAAATATTTGAAGTGATTTTTATAGGAACCTCTGGATTCGACATCCTAGGACATCGACAGTTTCTTTAACAATCATTAATGTGCACAACAAACACTTTATTGAACCGTTTGGCTTGTACGCAGTTGATGGCATTTTTTTTATTAACCTCATATCAAACCGGAAGTTCGGAACACGAGCCGTGTCATGGGTTTTCGCGACCATTTTGTTTTCACTTCCACATCGAAAAAGGCAGCGTTACAGTAGAACTGGCCGTTTTTGGTGTAAAATTAAAGTGCATAATTGTTTAATGATGCATCTGTGTGTTTGTGGGTCCTTGTAGATTCATTTTGAATATATGTTCAACAATTCGATAAAAATAATAATAATAAATAAAATTCAACTCCAAATCACAATGTTATTATCAATCAAATTGAGCTGCATCATTATTATTGAGTATTGTGTATTTAGCGATATTTTTTCAATCCTCCCTACCCAAGCGCCCTCCACCCCCTCACCACAGCCCCACCTCTTTCTGTCCACGGGCATTTTTGTTATTATTTGAAAACCGTCTGGAGGCCAATTAATTATGCAATATAACTAATTGATCTATTTTGTATTAAAGAAAAACGAGTAGAACATGCATAGAACTAATTATAAACAGTGTTAAACACCACACAGCAACTATGTATGGTACACAACTTTGGCTGCACAGTACAAAAGCAGTGTAACTGGTTATCAGAGTAATCCGCGATACTATCGTGATACGTATCGTGATACGTCCCGACTATCACGATACGTATCGCGATACGTTTTTCCCGGCGATACCCACCTCTAGCTATAACGTACCTGCTTGTGTGAACGCGGTACTGTATATTCTTTTAAACGTGTGTCCATACGATAGTGTATCCGGTTACTTCTTTATCATCCTCATCCATACTTTTATTCTATTATAGATCAGCCTACTCTTGCGACACACATGCCCAAGGCTTATTTCAAGTTACTTTTGTTTACGTTGTACAATTTCTCACAACATCCAATGCACTGAGCAGGGATTTCAGACGTCGCACGTTTAATAATACAAGTGTATGCAAATCGACCAACTCATTTGCAAGACGTTTTTCGAAAGTCCGTGTACTTGCAGTGAAAACATTACCAGTATACGGCATGATAAAATAAGCTGTACCTTACACTGGAAAGGGTTACACCAACTCCGATGAAACGTATGTATACAGTGGGGTCAGCGTGTGTGCACTTACACGCTGACCCCACTGTAGCTTCATGGTAGATGTGATTATATTGAAAAATGCTTTATTATATGATAACAAGATAATAATACTGACTATGACATGTTTTGGGCCATATCCCGCTATCAATATATGATATTTGCATATTTGTATCCCACTCCCAAGGGTCTAGTATCCTATTTTACCTATATGTGGCTGTGACTGAGGGAATGGGATTGCTTATGGATTTTGTGTCCAATGTAGATCCAGTCAGTCTGTGCATCTGCATAGTCTGATCAGGATATACACTGACACACCCGCCACTGCATGCTTCTAACAAGCAATATAAATAGTTAGCAAGGTACATGAGTGTGTTATTTGATCGAGAGCTACACTGGTCACAACTGCCATATTAAGCACCATGTCTCCAGGCAGAGCCAAATATGTTTGGACACTGGCAGGTCAATTATATTATTCGGATGAACTACCGGATGGTGGCGATATTTACCAACCTTTCTCATTTTTTTATGTCATATGAATCAGAGATGGAGCTTCAACAGTTTGTAGAACATAGAAAAACAGAGATACACGGTGTTAAAGGGGAAGTAAATATTAAAAATAATTTCAAAATATGGTTTGTAAAGTGATAGATAATGGCATTTCAAACCACATGCAGAAAACCCCATCCAAGTATTTTAATCTGATTAAAAGTTATGCAAGTTCCCATATTTGCACATTTTATGCAAATTTTTGCAAATGTTTTCCAACTCTGTTCTAAAAATTACAATAAAAAAGAATTAATGAAAATAGAAATAATTTTTTTTACATGTTTTCCTTTTATTTGATATTACATTATTAATTCCATGTAATAAAATGATCATAAAAAAATAAATCACAGTTGATATAAAGAGTTTTAAAAATAATTGATCATTGATGACGTCATAGTGGGACGCGCATATTTCAGCTAATTAAACATTTCAAAACTTTGTAACGTTTGAAGCATTTGGTATTTTTGCATGCGGCTTTCAGCATTCATTTCATATTATCAAATTCTATCATTTAAAGAAATAACACTAAGTTAGAAACGGTGTAATTGATAGCGAACACATTGTTTGACTAGCTGGCAGACTGAAACCTTGTGCCTGGTACTACACTGGTATTATTATAATGTTAGTTGGTGCGGATAACCACTATTTATTTGGTTTGTACATTGATAACAACAACATCCCTAAACGGTCAATCATTGCATGCATGGCCAAGTTTGCCACCATACAGGTAATGACCAATGACCAATGAGGCTTGACCGTGCATGATGGGGTCCTGGGAGAAGGGTCACCAGAGGTCAGCCCAGGCCGTGTGCTTTCTCTTACTCCCAAATCACAGACCAGACCACATGTCAAATTCACACAGCTGAAACATTCTGGGAGTAGGGAATTTTACAGGTATATTTATACTTATATGTGTCATTGAATAATATTGCCTTACCACAAAGCTATTTCAACATTGGCGCTGCGAGCAGTGTAAAGGAATATTCCAAGAAAATTCTTGAAATATTTTCACAATTTTGTGAAAATTAAATCTTCTGTCACACATCCCTACCCCTTCATATCACACCCACTGACAGTTACCCCACATGCACAGAGCTTACACGCCAACCTCCAAACCAATAGAAGGCCTGGCGACAAATCATGTGCTGTTGATCGTGTTCCACGAATCAAAAATCAATCTCGATCAGCTCATGACAGTCGTGTGGACAACGTGTCGGTGCCATCGCTAGCCTCGGACTCTAGACTTCAGACCCAGTCCTTCCCACACAAGAACACGGACACACCAGTTTCTATCCAGGGTTAGCCTCTTACTGCCGAACTCCGTGGGTGTAAAGAACATCCGGGAACTTTTGGGTATGCATCTACATTTAAACATTGATTGCTTTACATATGTGTTTACTTTGAAACATGTGAAAACACCATAATAAAACAAATAAACGAACAATAAACATTTCTGACCTCTCTGGGAAATGCTCTAATAGGCTGACTCTCTTTACTCCACATGGCAAAAGTCTCAAAATGTTCACCCCCGTCAAACGTGTGGTCCATCATTTCGCATTTCATCCAAAATTGTTTGTAGTTTAGTTAATTGATTTGGAAATATAAGCCTATGAAATGGAGACAGTATACAAAATTAACTGTCTTTTTTAGTAAAAAAATCCCATACTGGTTTCATGACACAAACTTGGGAGACAGTCGAGTAGACCATGTTCTGTTCTGTGTTAACATTGCATATCACGTGACCTGGTATCTACAGACGCTGGGTCAAACTTTGCACTCGTGTGAAATGTTACAGCGTGCAAAAACAAAAACACACAGAGTTGTTCGTACCCCCGGAGTTAGGAAGAAGGAGTCTATATACCACTCAGTAGTACATGTATTACCACTTCAGCATCTTGTTTGTCCAAAATGCCAACTGTTACTGGATCAACAATCAGAACTTCTACAGCTACTGCAGCATCGACATCCATATATGCCAGCAGTACAGCAACTTGCATGGTCACGTACTCCTCACATAGCCTACACAGTGCAACCACAGTCTCAAAACCACCATACACCACCCATACGTGTAATGTGACTTCGATCAGCAGTTCTGCAGAAAACAATGTCGACTCCACACATAAAACCAGATTTCCACCAAATTCGGAGAACACCACATTAACAGATAGGATCCACATTCAGAAAATTCTAACGTGAATTACTTCCTGAAAACGGCATGTATAACCAGTCCATCAAACCATCACACATTTCATCATTATTGACACTTTCTCTAGAGAAAAAAAAACAAGTAAAAAGAAAACAAACATCAAATCAGAAAAGAGCCTCTCCTCCTCCATTCCTATCATATCCAGGAAACTGAAGTCCGGAAAAACATTGCAAGTTCAGTCCAAACAACGTAATGTGGTACACAAATGGGAGTATGCACTGCCAGATGCCTCTCAGCTGAAATACAGTTCAGGGAATGGGCGATCTCGGGGTTGGCACCCAACGGTGGGCGAAGCCGTCTGTTCGCAGGGTACCCCATTTACGGGGGTCGATACTGGGATCACTGGTTCTTTGTATTCTGGTTTCACACAACCCCAGCCCTTCACTGGCACTTGCATGACTTCTCCATGTTACACATTTGAGACACCAAGCATCAATCCAGTACACCAGGTTCAGTTGGTACACCTACTGGTCACACGCATATCAGATTACATAGAGTAACACATGACCCCAGTAGCATTTTCTCACCCTTGCGTAAGTTATTAAATTTGAATTACATGTAGTATCTAGTTGTTATTTGGCAAGACAGATGAATGATAGAATACTTACAGATCTGCATGCAGTGTTGTATATAAAATGTGTATACATACCGGTATATCACATGTACATCATGTACATACAGTCTATTGCATTTCATTATGCGGTGTAGACCATTTATGTAGTCTGAAGCTATTGTCATGTGTCTGATATGACATTTGTCACATTACCAACAATATGGATGCATATTGATTGGCCATATGGGCAAATTCAAATTCTGATACAGAAATGTTATGATGGGTTGAGCATTTGCATATCATCATCATTCATTAATCATACATGCACATTTCATTATACCATTAAAACTCATTTCATTATCCTTAGTTGTTGCTGGGATGTTAAATCCGTTCACGTTTCACCTTTTCATTTCATTGTACATGTATCATTGATCATGTCTCCTTCTTGTCAGTCTCTTAGTCATATTGACATATTAAAATGTTTTTGGAAATTGATACTTGATGAAATTATCAGTCATGCTTCATATTTATTCCATTTTAAGTTGTGTGTTTTTAAGGTTTTATTGTGCCATGAAAAGTGTTTGATTTCTTTATTACTGGTAACCATTTTATTAGGCACTTGATTGTCATTCAACGTCATCTTTTGTTTCACGAGTCTCACGGTTCTTAGATTTTAGTCAGCACACGAAAGCAACAACTGATCCATCCATTTTTAAAACACATTTTCTTGAAGTTAAAGACAGATACAATACATACACTCTGCTTTTTACTGATGGCTCAACGGGACCGGGAAGCAGCTGCTGCCGCTGTCCCCGAGGGAGATCTTCAATCCAGACTCCCAGACAAATATTCGATATTTTCTGCGGAATTGAGGGTAATTTTACTTGCTCTTGATTTTGGGAAAATGTCTTGGAAAGCAATTCATTTTATTTTCCGATTCATTATCTTCACTACAAGCTTTGTACAACATGAAGATTGAACATCCACTTATCCGCCAAATCATGGAGCTACACCATATTTTACTTTCGTCTGACAAGGACATTATTTTTTTTGTTGGCTCCCCAGTCATACTGGTATCAAGGGCAATGACAGGGCAGATAGTGCTGCCCAGGCCGCCCTGGAGCTACAGACTTCTCATTTTCCTGTTTGCTATCATGATTTTCAATAATCCATCAACTCATTCATCTCCGATACAATGTAGACCCGGTGGGATCTGCTCACAGATAATAAACTTCATGCTGTGAAACCGACTCTGGGCGAATGGACTCCTGGCTACAGACATTTACGCCGGGATGAAGTTGTCCTTAGTAGATTGCGCATTGGACATACACGACTAACGCATTCGTATATGCTCAAGGGTGAGCCACGTCCATGGTGTATTCCATGCCACAGCGCATTTACCGTGAAACACATCCTACTGGACTGTATCGACTTTGCCGATGTTCGACGCAAATACTTTGCGGAGGTGGAGAACATTGAAGGTTTGCTTAACTTTCTTCATGAAACCAATTTGTATCGGAAAATCTGATTTTTATCTTTGTATACATGTTTCTCATTCTATTATTTTATAATTATATTCATGTTGTTCATTTATATTGTTCTTGATATTACTATTTTTACCCTAATCAACTGATTGCCTGCCACATCTAACATACTATTTTACTATTATTTTTATTCTTCATCTACATTGCTTGGCCCTAAATGATACTATTTTGTGTTGATGGGCCGTTAAGCACCATTCCATTCACGAGTCTCGCCATCATGTTTCATAAGTCATAATATCATCACAAACATCAAACGCAGGTTAGAAAATCATCCATAAATAAATAAATAAAAATGGAAAAACATATATAAAGATATACGGTATAACAATATACAACCAAATATAATCATGTGTTGGGCATGGGAATTCATTGTCTATTCTTATGTATTTCATAGTTCTATATATAAATGTATGCTCACAATCTCTCTTTCAATGCTGTGTTCTACCTTCTCCGAGTTCTTTTGAGGCCGTCCCTCATCCTGCGCGAACGCCGATATAGGCTCAAATTACTAATTTTCTCCATCTTTTCCCTTTCTCCTCGTCTCAAATTTCATTTGCACTAACTATAATATACATATAGTGGTCTACAGTCTACTGTATCCCTGGCCTACATGTATTTTACAATGTAAGGCACTGTAGAGAAGTCGGAATGCATTATTTCTATACGCAACTTTAATGTATGGAACATTTTCCCGTAATCAGCTCCTTAGCTGATGTACAACCCGTGCCCATACCACTCTCTACTATACTGGTAGAGTTGTGTGATGATTATAACATCGATTTATTTCGGGTACTATGATACCCGGGGTTAGTTTGTTAATTTATTTCAGTTATTTGCCAGACAGTAATAGCTACATGTATACCAGCCATTGAGGTACACTGGCTGATTTGATGTGTCTTTACGATTTACATGTAACTCCACTAAATGAGTGGAACTATTGTATGTTCAGGCAAAGTATGCCTAGCATCTATCGTTTCATTATAGTGGGCAAGATATGCCTACATTTACATATATCCCCTTACCTGGTGAGGTGATCTATCTGTTATGCAGATGTCATTAAATGTTACTAGATTATTTTCTTTAAATCAACTCCATACATATTTATTGTTCAACATAGAATATTCTGCATTTGTTCCCGTCTGTATATATGACCTTGCTGTTGAATTGATGTAAAACCCCAATCAATCTTTCAGTAAATTTATAGTTATTAATTGTACACTATGTCAGTGGAACATAACTCGTTGTTGTTACATATGTACGGGTACTACCAAAGATATACATTGTACCTTTATTCATTCCTTTACAATAAAACGGGGAGGAAAGTTGTGATATTTTTAGCTCACCTGAGCAAAGCTTGTTATGGCAAAGTGTCCGTCGTCCGTCGTCCGTTCGTGAACATTTTCAATCATCTTCTTCTCCAGAATTGCTGAGCCGATATTGGTTAAACTTCACAGGGATGATATATGGGTGATGCCATTTCAGATTTGTTAAAATGGAGGTCATCGACAATCCAAGATGGCCGCCATGGAAAAGTAGGTCAAATTCTTAAAAAATCTTCTTCTCACGAACCGCCAGGCCGATTTCGACGATACTTGGTATGAATGATCGATAGTTAGCGCTGTTTCAGATTTGTTCATATGGTGGCCCGTGGGTCAAAAATGGGCGTCGCCCGAGGGTCAAATTTTATTTTTAACCGAATATAGTCATGTAATATATCAAATCGAAGGTATTGACGAGACAATCACTCTGGAACATTTTTGTCTAAATCATATGATTACGTCATCCAAGATGGCCACCGATAGTTCAAATGGTCATTCTTTTACTAAAGATTTCAAACGTCTTTTTCTTGTAAACTGCTTGGCCGATATTGGCCAAACTTAACTGTAATGGTCTGTGGTTGAAGCCTGTTCATTTTTGTTAAAATGGAGGTCATCACCAAATCCAAGATGGCCGCCGTTGAGAAGTAGGTCAAATTCTTAAAAAATCTTCTTCTCACGAACCGCCAGGCCGATTTCGACGATACTGGGTATGAATGATCGATAGTTAGCGCTGTTTCAGATTTGTTCATCTGGTGGCCCCTGGGTCAAAAATGGGCGTCGCCCGAGGGGTCAAATTTTATTTTTAACCGAATATAGTCATGTAATATATCAAATCGAAGGTATTGACGAGACAATCACTCTGGAACATTTTTTGTCTAAATCAGATGATTACGTCATCCAAGCTGGCCACCGATAGTTCAAATGGTCATTCTTTTACTAAAGATTTCAAACGTCTTTTTCTTGTAAACTGCTTGGCCGATATTGGCCAAATTTAACTGCAATGGTCTGTGGTTGAAGCCTGTTCATTTTTGTTAAAATGGAGGTCATCACCAAATCTAAGATGGCCGCCGTTGAGAAGTAGGTCAAATTCTTAAAAAATCTTCTCACGAACCGCCCGGCCGATTTCGACGATACTGGGTATGAATGATCGATAGTTAGCACTGTTTCAGACTTGTTCATATGGTGGCCCCTGGGTCAAAAATGGGCGTCGCCCGAGGGGTCAAATAGTGGTCAAATTTTATTTTTAACCGAATATAGTCATGTAATATATCAAATCGAAGGTATTGACGAGACAATCACTCTGGAACATTTTTTGTCTAAATCATATGATTACGTCAACCAAGATGGCCACCGATAGTTCAAATGGTCATTCTTTTACTAAAGATTTCAAACGTCTTTTTCTTGTAAACTGCGTAATGGTCTGTGGGTGAAGCTTGTTCACTTTTGTTAAAATGGAGGTCATCACCAAATCCAAGATGTCCGCCGTTGAAAAGTAGGTCAAATTGTCAAAAAATCTTCTTCTCACAAACCTCCAGGCCGATTTCGACGAAACTTGGTGTGAATGATTGATAGTTAACGCTGTTTCAGATTTGTTAATATGGTGGCACCTGGGTCAAAAATGGGCGTGGCCCGAGGGGTCAACTAGGGGTCAAATTATATTTTTGACCGAATATGGTCATATAATATATCCAATCCAAGGTATCGACGAGACGATCACTCTGGAGCATGTTTTGCCAAAATCAGATGATTACGTCATCCAAGATGGCCACCGACACATGCACATTCACAATATATGTTCGATCAGAAGGTACCAACAAATTATATGGAACATTTGAAGTTGTAAGTGAAGAGTCTTTGTGAAATCAAGATGACCACTATGGAGGCTTTTAGGTGAGCGATACAGGCCCATTTGGGCCTCTTGTTACTTCTCTCGTCTATGACTATTAATTCATATTTTAGCCATACTGGTATATCTGCATACAGTTCTTTTACTGTTCCATCCAATGCATAGCTTGAACAATATTATTTGTATTGGTATATTAATACATTTGTATTAATATCATTAACAAGCTTGCTTTAATACCACCAGTAATACAATGCTCATAACTATGGAATACTTAATGAACATCTAGTAGATATTTTGTTCTTTGTATGTATTATTTTCATGTACATGTGTTTTCTAACATGCTTTGCTTAACTAACAACTAGTCAAGTCGTGGGGAACTCTGTGTCATCCTTCTCTGTATTTAGACTTTACGTGGAAAGTTGGTGACGACCTATGTGGGAGTGACCACTTTCCTGTCTTCTTGAGAGTAATGGACCACCATCCACTGACAGAGTCCAGAGGTGGAAATTACATAAAGCCGATTGGGACACATTTCGCAATATGTGCATGATTGAACTAGATTTTGATCGCTTTCGAGATGCGGAAGATCCACTAGAACACTACGTTTCCCTTTTACACGATATTGCAGAAAAGACAATACCAAAAACCTCGGCAAAGCCCAAACGTGTCAATAAACCATGGTTTGACGAAGAATGCAAAGAGGCAATGACTGCTCGTAAGCAGTCTATTCGTCAAATCAATAATAACGCAACACCAGCAAACTTAAATGCTCATAGAATTTTTAGAGCTAAAGCTCGACGCACTATCAAAGCTAGCAAGAGAAAGACTTGGAGATCTTTTGTCTCCAAGTTGAATTCGCGATCTAAAATGAAAACAACATGGGACATGATTCGTAAGATAAACGGTAAAGGTAAATCAACTTCTACCAATCACCTCAACAAAGCAGGACATAAAGTATCTTCCAAAACAGACATTTCAAACACATTAGCAGATACCTTCTCCAAGAACTCCTCATGTAATAACTATTCTGAGGAGTTCTTGAAGGTGAAATCTGAGCAAGAGAAAACTAAACTTAATTTTAATTCAGACTATTCAGAACATTACAACTCTCCTTTCTCTATGAGGGAATTAAAAGCTTCCCTCGAGAAAGCACATGATACATCAGCTGGCCCTGATGATATCCACTACCAATTGCTTAAGCATTTACCTGAACACTCTTTAGATAACCTCCTCGAAATATTTAATACCATTTGGGAACAAGGCGTCTTTCCGCCTTCATGGCGGGAAGCTACAATCATACCTGTTCCCAAACCGGGCAAGGATCACACCGACCCATCGCACGTACTAGCTGCGTCTGTAAAACCATGGAACGAATGATTAACGACAGGCTTGTCTGGTTTCTGGAATCCAATGGACTGATATCTGAGTATCAGTCTGGATTTCGTCGCCAGAGAAGCACTGCCGATAATCTGATTAGACTCGAAGCATTCATTCGAGATAGTTTTGGTAACAATGAGCATATAGTTGCCGTATTTTTTTACCTAGAAAAGGCATATGACACGACGTGGAAGTATGGGATTATGAAGGACCTTCATGACCTCGGTCTGAAGGGTCATCTCCCTGATTTTATTTCTAGTTTTTTGAAAGACAGACAATTCCAAGACCGAGTCGGTACAACCCTTTCTGATCCCCATGAACAGGAAATGGGTGTACCGCAGGGAAGTATATTGTCTGTTACCCTTTGTAGCATTAAACTGAATAATATTGTAAAATGTCTGCAACCAGGTGTTGACTGTTCTTTATATGTCGATGATTTTTTAATATGTTACAAATCAAAGAACATTCATACTATTGAGCGCCAATTACAACTGAGCCTCAATAGAATAAACAAATGGACCACAGAAAACGGCTTTAAGTTTTCGAAATCTAAAACTAACTGCATGCATTTTTGCAAAAGACGTGGTCTTCACCCTGATCCCGAACTTAAACTGGGAACACATCCCATCCCAGTTGTTCGGGAGCAGAAATTTCTTGGTCTTATCTTTGATCCTAAACTCACTTTTAAACCCCATTTACGATACTTGAAAGCTAAATGCCAGAAAGCACTCGACTTAATGCGAGTGGTAGCAAATCATGACTGGGGTGCAGACCGAAATGTGCTGCACCGCCTTTACATCGCACACGTTCGCTTAAAACTAGACTACGGATGCACTGTATATGGGTCTGCCAGTAAATCCGATCTTCGGACGCTGGATCCAATACATCACCAAGGCTTACGACTCTGCCTGGGTGCATTCCGTACGTCTAACGCACATAGCTTATATGCCGAAGCAAATGAGCCTTCTCCCCGACAGACGCACCAAATTATCTTTGCAATACGCCACTAAACTACATTCCAATCCATCTAATCCAGCTTATAACACTGTCTTTCATCGAATTACAGATGCTGTATTCGATAAGAAACCAAGCTTCAAGCCACCATTCGGCAAGAGAATGGATCCTTTGATACACGATGCTGGCTTGGATCTGGATCACATTGCCAAATACGCTGTTCCAGATACTCCACCGTGGCAGTTGGAGCAGCCCAAGTTGATCTTCGATCTTAGCCAGCACACGAAAGCAACAACTGATCCATCCATTTTTAAATCACTTTTTCTTGAGGTTGAAGACAGATACAATACATACACTCCGCTTTTTACTGATGGCTCAAAGATCGGGGACCGGGTAGCATCTGCTGCCGCTGTCCCCGAGGGAGATCTTTAATCCAGACTCCCAGACAAATCTTCGATATTTTCTGCGGAATTGAGGGCGATTTTACTTGCTCTTGATTTCGCGAAAATATCTTGGAGAAAGCAATTCATTTTATTTTCCGATTCATTGTCTTCACTACAAGCTTTGTACAACATGAAGCTTGAACATCCACTTATCCGCCAAATCATGGAGCTACACCATATTTTACTTTCCTCTGGCAAGGACAAACTTTTGTGTTGGCTACCCAGTCATACTGGTATCAAGGGCAATGCCAAGGCAGATAGTGCTGCCAAGGCCGCCCTGGATCTAACAACTTCTCATTTTCCTGTTTGCTATCATGATTTTAAATCATCCATCAACTCATTCATCTCCGATACAATGCAGATCCAGTGGGATCTGCTCACAGATAATAAACTTCATGCTGTGAAACCGACTCTGGGCGAATGGACTCCTGGCTACAGATATGTACGCCGGGATGAAGTTGTCCTTAGTCGATTGCGCATTGGACATACACGACTAACACATTCGTATATGCTCAAAGGTGAGCCGCGTCCATGGTCTATTCCATGCCACAGCGCATTTACCGTGCAACACATCCTGCTGGACTGTATCGATTTTGCCGATATTCGAGGCAAACACTTCAATGTTACTTCACTTGCGGAGCTATTCCAGGTGGAGAACATTGAAGGTTTGCTTCACTTTCTACATGAAACTAACTTGTATCGGAAAATTTAATTTTATCATTGTGTACATGTAACTCATTACTATAATTTTATAATTCTATACACGTTGTTCATTTATATTGGTCATCATATTAATATGTTTACCTTATCATCTGATTGATTACCACATGTACCATACTATTTTACTATTATTTTTATTCTTCATCTACATTGCTTGGCCCTAAATGATACTCTTTTTGTGTTGATGGGCCGTTAAGCACCATTCCATTTCTTCAAGTCGTGGGTGAATTTAACGTTCTACTACATGTATTTATTTTTCATATGTCATATGGATTCTTGCTTTCACACAATATTGTGTTCATTCAGATCACTGGTTCTACCTAGACATTCATCTGTTCTGTTCAACTTAAACATACATTTCTTACTCGATTTACTGAACTTAGCCATCCATTTATTACTACATGACTTGGAGAATGAATGGCGAATTCCATTGTATTAGTCAATTATTCTTCTCGCCCATCCTCGCATGATCAGAATAACTTTTCCTTTTCGTAATTTCCCATTTTAAACTTTATAATAAAATAATTCATAGCTCCATCAGTTGCCTCACTCCTTTAAAAAACGGGGAGGAGTGTTGTAATGTTAGTTGGTGCGGATAACCACTATGGTCTCACGGGACAATGGGCAGCTAGCTTTAAAAAGGGGGTGGACGATTTTCTATATACTTCACTACCGACCCTGTAAGTTACACCAGTGTGTCTAGAAAAATAGGTTTATGAATATTTCTTGACTTTGGGAGGCTTGACTAGGTGTATTTTATAGAGTATTTCATAATTTTACGAAACTGAATGTTAGCTCCAGTTGATTTTGACATCTTGGAAAATGTCGCCTGCTATGCTGTCTCGCCGGTACAGTTTCGCGTCAGAATTTAAGGTATTTTTCGGGCATTTGTAGCGAAAATTTGAGCTGGTTATGACCCCGCTTTGAAATCATTTTCAGAAAATGGCGTGGTGTTACAAGTGATAGAACAAGACATAACAAAGTATCTGTGCCTCATATTTTCATGAAAACAATACCGATAAATTCAGTCGTGTTGAAACTTTTGGCCAAAAATAGGTGGGTGGGGTAACTTTGTAAAAAATTAATTGAACCCATCTGATGCGGTTACTGAATTTTTATTGTGGCGCGCGATTTGTACTTCATTTGCGAGTATTTTTCAATACTTGTCGCAAGAGCCTCCTTAACTGATTTTGAGAGTCGGTGATTTTTATAAGTCACCCGGCGCCCTCAGAAAAGCAGTCAATTTTGGCTATTTTCAACCGTCCCGTGATGCCTTAAGGGAAAAGTCTGATATTTCAAGGTGTCATATTTCACCTCTAACCAGTATTGTTTGACAGAAGAACATGTCCCAAGATAACATCCAGCAGTTTTAGTTTACTGCACTCAAATATGCAAGGTTCAGCAGGGCTGGAGGTAAGCATGGTATTTTGCTGTCGATACACCGAAATGAAACTTCGCGTTTCGCCATTTTGGGGGTGGGCGATATCCGCGCCCCATTTCGACATCAGCTTTCGTTTTGTACATTTTTCTTTGTTTGCGTTTTACGTAAAATTTATGAAATTAGCAATATAGAGCGAGACGAGCCATTTCGGGGAAAAAATATTTCACCTTAAGGTCTCACGGGACAGTGGGCAGCTAGCTTTAAAAAGGGGGTGTACGATTTTCTATATACTTCACTACCGACCCTGTAAGTTACAGCAGTGTGTCTAGAAAAGTAGGTTTATGAATATTTCTTGACTTAACTTGACATAACAAAGTATCTGTGCCTCATATTTTCATGAAAACAATTCCGATAAATTCAGTCGTGTTGAAATTTTTGGCCAAAAATAGCTGGGTGGGGTAACTTTGTAAAAAAATAATTGAACACAACTGATGCGGTTACTGAATTTTTATTGGTGCGCGCGATTTGTACTTCATTTGCGAGTATTTTTCAATACTTGTCGCAAGAGCCTCCTTAACTGATTGTGATAGGCGGTGATTTTTATAAGTCACCCGCCGCCCTCAGAAAAGCAGTCAATTTTGGCTATTTATTTGGGTTGTACATTAATAACAACAACATCCCTAAACTGTCAATCAGATAGAGGATTATCCGACCTTTGCATTTTTCCTTCATCCCAGCAAACATTATTCCCGTGGAGTTCGTATTTTCTGTGGACGATACACTACCATTCTGATTTTCAGACATTGGATCATCACTTGTAGTTGCTGTTTTGGGTAAATCAGGGGTAGGTAACGCAGGTGTCCTTTCATTATCCGTTGGCTCAATTGTATCAGCTCCATTATCTGACACCATTTTGAATACCAGGCGAATTGTCAATGTGTGTGATGTACACAACACATTTTTCAAGTTAGATTTTTCTTCATCCAAAATATATTTTCCATTTTCATCTGTAACGCGTTCGTTGTTTGTATCCCGTTTCCGTGCATTAGTTATCATATCAGACATAGCATTTTCCACTCTGGTAAATACTTGTTGCAAGTCTAACGGTTCATCTAGGTTCCATGATCCCGTAATGGAATTACGCTTTGCATCTTTACCCGGTGGTGCGGCATAGACGACAAACCGGTCATTTTGAAGTGGACCATAAGAGACATCCAATGTGTCTTTCCCGTCATCAACAACACCAGATGTGGCAATGGTGCGATTGCCTTCCGTAAAATGGTCAGACTCGTCCTCACCAGCAAAGTCGGCATTGGTGTCTGCTGGTGTAGGGCGAGCTGGGTCTAGACATATAACACCCCTGTCATCAGAATCCTCAGACTCTGGGTCTGATGATCTACAACACTGAACAATAAATATCTTTGGCTTGTCCTTCAACGTTGGGCAGTGCTTGTCTTCAATCAGTTCCAAGACATCGGATACGAAGGCCCGGTGACCATCAGTGAGTGTAAACTATGTATCTGTCTCTCCTGTGGACGGCTTCTTTGCAATACCACCATGCGAGCTCACTGCAAGTACAAAGCTCTCACAGTATGTATAGTTTTGAGAGTGAATGTTACATATTACACAGCTACATTTCAAACTCTCGTCTGTTCAAAGGTTGAAGACGTTATTAACTATTTTATAACGATAACAATAAAAGTCGTTTGATTTTAAATTATAATGACAGGAGTGCTCGTTGGCCCATGTAAGCTTCAACTTGTCACGGGAAACGTTTTTCAAATTCTCCAGTTCAACCTTAGCTCCTTGTCTCCATCGGAAGCCTAAATCCCCCGTTGCATTTACAACGAAAAAGGCTTTGCCACGACTGATACTGTCCTCTTGTATTTTACTATTGTGTATAGGTTGTAGTCTTTGTAATTCTCTCTCGCCGCATACTATTTTCCGTTGGAAGTCAGTGTGCTGTTTGAATTCTGATTTCACTCTGCACCTTTATGACACAAGCACTATTCCATTTTCGTGTCACATCTATCCTTTAAAATAAAACGGGGAGGAGTGTTGTAATGTTACTTGGTGCGGATAGCCACTATTTATTTGGGTTGTACATTAATAACAACAACATCCCTAAACTGTCAATAATTGCATGCATGGCCGAGTTTGCCACCATACAGGTAATGACCAATGAGGCTTGACCGTGCATGATGGGGTCCTGGGAGAAGGGTCACTAGAGGTCAGCCAAGGTCATGTGCTTTCTCTTACTCCCAAATCACAGACCAGACCACATGTCAAATTCACACAGCTGAACCATTCTGGGAGTAGGGCATTTTTCAGGTATACTATTCTTATGCGTCATTGAATAAAATTGCCTTACCACAAAGCTATTGCAACAGTATGATCCCCTCAATTGGCTAATTTTAGAAATGTCCCTCGTACTTCCATTGATTAATGGTAATATTTTCCGTGCTTTTATTATGTATCGATGTTATATACCGCTTTCGGCAGTGTGGTCATATATTCATAGCATATGTATGTATAATAAGATAGTGTGTCATATATGTGTCTGTGACTGACGACATGGGTCTTATGGGTTGAGTGACGAGTTTTGATCCATATCAGACTGCGCATCCACCGCACAGTCTGGTCAGGACCTGCACTGTACACTATTCCATCACTGAAATTCCCGCCATGCTTCGATCAAGCAATATAGCTCGTTATCAGCCTACAAGAGTGTACTATTTGAGTATGCTCTACACGTCCCATAAGCCCCATTTCTCCAGTCACAGCCACATATCATCAGTGATAGTCATCTCGTGTCACAGGTAAAAATCTGACTCGTATGTTCACTGACCTCGGTGCAATGTACATGTCTTTATAGCGTACTCGTTACACTATATAGAAAACGACTGGCGATAGAGCTGAAAATGCGTTAGAGATTAAGGCCTATATAAAAGGAAGGTCTCTGATCGGTCTGAAGGCAAACGACATCCACCAAGAGGTGTGGGAGATTTATGGGGAAGGCAAATGTCCCTTAGAACACTTTTTAGGTGGATTGCTAAAATTCAGTTGGGACAGCAGCAGTTGAAAGATGCTGCTCGTCCGGGTCGTCCTAGGACATATACCACTAAAAGTCATGTTGAGAAAAGAGAAAATAGGAGTTATTCTCAAAAACCACGCTACGTTGACCGTAAGGCAGATAGCGCGAATGACGAACTTGTCTTTAGCACGTGTTCATAACCCATTTGTTGACAACTGAGCAAAAGAACGCCCGGTTAACAATGGCAAAACGACTTCTTAAAATATATCCATCATACACTGAAAAGGATTTTGCAAACGTAGTTACTGGTGATGAGACCTGGGTTCATTATTTTGAACCAAACCGGAAGGTCTTGAACATAATTTGGGCCACGAAAAACGCAAGCCGCCCAAGCATTGCCAAAGGAACTAGAACAGTTAAGACGGGGATATATGCAATATGTTTCACAAATAATGGTCCAGCCATACAAACCACAGTCCCAAAGGGTAGAACTAGAACAGTCACAGGAATGTTCAATAAAAATGTCGTACTGAAAAACACTTGAAGAATTACTACAAACGCCGTCGTCCTACAACAGGTCTACAATACGTACGCCTTCTCCACGACAATGCTCCAGCTCACAAGGCACATATTGTGACAGAGTTTTGCAGAAAGAAAAGGTCACAGTTCTTACCCACCCACATTACTCTCCAGAGCTGGCTCCCTGTGGCTATTTCCTCTTTCCAAGGCTGAAATAGCCTTATCTGGAAAGAGATACAACTCTAGGTCTGCCCTTGGGTCAGCCATTTATCAGTGTCTGGTAAGTATGCCTCTTCAGGACTATTATGAAAAATGTTTTCAGAATTTGAGGCTCAAAATGTGTGTTTTGTCCAAGGGGGAGTATTTTGATATCTCGTAAGATAAAATAATCGCAAATACTTTCAGTTTGGTTATACAACATTTAATGACATTATATTTGGAACACCCCTCGTATGATCGGTGATGTATTAGAATTAGAATAATGTTTTCGGGCGACCACCGTCTTTACTTATCTTTCTACTTCATTTAATACATAGCGATATATATGCGACACGTATTTCAACAGCTTGCATTTCTCATTCATGCATACACATACATTGCACATTGCTGTTATATAATCGAAAGTAATAAGATAATGTTATACACATGTGACACAATTAAACTGCGACGACCAGATCTTTTGTTGAGATATGTATACACTACCTTGCATGTGGGCGACACCCGTTACGGCGGAAGGAAATACGTCGTGCTGGTCGATGCCCGCCCAGTATTTCATGGTATGTATATTTAAAATATTCTCATTTTCTCATCTCATTTTCTGGCCCACCATATCATATATGAGACAAGACATGTAATGTTGTACCTAAGTAGATAATGATATGAAAAAGATTTAAAAATTAAAAAAAAAATACATTTTATGTAATTGACATCAATTTGACGCAATGATCAGAGAAGTTGCTGTGTAAATTTCGTGAACTTTCGGACTCCTTTGCAGAAAATATCACATTTCATAGGTACACAATCACATGCCTTATCATATTCTCATCACGCAACTACTGTCTGTTTCACGAAACCTGCCCAAATTTTACGGCCATATAAACAATGCAAAAACAGTATATTAAATGTTATCAAAATTTAAAGATACATGCCCACTCAGTAGGCACAAACTGTTCTTTATAGGAATTAAATAAGTGTATAATTGTGTCGCTGTTCCACCAGTTCTAGCACTTACAAGTACAGATATAATCATTTAGTAATATTTAGTGACTCGCGGTGTTATCAGACTATTTTCATATACAAATGAGGCATGATATTTTTAGCTCACCTGAGCGAAGCTCATGTGAGCTATTGTTACCGCAATGTGTCCGTCGTCCGTCGTCCGTCGTCGTCCGTCGTCGTCCGTCGTCGTCCGTGAACATTTTCAAACGTCTTCTCCTCGGTAACCATTGGGCCTATATTCACCAA
This sequence comes from Conchocele bisecta, assembly GCA_029237695.1. NCBI lineage: Eukaryota > Metazoa > Mollusca > Bivalvia > Lucinida > Thyasiridae > Conchocele > Conchocele bisecta. The sequence continues at coordinate 69,600,460 of CM055267.1, forward strand.
ACTTCATGGTCATGGTCCTTAGGTAGGGGGATTACAAAATTGTTAAAATGACGTCATTACGTAATCCAAGATGGCCGCCGTCTAAAAATAGCACAAATTCTTCAAAAATCTTCTCAAGAACCGCCAACCGGATTTCAACAAAACTTAGTAGGAATGATCGATGTACAGTGCTCTTTCAAAGTTGTTAAAATGGTGACCCCGGGGTCACAAATGGGTGTGGCCCGTGGGGTCAAATTGGGGTCAAATTTTATTTTTGACCGAATATGGTCATGTCATACATCAAATCGAAGGTATCAACGAGGCGATCACTCTGGTGCATTTTTTGGTAAAATGAGTCATCGCTTAATCCAAGATGACCGCCATCTAAAAATAGCACAATTTTTTTAAAACACATGAACTCAATGTCACATTCATGGAGTCAGGTGAGCGAATTAGGGCCATCATGGCCCTCTGGTTTAGTTATTTATACTAATTAAATGCGTCACCTGAAAAATAAACACGGTTATCGCCCCTGATATCAGTGTGGAATGTTTACGCCTGATATAAAATGTATAATAATGCTAATCAATGCGTGGGCTAATGGTGAATGAATGTTTATTTTGCTAGAAAATGTCTCAGTTGATGTCTCCGATATAAAGAACATTTTGTGCCTACTGAGTGGGCATGTACCTTTAAGAATGAGCCTTCTTTTTATTTCGTGAAATTTGGTCAAATATTGATTTTATTACGAAAAAATTATTTGTCTGGGAATTTAACATGGGGGAAAATGAGATGGAGGAGCACGTGGAAGGAGTCAGAAAACGAAATGTTTTGTTCTAAGAAAGCAAAAGTTTAATTTTGAAAATCGGTCCAGTATTATCGAAACAATTATTGTTTTTGAATTGTATATATATAGCCGTACAATTTGGGCAGGTTTCGTGAAACAGACAGTAGAAGTATATTCCTGATTCTTATCACCATACCTTACGTGGTATGAAAGCTCCCTATATTTGCTCACGGCGTGTATATTCTTATTGCACGTAACTATAAATAGAGTATCTCACATGAGTGATGATTTCATGTGATACTTAACTTATTAAACGAGCTTACTCAAGGTGTATGATCACGTGGTACTAACAACAACAACAAGTACCGATTCAAAGTACGTATTCTGTTATAATGTCCTTATTACGTAACGGATTTTGATGAAATATGGCGCATCAAACGCGTCTGTTTAAGCTGCATTTGGTGGTCTCTGTATTTTCGCCCAAACTTCCCACACGGAAATCGATTCTTCGCAAAAACGACATAAGTGCCAAACTCCATAGACCACCAAATGTAGCTCATGAAGACGCGTTGCATATTAAGGAAACTATCAAATATACTTACTTTGGAGTGGGCGACGTTGTTGTTGTAACCACGTGATCTTGCACCTTGTTGCTGATTATGATTTTCTTATGAAATCAGTCAACGATTTTAATAAACATATACAATCAATAAAAATGGTAGATTCTATTTATTGCATAATTGTGGGGCCATCCATTGGAAGTGTACTTTTACATAATTATACTGATTTATTACACTCGTGTATTATGATTTTAATACACTGTGTTAATACACTGCGAAATACCATTATGTGCGATAAGTATTTGTACTTGTACTATTGATAACAACATACAAGTATTGTCTTTTCAGGAGGTGTACACGAGAGTTACGGACCTGAGGAAAGTCATCTCGTGTACATCGACTCAAAAGACAAAATGATTTTATTATATGACCCATATTACAGATATGAGAACTTTTATGATACAACAACGCACGAATTGTCTCGTGCTTTGATTGCGTGATTGAATATGCTGCTACACATGAATATCAGTCAGGCTCGGACAAGTCGAGAGTGTTATTCGAAATGTGATATTCACATTCTCGGTCTCGTCTAGCGCAACGAGACGAGTCCGAGACTGATATTCGGGTGAATATCATTTATAGCTACAATCATTTCATTCGTTGACATTGTCGGCCATGTAATAATAATAGGTGATGCTACAAATATAACTATATAACATGTATTAACATGATCTGGTGTATGTTGTTATATTATAATGAAGTGTTATTGTGTTACATATGTGGCTGTGGAAATATGGCTTATTGGTTTTATGACTAGTCCGATCAGGATTTTCATTGTTCGACATTTCATCAATGAAACACCCAATTTGCCTCTCACAAGCAATGCATATCGTTACCATGCTAAAGTATTGAGCTATTTGATCATAATCTACTCTGGTCACAGATCCCATATGCCCGATTTATCCCGTTACAGCCACATATAGGCGGTGATCCAAATATACCAATGTAATCCTTAGTTGAGTATTTATAGCATTACTAATTACATGTATTAGTATGATAACTATTTGTGTGCACAGTCGTGTCGTATCTCATTACAAACACTTTGCAGGGTTGCCATAATTAGCAGATGCCCATTTCCGACGACAATCATTTCTATAAACGATTATACACCATTTGTTGTACCAAACACAGTGCAATACAGTAAGCTTGTACGGCGCATGCAGAACTCTATATGGATGGAGTAACGGTATTTCACGTCTTCTAAGTAATGAGCATTTTCCTCCACTAAGGCAGACAATGCCATTCTTGGATTATCTGTTGATAAAAATAACTATTTCTGATTCATATAAGTATGTACAGTTGATATAAGCAGCTATGTTACTGCACAATGCAGTTATGTTTGTCTCTTCGAAAGTAGATTGCAAATGAGGTGTTACAATATAAAGTAGGTATACGAGGTTAAATACGATATGTAGCTAATATTTTCTAAAATGACAGAAAATGCTATTTCTTCTGGGTTTTTTTTTAAATATATTTGCATTCTGTTAGTTAAACAGTTGTACCAGGTTAATTGACATATGCACAGTTTGTAGAATATAACTTCCACAAACAGTGGTATATATTATCAAGCCATTCAGGCTAGAAACCGAACTCATATTTACCGCAGATATTCTATAAAGTAAATTCTGAATAAATCGGGACGTCCACCAAAATGCTATGTACAATTTACCTCTCTAAACCGGACACCGAAGCAGATTGGTGTTCTTAATTATGGTGGGTTTAGTTTATGTTTATCTATTATGTTGGCAAGTGTCCCGTTTAGAGATGTTCCACTGGATATTCCGACATTCCGGTGTCATGTTTGGCAATCATAATAAAGGTCTCATAACACGGTCGTTACACCGGTTGGTTCATGTGTTGTTTGTTTGGCACGAATACAAGGACGATACACGTGACTACCGTATCTCCGGAATATACCAGTATATATCGGACAAAACACGGATTGAGTTGCCGATCAGGGAATACCCGGAACAGCATGTGAAGTCTGATCAGGCTCTTTAGTATTCGAAATTTGCTGCAATGCAGCCCCAATTGAGCGTTCACCGAACATTGCAAACTAATATCCTACTGCATGAGTGCTTATGCTAATCAGGATCTGCATTCATCGTTGCTGTCATCTCAGTATTGTCATAAAATGCTCCAGCTCCAGTATTACCTCATTTATCGCATCGTTGTTTTTCGCTGACATTTATTTCGAAAACATGCACTATGTTTTGTAAATTACGTCGAATTGACGACAGGGACCCGTTTCACTAAACTTCGTAAGTGCAAATTTAGCATCGTCTGGAGATTTCAATTGATGGATTTACATTTATTGAGGATAGACTGCATATGCAGGCTATTTTCAATATATGTAAATCCAATAATTGTTTACAATAAAACAATGTTAATGTGACATTTACAGACTATCATATATTTTCACTTGCGAACATTTTAGTCGTTCGAAGTTTACTGAAACCGCCCCATACAGTGGGGTCAGAGTGTAAGTGCACACACGAACGAACACGACAGGTTGGTTCCAACCTGTCGTGTTCGTTCGTGTGTGCACTTACACGCTCACCCCACTGTAGCTCTGAATATGTTTGGAAAGTTTCCTTGCCATTTACGAAACATGCAACCACAAAATCAACATCTGTGAAATACGGCGATACGACAGGCCAGGCAATTCCAGACACAGGTCATAACTACTTGAATTTACCTAGGAATGATTGATGCTACTGTAACCTTTCTGCCCTGGGGTTTACATCCAAGCTGCCAGAGAACTTAATGGGTTTTTGATGGACTACTAACACTGTGCTTGACATTTAACGTTTTCATTAGCATTATGTATCGTAGAATGTTGTAGGAACAACTTATTAGAGCCTATGAGATATTGGCATGCAATTATATTTGATTGTAACATATTACTTAACAATTATTGTTCAAATATCGTCCCAAAGCTAGAACTTCAATGCTCGATGTTTTGTATGAGAGCATACGAGGGGTGTTCCAAAAATGTCATTGGCTGTTGTACATGTATAACCAAACTGAACGATTAGTTATCTTACAAGTCCCTTCAAAATACTCCCCCTTGGACAAAACACACATTTTGAGTCTCTCGATTCAGTTCTGAAAACATTTGTCATAGTCCTGAAGAGGTATACCCACCAGACACTGATAAATGGCTGATCCAAGGGCAGACCTAGAGTTGTACCTCTTTCCAAATAAGTGATAGTTCAGTCTTGGAAAGAGGAAATAGTCACAGGGAGCCAGGTCTGGAGATTAAGGTGGGTGTGTGACCTTTTCTTTCTGCAACAACTCTTGTCACAATACGTGCCTTGTGAGCTGGAGCATTGTCGTGGAGAAGGCGTACGTATTTTAGACCTGTTGTAGGACGACGGCGTTTGTAGTAATACGTTTTTCAGTACGACATTTTTATAGAACATTCCTGTGACATAGTATATTCTTTTGGCAATGCTTGGGCGTCTTGCGTTTTTCGTGGCCCAAATTCTGTTTGAGACCTTCCGTTTTGGTTCAAAATAATTAACCCACGTCTCATCACCAATCATACAAAAAGGCTTTTGCAAACGCATATTATATTTTAAGAAGTTGTTCTGCCATTGTTAACCGGGCGTTCTTTTGCTCAGGTGTCAACAAATGGGATATCTATCTCGCATTTACCTTCCTAACTTTTAGGTTTTTCTTCAAAATTCCATGAACACGTGCTAAAGACAAGTTCGTCATTCGCGCTATCTGCCTTACAGTCGACCTAGCGTCATTTTTGAGAATTACTTTTAGTGGTAGATGTCCTAGGACGACCCGGACGAGCAGCATCCTTCAACTACTGCTGTCCTGACTGAAATTTGGCAACCCACCTAAAATTGTTCTGAGGGACATTTGACCTTCCCCATAAATCTCACACATGGATGAACGTATGAGTCCGATTTTTACCCGTGACACGAGTCAATGACTACACTACCGGTACAATGTGTTTCCACACATGGATTGCACGATCTGAGCGAAAAAAATGCATCAATGTCATTAGTATTGGAACACCCCTCGTATTAGGTGAGAAACTGTCTGTTAGCGACGGACAGACACAGTTTCTCAACTAATATTCTCGCACGTTCCTGGACAAAGTGGGCGTGTAATCTTGCAACAGATTGTGATGATTTTGGTAATATAAAACGTGTTAGCGTTCGGATTGAAGTAATGCGCTACAAGGGGCATATCCATGTCACATCATCATGATCAACGATATAGTTTTAAAACATGTGAGTTCGTTGCATATGACGACGATGTCGTCAATTTTTACTACTGTTCAACTTTGCATTCTTTGAAGTATTTGTTTGTATCATGTGTTGGTTCTTTTTTAGCTCACCTGAGCGAAGCTCATGTGAGCTATTGTTACCGCAATGTGTCCGTCGTCGTCCGTCGTCGTCCGTCGTCGTCCGTGAATATTTTCAAACGTCTTCTCCTCGGTAACCATTGGGCCTATAGTTACCAAACTTCATGGTCATGCTCCTTAGGTAGGGGAATTACAAAATTGTTAAAATGACGTCATCATGTAATCCAAGATGGCCGCCGTCTAACAATAGCACCAATTCTTCAAAAATCTTCTTCTCAAGAACCGCCAACCGGATTTCGACAAAATTGGGTAAGAATGATCGATGTACAATGCTCTTTCAAAGTTGTTAAAATGGTGACCCTGTGGTGAAAAATGGGCGTGGCCCGTGGGGTCAAATTAGGGTCAAATTTTATTTTTGATCGAATATGGTCATGTCATATATCAAATCGAAGGTATCATCGAGGCGATCACTCTGGTGCAATTTTTGTCGAAATTGGATGGTCATGTCATCCAAGATGGCCGCCGAAAGGTCAAAAGGTTCTTTTATTAGATATTTCAAAATACTTCTTCACACGAACCGCTTGGCCCAAGGTGGCCAAACTTCACAGTTATGGTCCATCGGTGAAGCCTTTTCAGTTTTGTTAAAACGGAGGTCGTCGCTAATCCAAGATGGCCACCGTCTAAAAATAGCACAAATTCTTAAAAAATCTTCTTCTCATGAAACGCCAGCCGGATTTCGATGAAACTTGGTAGGAATGATCGATGTACAATGCTCTTTCAAAGTTGTTAAAATGGTGACCCCGGTGTCAAAAATGGGCGTGGCCCATGGTGTCAAATTAGGGTCAAATTTTATTTTTGACCGAATATGGTCATATCTATATCAAATCGAAGGTATCAAAGAGGCGATCGCTCTGGTACATTTTTTGTCGAAATTGGATGGTCGTGTCATCCAAGATGGCCACCGAAAGGTCAAAAGGTCGTTCTTTTATTAGAGATTTCAAAATTCTTCTTCACACGAACCGCTTGGCCCATGGTGGTCAAACTTCACAGTTATGGTCCATGGGTGAAGCCTTTTCATATTTGTTAAAACGGAGGTCTTCGCTAATCCAAGATGGCCGCCGTCTAAAAATAGCACAAATTCTTAAAAAATCTTCTCATGAACCGCCAGCCGGATTTCGACCAAACTTGGTAGGAATGATCGACGTAGAATGCTCTTTCAAATGTGTTAAAATGGTGACCCCAGGGTCATAAATGGGCGTGGCCCGTGGGGTCAAATTTTATTTTTGACCAAATATGGTCATGTCATATACCAACTTGAAGGTATCTATGAGGCGATTTCTCTGGTGCAATATTTGTCGGAATCGGATGATTATATCATCCATGATGACCTCCAAAAGGTCCATTTATTCCAGATTTGAATGTCTTTTTCTCAGGAACCACATGGCCGATGCCGGCCAAACTTCATAGTAAGTTAAGATCCTTGGGTGATGCATTTTCAGATTTGGTAAAATGACAGTCACCGCTTAATCCAAGATGACCGCCATCTAAAAATAGCACAATTGTTTTAAAACACATATGAACTCAATGTCACATTCTCCTCTGGTGTTCATGGAGTCAGGTAAGCAAATTAGGGCCATCATGGTCCTCTTGTTTTCTATTACTTTGAAGTGCGTATTTGTTCGGATGTTACTGCCATGGTAGCTATTTGTAATTGATTATTGGCTGGTAGAACTGGTAACGGGGACATCATAGCATTGCAATTAAACCGAGCCGTCCCTTCTTGTGTAACTTACGTCGTTTTATGTCGTCCTAGTCCATGCTTTCTGACAGCTGTGCGTGTATTAACAACATTATCATTTATTACATGCACACTACGGTTTGTTTTTGTTGTTATTATAGTGTCGTATTTGTCCTTTATATCCATCGTGTTGTATTGCCTTTCATGTTTCTGTCCTTGTAAGGCGTGATGGCGAAATAATAAACATGGGGTTTGCTGCGCCGTGCTAACCAGATTTTGTTTATTCATCTTTGGAATACGATACTCTTATTGTTGTCTTCTTGTTAAGTACTCCAGTATGTTCCACGCAGTCTATTCAGGGATCACGCGTGTCGCATTTCCGTGACCTCAACATGGTGTACATGTATGCATATCAAAGTATCAATTTTATCAATCCCGGCTTGCATGAGCAGACATGATCTACGCTGAGCACATATGCCCGCATGTCCCTTTTATCAGTTGTTTGGCCAAATGTTAATTCTCGCCCTGGCTCATCAACTGTGGCTACAATTTGAGAAATGGAGCTTATTGGACATGCGACTAGTGTAACTCTTGTTCAATTAGCACACTCCCGTAGCCTGATAACGACCTACATTCCAGGCTGATATGGAATCTACATTGGTCGCACAATCCATAAGCACCATTTCTCCAGTCACAGCCACACATAACAGGTGTCTGTTACCATCAACAACAGCGATATGGGCAACTAGAAGAACAGAGAAACTTCCTGAATCACCGACACCTGGCTTATTACTTTACCAGTTCGTTCCATACCTAAGCTCTGTGGCCTGTGGCCCGTTTCACTAAACTTCGTACGTTTAAAATGTTCGTAAGTGAACATTTAGTATCGTCTGAAAATTTAAATTTAAATAAATGTAAATCCAATAATTGTTTGCAAGAAAACATTGTTAGTGTGAAAATTACAGACTATAATAATTGTGCACTTACGAACATTTTAGTCGTACGAAGTTTAGTGAAACGGCCCCCTGGTTCCCAACGATACAATGTATTCGCGGGACCCTGCTTAGCTTTACTGACGTCTATAGTTTATTATAGGAATACACGATATCTTGTGAGAATTTATCGGAGTATATAGTTTTAACCTGTGCACCCCTAAGTAACGGGAATGAATTTTGATATGTTAATTTTGCAATCAATCCAACCGCCGCAAAATGGTTTTCAGACTAGTCCATTTATGAAAAGGGGTTGTTTTTTGTTCTCAAAAAATGAAAATCATTTTTCAAAAAGTGCAGATCCTGATGTTTGCATAAACGGCTATAGCGGGCTTTCTGGTTCAAAGGGTAACAATACTGGTTGAAGGTCATCCCGTCGTCCGACCTTCAGTCAGTAGTGTTGGACTTTTAAAGTTTATACCATCTATTCTTTAAAATATTGAGATTTTACATCCTTTTTTTCATAGTTTTTCCAGATTCCAACAATTGAGTACACCTATACGCACGTGCATTCTATTTGTTGCGTTTCTCGTCAAAAGCAGTTGTATAATGCCTAAATACAGTGAAGCCTTTCTAAACCGGACACCCTGGGAGGTCCACCTCCCAGGGTGTCCGGTTTAGAAAGCTTTCACTGTAAATCAGGCATATGACCATTCTGAAATGTATTGGCGTTCTTTGCAATCATGAACATACATTAACATCTGAGATAAATGATCAAGAAACCCATACAAAATAAAATCACAGAGGTTGCATTGGTGTCCGGTTTAAAGAGGTTCCACTGTAACAATGTCGTCGTGGAAAGCAGAAGGTCACTCAGAACTGATTGTAAGTGAACAAATGTACTTATTCGCAATATTGTATTTGTTTCGCATTTGAAAGTTAGAATATATACTATATCTCAACTGCTCCAGGGTTCATCCATGTTTATCCACCGGGATGTCGCTAATCGTAGCCAATACAAATGTTCAGAATCGTGTACAGTGGGGTCAGCGTGTAAGTACACACACGAACGAACACGACAGGTTGGTTCCAACCTGTCGTGTTCGTTCGTGTGTGCACTTACACGCTGACCCCACTGTACATCAGTTTTAGCTGTAATTATACTTTATATTTAGAAACAATGTGTACAGGAATAGGAATGATAATTGATGGCATATTTCGTATGCCAAATACATTTACCTATGTAAGCCGCCTGGTTTTGCTCCCCTGTGTACAATTGGTGGATTTATTCGGGCATGTCTTCGATAGTCTGCATTATCACCTCATTGATCTTTGCAGAAATGGTTTTTACATTTAGCGACCCATGCATTGTCGTCTACTGTTTATTTATTTTATCATTTTTCGCACCACTTTTGAGTTATTCCCAAAGGAAATGATAAATCATAAGTGCTGTGAACCCATGTGTTAAAGACACAGCATAAAACAACCGGAGACGATTATTTTCGTCTCCCGCATTATATCGGTTAATTATACCCCCCGCAACGAGTTGTGGGGGTATACTGGAGTCAGGTTGTCCGTCCGTCCGTCCGTCCGTCCGTGCGTCCGTGAACTTAACATCAGATACATATTGTTATAACTTATATTTCCTTCATCTAAAATGCTTAATATTTCACACATGCATTCATGTAAGGCTCTACTACCATGCTGTGCCAAATCCACGACCGTCCAACCCCCGCTGATCCCAAGGTCAAGGTCAAATACTTGGTCTCTTTACAAAACGTAACATCAGAGAAATATTGTTATAACTTCTATTTCCTTCATCTAAAATGCTTAATATTTCACATATACATTCCTGTAAGGCTCTACTACCATGCTGTTCCAAATCCACGACCGTCCAACCCCCGCTGATACCAAGGTCAAGGTCAAATACATGGTCTCTTTACAAAATTTAACATCAGAGAAATATGTTATAACTTCATCTAAAATTCTTAATATTTCATGCATGCATTCCTCTAAGGCTCTACTATCATGCTGTGACATATCCCCGCTGATCCCAAGGTCAAGATCACAAACTTAGTCTCTTTACAAAACTTAACATCAGAGATGTTATCGGTTATAACTTATATTTCCTTGCTCGGATCTGCTTCACATTCACGTTCGTGCCGCCCCCGCTAAGCCCAGAGTCAATATCACAAGCCCACATTTGGAACATTTTACATATTTAGGGGTACCAATAATTGTTTATAAAAAAACATTGATAATGTGAAATTTACGGACTATAATAATTTTGCACTTACGAACATTTAGGCGTACGAAGTTTAGTGAAACGGGCTCCTGGTTCGTAATGTTACAGCATCAGACATATAATGACGGTCATCTTGCTGTTCTCCAGACTCTATTTACTTAGTATTGTGGTTTCTTAAGTGGTATATGTTATAATCAACGACACTATATTATGATCACTGTGTCAGTTTGCATTTGCCATAGACTGTGCCAGCCTCACATGACCTACATTTAGCACGCATCTCACAGTATTTACAGACAATACACGCCATCAGTTTTGGTTTGTAACGTACCGTAAGGAATAACAAAAGGGACTTACGTGTACAGGGTGGCCCAAACATATTGGACATTTTTTTGTAACCCACGTGTATTTTGACATATTGTTCGAATCTTAAAAAATGTTCGCATACCTCTTGGTGAATATCTGTGTTATTTGAAGAATATATTATATTGCTTACTGCTCGTGCACGTATTTTGATGCCATTCATTATGACATCATTATGTCATACTTCCATTGCTGAGAACGGTGTGAAGCAGTTGAAAAGCCGTACCATGCCCATTATTTTCATAGAACTGATGAACCAAATGATATTCTGAACATATGAAATGCCTAAATAAATGTTAGTTACATGTACAGTGCTACTAACAAAACAGTATGCAGATACGTTGATATATGTCAATAGCAAACATCCTAGTTGCGAGCGGTAACTTGCAATTTACTCCCGTACCGTCCGTAGCTACAAACATCCCACACGTAGAATACATGGTAACTGCACGTGACACCGAAGTCAGAAAGTCGTATTTTTAGCAAAATTAATGCAAGCTTGTAGTATATAATGTCTAAAATAAACTGTGAATGCGTCTTTCATTGTACTTTATTACCTTATGATGATTGTCATGAGTGCAATTGTGCAGCAGGGAAATTGTTTCATACCACTTTACTGCAGTTTAACAGCGTTACGCACAACTGATGTTTTTCGATTTCGACTCAGTGACGTCATAATCGCCATGGCAACAGTATACGTGTGGTTTCGATAAAGTAGATATAAAGTTCATATGCCAAATGTAATAAGTAATATGTATGTCAAACTTTGTGAAGATTGACAGAGTATTTATTTCTGGGCAACCCTGTATATGTATATAAATTGTCATGATTTTACGGAAAAAATTGTATGTTATTTCATTCATCATTTCTTTGTTTAGAACTATGCAAGTATCATATATGGGCAGTCTACTGAGAAAATGTACATTACGACGTTTGCGAGCAGTGTAGCGCCAGATTAGACTACGCACCCGTCTCTACAGGTACAACACTGTTCGCCATTTAATCACGAAGTAACTTTACTGTCCTCAGCAAATACGTTTATTTATTCCATTGGTGAGAACGTGCTTTATGTTATGTTTGTTGTTACTATTGGGCACAAGAGCCAACATAGCTTTAGCAATACACTATTATTCCATATTCCATTCGATGATTTACAAATGAGTAATATGGAACATGTATGACCTAAGAACATCCGAACCCATAATTCATTACAAGGGCGCACTGGCAATGTATTCCGCTATGGTTTAAGTACCCCATGACGGTTGTCCGTCACAATAAACATCAGCTTACTGTATGAAGCCTGTCATTACTTTAAAGCATTCAGACCAATTCGAACCATTCTACTGTACGAATTACTCGCCATCGGAAACCGTCTACTTGCATTTAACAGGGATCAGCTTGGGAATGAGCACGGACAGGGACTAAACATAGAGAATAGTAGGTTAGTGCCGTGAATGGGAAAAAATATCCGGCAAGGCTCAAGAATTTCTTTATTTCTCATCAGAAGTATATGTTGTGACCAATCATTTGAACCGTCTCGCCGAGACGGTTCAAATGAGTGGTCACAACATATACTTTGGTTCAGAAATAAGGAAAATAGATAGAGAATAGTAGGTTAGTGCCGTGAATGGGAAAAAATATCTGGCAAGGCTCAGGAAACGGGATGGGCGAGGCTCTGCCGAGCACATCCCGTTTCCGTGCCGCGCCAGATATTTTTTCCCATTCACGGCACTAACCTACTATTCTATTTATCCCGTCAACACCTACAAATGGCTTTAAAATGTCAAAAAATAACCCCAGCCACCGTACATATTCATACGCAGTAATTACGTCGTATTGACAGGATAACAAAAATGTTTCACGGCACCGTGTTTCACGGCACATATGCACTGTGTTGACGGGATAAATCCTGTAGCCGATTTCATCAACATTGCAAAGTATACTTTAGTAGCAAAGTATACTTTGAGGGAGAAATTTTCAATTTTATGATAAATTTATTAATTTTTATTATACTGAATTTATTACATTATCACAGCCAATTTGGCTGTGATAATGTAATAAATTCAGTATAATAATTCTGCATACTTTTAATCATGAAATATATGCATTTGTTAGTTCTATATGAAATAACGCATTTCAGGAAAAATAAATGATTACTCCCTCAAATTATACTTTGCTAGTAAAATATACTTTGCAATATTGATGAAATAGGCTACTGCTGTGCGGTCGTGACACATTGCCGATGCTGCGAATGACAAACAAATAACTGAAATTCATATAAACGTTTCAGAGCGGGCCAATAACGACATAAACTGTTCACTTGAAAACCAATTAAGTTGTGTCACTTTACCACGCACCACAGATGGGTCTGTGACTGGCGAAATGTTATTGTGCAAAGGAACCTCACTAAACCGGACACCCTGGGAGGTCCCCCAGGGTGTCCGTTTTAGGGAGGTTCCACTGTAAAATGGAAAAAATGACTACTTCAAGACACGCGTGAATGCTTTGCGATCACGAACAGTTATTATCATTGGAGATGAGTGGCATTGAACGATCAAAATGAAGCAGAACGAAAATTTCTCCGTGTCCGGTTTAGAGAGGTCCGACTGTATTTGTTATCACGTGCATTTCGTTTATTTCGTATTTTCTGCAACGTATCTACGCGGGGTACTCGTTTTAATATTTCTTCACAGACATTAACAATAGTCAATCCACAAATAAAACAAGTGTTGAAAGCACGCCCACTCGAAAGTAAATATTATTTGATATACATTTATATTACGGATTTTGATGAAATATGTCGCAGCAAACGCGTCTTCATGAGCTGCATTTGGTGGTCCCGAGAGTTCGGCACATACTTATGTCGTTTTTGCGAAGAATCGGTTTCCGTGTCCATAGACACGGAAATCGATTCTTCCCAAACACGACAAAAGTTTGGGCCAAAGTACCTAGACCACCAAATGCAGATGAACAAGACGCGTTTGATGCGTTACATAATACGGACTAAGTAAAAGAATACGTACTTTCAATCGGGGTGGGGGGGGGGGGGCTTCTGGAAGTTGCAGTACTTGGTGTTCTTGTTGTGATCATACACATTGACTTCACTAATGTCATGTATGTAAAAGGAAGACGATACAAATGCAATCAATCAACGATATAAGGAAATGTACATAGCAAATGTTTCCGTGGTATGTTTGACATTTGAATTTGAACATGGTGTTTGGCATATGTCTTCATGGTCGTAGAACATAAATTGAACAATCCTGAGCATGCTGAATCCCCGGCGTAAACTGCTCCGGTTTCCTTCAACTTAGGGCTATCGCATAAACGCATGTTCGTCTAGTAACATGTGCAAGTTTCTTGCGCCTGTTACTAGACGCAAATGTGTTTATGCAGTTTTTCTGCATGTAGCTGCATCTTCATCAGGACTCCGGCGCCTATTGCGACGAAATTTGTTTTACGCTTACGCGGAGTGAAGCAGTGGATGCATAATCTTTTTTCTTCTTGTAAAAAGTGGAAAATGGATAAATTAGTGTTGATATGTTGACGTCCATGTGAGTAAGAAGCATGTCACAGTTTCATGTCTGCTTTTGTTTACCAACGTTCACATAGGCAACGAACAGAATGCTTACACATTATATTACGAGTTTTAGTCTGTATTTTCAAAACCTGTAGCTGTACACAGGTGAACACCTTGGCGTTTACAGACTTGCATATAGTTATTTTAGTATTTATTAATATGAGTAAAGCTGCTACCAAACAGGGGGCTGTTTCACTAAACTTCGTACCACTAAAGTCATTCGTAATTGCAAACATATGATAATCTGTAAATTTCACATTAACAATGTTTTCTTGTAAACGATTATTGGATTTACATTTATTGAGCATGCTCAATAAATGTAAATCCATCAATTGAAATTTCCAGACGATCCTAAATGTGCACTTACGAACATTTTAGTCGTACGAAGTTTAGTGAAACGGCACCCTGAACCTGATTGTCAGACGTTATGGTACATGAGATTTCACCAACATTGCAAAGTATACTTTTCTAGCAAAGTATACTTTGAGGGAGTAATCATTTATTTTTCCCGAAATGTATTGTTTCATATACAATGTACAACTAACGACTGCATATATTTGATGATTAAAAGTATACATAATTATTATACTGAATGTATTACATTATCACAGCCAAAATGGCTGTGATAATGTAATACATTCAGTATAATAAAAATTAATAACTTTATCCTTAAATTTAAAATTACTCCCTCAAAGTATGCTTTGCTAGATAAGTATACTTTGCAATGTTGGTGAAATAGGCTACAGACATATAATTGTGTACCTAAGATGTGCGATATCGCATGAACAATATTTACTACATTTAATACATTGTACGTAAATGACTGTAGAAAGTTGACAAACTGTTCAGGGCAAATGCGGAATCAAAATATCTAAACTTTCGACGTCATTGATAGAAATAACACAGTTTCTGTCAGATTTCATGAACAATGGCACACAATCACATGGTTTGTCTCGTATGTCAATATAGACCGACTCCTAGCGTGGTAGAGGAGGTGATACGTTGTACACACGACTACATCTACATGACTGACACCTTTCGGTAGGAAATACTATAGGAATGAATGGCCTTTTTGTGGAATTTATCGGGGTATAAACTTGGAAAAGTCGCGGAAATACTGGACGAAGGCCGGAAGGCCTCGTCCAGTATTCCCGCGACTTTTCCAAGTTTATATCCCCGATAAATTCAACAAAAATGCCATTCATTCCTTATAATTCCAGCATTTGAAATAAATTCATCAAGAAAATGTGTTTATTTTCCGTTTTCTTAAGAATTATTTTAACTGCGCCTCACAGTTACGGAAAGTAGTTCGGCGTGGGAGTTTACTGGGATATAAATTTTGGACAGAGACTTGCTACGGGCCAATCAAATGTTAGGGAATTGTGTAAATAGTTTTGTGCTGGAATTATATCTGCATGACCTTTCGGTAGGAAATACCATCTTTTGCATCCATCCATAAAACACCACTAACATTTAACATTAAATGCCACACACATGTATACAGTACCCGTGAACATTATTATATGAATATGATGAAGTACGCTTCCCTGTTAACATACAGTGAAACATCTCTGAACCGGACACCCAGTAAATCGCTTTATTGCTAATTATGTGGGTTTCGTTGTCATTTATCTCCGATGATAATGTATGTTCGTGGTCACAAAGCATGGCAACATGTCTTGGAGTGGTCATATGCCTGATTTGCTATGGAACAGAGAGGTTCCCATGTATATTTCATTGGCATAACATAATTACTAAACAGGGATTAACGTAGTTCTATAATATGTTCTCATAAATAGTCACGTTTTGTTCTAAATGTTATGGTATTTTGTGGTGATATGTGTATGGTATAGTACTGAGAAATTGGCATTGGAATAATGTGCCATGGGGTGATGTTTCAGTAACCGCCAGCTATTTCCTTAATGGCCAGTGTAAGTAGAGCTGGACACAGGACATTTAGTGTGTGCCATTCTGTAATTGTGTCTGTGACGGGAGAAATGGTGCTTATGGGATTTATGGCAAGTGAAGCTCCTGATAAAATAGCACTCTCATGTCTCATATAACGGTGTGTATTGCTTGTTAGAAGAATCACGGGTGTTTCACTGATGATATTGGTAACAGTGCAGTTTCACTGATGACATTGGTAACAGTGCATATCCAGATATGACTGTGCGGATGCACTGGCTGATCTGGATCTACACCGGTTGCACCACATTTCACCAGTCGCGGGCACACTTAAGGACCCGTTATATACATGAGGATCGTTTGATTCAAAGATAATTGCTTCGTCAATGAGATGGAATATATGTATAGCATACATGTATATGTGAACACTGTCTCGTTATTGTATCCTATACAATTTATTGTATTCCAGCCATTAGCCAGTTTCACCTCTTCTTCCGTTTGAAAAAGAACTAGCGATGAGAAGTAGAACATATGATATAATGTATGTTAATCATATGTAGAAAAGCCAGGACAACATATGAGTATTTGGGGTATGTCCTTAATAAAGCAAGTCAATTTATGTATTTATCACTCTACATTTTCCAGCTAATGGCAGGTAAGCTGGTGAAAGCTCCGCTAAACCCGGATGTTTGTAGCACTTCAGGCTCGTCACAAATCATCATACGAGGCTGTGACTTGCGAAATGGGTCTTATCAGATTTGTGACTATAGTCTGTTTCACGAAAGCTGCCCAAATTTTACGGTCATATAAACAATTCAAAAACCATATTTTTTTCGATAATATTTAATTAAAGGAAAATTTAAGAATGAGCCTTCTTTTTATTTCGTGAAATTTGGTCAAATATTGATTTTATTGCGAAAACAGAGTGAAGATGTCTATGGGGATTTAACATGGGGAAATTTTTTAGAATTTCAGAAATACTAGACCGATTTTTAAAATTTAGCTTTTGTTTTCTTAGTTAGATCATTTCCAAGCTATCTAGCTAGGTCTCGGAGTCAATTTCCAAAAAAAATAATGTTTTTGTACTCCTCCCACAAGTCTTTTCCCCCATGTTAAATTCCCATAGAGAAATAAATTTTTCGTAATAAAACCAATATTTGACCAAATTTCACGAAATAAAAAGAAGTCTCATTCTTAAATATTCCTTCAATGTAATATTATCGAAAAAAATATTGTTTTTGAATTGTCTATATAGCCGTAAAATTTGGGCAGCTTTCGTGAAACAGACAGTAGTGGAGTTCCCGACCAAAATAGCACATTCCTGTAGCCTGATCACGATCTATATTGCTTGTTCGAACAACGACGGGTGTTGCATTGATTGAATGCCGAACAGTGTAGATCCTGATCAGACTGTGCGGACGCACAGGCTGATCTGGATCTACACTGGTCGCAAAACCCATAAATCCCATGTCTCCAGTGCAGCCACATATAATGTTCCCAGACCTAATGGACTATATAATTATCTGTCTACCCAACCCATGCATACGTTGGCCTGGCATTGGGGAAACGATGCTTATCGCCCATGGCTCTTAGACTTTGAATGTACTTCCCCGTATACACGATACGACGGTGGTCAAATCAACTAGAACCGTTGTTCTAGGCGGCACATATATATCCCATGATTTAGATGAATTTGAAAATATGTTACGTTACAAAGGGTACATGGGAATTATTAGATAATTCACGCACAGTTCGTTCGACTGTGGTCGATTATGTCTACAACTTGGATATTCATATCCGTGTATACATTGGAAACACATTTATGATGATTGTTTGGTAAGGTTCCAACTCGGAAACAAATTCGTGACAATAAAAACGTACGATGCGGAAGTTATGATCTGTTTACCCTCTACATGTCTGCCTTCAGTTAGGCTCCGCGCTCTGGATTACGTTATCCAGAATGTACATAGAGGGTCTTATATGAATGTTGATTTAACGGAATATGCAGCCTATGCTCAGTAAATGTAAATCCATCAATTGAAATTTCCAGACGATCCTAAATTTATGAATGAGTACGTCGTATCTATAACTACGGTGATCTTATATGAATGTTGAAATAACTGCATATGTAGTCTATGCTCAATAAATGTAAATCCATCAATTGAAATTTCCAGACGATCCTAAATGTATGAATGAGTACGTCGTATCTATAAATACGGTGATCTTATATGAATGTTGAAATAACGGCATATGTAGCCTATGCTCAATAAATGTAAATCCATCAATTGAAATTTCCAGACCATCATAAATTTGCACTTACGAACATTTTAGTCGTACGAAGTTTAGTGAAACGTGCCCCTGCAGGATACGATTAACGCAGACGGCTGTGTAGCAAGTCTTATACATACGACAGTATTGTCGGAGTAGCTCATACCAAATTGTTACAGCCAGAAGAATACAATAACCTTTTCACCTCTCAGAAACTTTAATGTAATGTTACGTTGATTGGCAAAAAGGTAATATTGTACAATGAAGAACCTACCACAAATGGTGCAGATCCTGATGAGCCGGCTCGTTACGAGCCGGCTCATCGGATCTACACCATTTGCAAAGGACAGATACACAGTGTTGAACCCGTTTAATGTACAATTTGTATTAGCTAAGAACTGAACTCTCTTTGCCACCAGTTATTTATTCAATTTCAAGATGTATGCCTAGAGGATTGTGTACTACGTCGCTTGCTGACAAATCTGCCGGGTGACAAATACTGACGTCATAAGCAAGTTGATGGAGCGACTGCGCGATAGCATCGTTACATGATGTATTCGACTGAGTACGTTCTCAGTACGGGAAGTTCACACAGCCACCAGTACTTGCCTCGTTATTCTGCAACAAGACATTAGCGAAGGTGTATCGTCAATTGTAGCATTTAGCCATACGTGGCGTTGTCGCTGTTTGGCGAAAAATTAAGTCATTTTGTCAACTATATTACCATTTGCTTATTTTGTAGTTGTTGTTCGTTGTCATTATTTTATCTTAATAGTTCGTTGGTTTCGTCATTTTTATTGTGTAGTGTGTTACTACTGTCTTTCAAGGCATAATGCCGAAGCAAGCGAGAGTTTGAGACGCAGCGCTAACCAGGTTTAACCACGCCACTGGAATTTAATAACTCTGAGCGTTTTAATACGGTCCTCATACTTAATGCGTCCGTGTAGCCTATTCTTATTTTGAACAGTGTGTAAACTATTTTCCTCTGGCACCGTAGTTTTATATTTAGATTCTTTGTACTAGGGTCAGATTTAATACATTTCTGGCAGCGAGATTTCAGCGCTGTAATTCCTTGCAAGAAAAAACTTGACTGTTTTCCGTCGACCCACTGTCTAACTGCTGCCTTGATGAATTCATCGGACCGGAAGTGACGTCCACGGAGACTTTTTTCAAGTTTGGGAATAGGAAATAGTCGCTGGGGCCAGGTCTGGTGAGTATGGTGGGTACAGATTCAATGCATGCAGTCTCCAAGGATTCGTCGACTGTAAGTTTGCATGTATGGACCCTGGCGTTGTCATGCTGCAGAAGGACGCCTTTAGTGTATTTGCCACGCCTTTTCTGAATAATGGCTACTCTGGCTACTAAAAACAGTACCATGTGAAAGCCCTGCTTCCTTTAGCAATCTCATCAATGTCCATTCGTCTGTCTGACGTAACGATCTTCCTGATCTTGGCACAGTTTTCACTAGTGATTGTGTCCTTTGGCCTACCAGGCCGTGACTCGCCTTCTAGCTCCGTTCGACCCCGTTTAAATTCGGCAACCCAAAATTTGACCTGTGTGTACGAAGGAGCAGAATCTCTAAATGAATATCCATGCCCGTTTTCCCTTTCAGATACACATATCTAATGACAGCTATGTACTCAATTCGACTTGATAATTCGGCACAGTCCCCACTTGCCATGTTTGACATTCAATACCTCAGATATGACTAATCCAAATTTGACAAGCACATGCCTACTGACTCGTACAAAGTCAATGTCAATAGTCAAACCATGAATCCCGTGCAAATCTTTCGCATCAGTAAGTTGTCAAGGTCGGTTATATATTGACTGACCCTCGTATATTGTAGGCTGTGTCTTGTGGTGCATATGTTGCGTTTTTATCCCGTCAACACAGTGCGTATGTACCGTGAAACATTTTTGATATCCTGTCAATACGATTTGGAGGTGCGGCTGGGGTTATTTTTATTTGCATTTTAAAGCTATTTTAATGTTGACGGGATAAATAGAATAGTAGGTTAGTGCCGTGAATGCAAAAAAATAAAATGGTGTGTTCTAACCTTAACGCTTTCAGCCCTATGTACAGTGGGGTCAGCGTGTAAGTGCACCTGTCGTGTTCGTTCGTGTGTGCACTTATACGCTGATCCCATTGTAACTGGAATGGACTGTGATATGCTAATTTTGCGACCAATCCAATAGTCACAAAATTATTTTCAGATTAGTTCATTTATGAAATGTTTTGTTTTTGCTATAACAAATATGAAAATTACTTGCAAAAAGTACAGATCCTGATGAGACGACGAGCCGGCTCATCTGGATCTGCACTGTTTGCAAACCCCGCTATAGCGGACTTTCGGGTTCAAAGGGTTAATGTCAATGCTATCAGTCAGACGCCCAACTGTGGTCTATACGGGTTGTAACGTTATCTCTCCAGCAGAATGCTGATTGATCGCAGTCTGCTCAACGAAGCAATATTGTTGCACCAAGTCACGCTATCACAGGAAATTGTCCTGCTATTCTCAGTCTGCTTATTTCGATCATAACTTAGTTAAATTAATCGGAATATACCGTGTATAATTCTATTCTTCTGAACGCATGCGCAGTACATTAGCTTCAGCAAGATAATACACATTCGGTTGTTGCCTGTCCATTGCAATCTGTCAGAATGGACCTTTTTACTGAAAATCAATCTGGAAAACATGTATGGCCGTGGCGAATACATTCAGATAAGATAAGCTTTATTTTGAGTCGGCATGACAGTAATAAGTTACAGACGACCTGAGACGCATTCGTATTAAACATTTTAATTTAAATTTGTCTACGTTCGAGATATGTTAACAAAGAACGAAACCTGTACAATGAATCTCGAATAAACCCAGGAGTTGTGGTGTATCCTATGCGAACTCATATGTGACTGGAGAAATTGGACTTATGGGTTTTGCGACCAGTGTAGATCCATCAACACCGGGCACGCTTCTAACAAGCAATACAGACCATTACCAGGCTAAAGGGGTGCGCTATTCGATCAGGAGCTACACTTGTTACAAATCCCATAAGCCTCATTTCGCCAGTCAAAGCCATATATAAAGAGATGTAATAGAAACAAGACTGGGACAGAAAGGAGAATTCTGACAAGAAAGTGGACCGAACAATCAACCAGAAAATTAATAAATACACCGAATTCCTATGATAAAGCTTCTTAAAATGTAGGACGGTGCACTACAATTTATTGTTGAACACAAGCGCTCGTTACATTGGATTACATTACATTTGAAGTAAAGCTCCGCGACAAGATGGTAAGCATGCACGGACGGACACACGCAGGAATACAATAATGTACATGGAGATCATACACCAACTGACCATAGACCACAACTGCAACATTGAATGTCCACTACACTAGATGTATTAATAATATGGTTGTACGACCCAGCTTCTCTATAACGCTTCATAACACTACCGGCTTTAGCGAAAACGGAGGTAAAACTATTATAATACAATGAAGACTCAAAATATATACAGAACAGCCGAATTGTCGTGCTCAACGATCACTTATGTAAAGCGGCCCTCACATATCCACACTGGTTAGGCCGAACGCTTGGTCGACAGATGCAACGAATATCCGTACGTTTTATATTTATATTTATGATATATAAACGAATTCAGCCTCATGATTGGTCTTACGGAATGCCCCCAAGTATCCGCCGTCTGCAAATACTGCTTTTGAAGCTGTGTAAGTGGAATTGATGGAGAAATGCAAAACAAAGTTTGGGTTGTCAACAACAAAACGTGAATTGTTTTTCAAAGTAGCACAAAATGGCCCTGTATGCCCATTTATCGTACACATATGTGACCCCCGGCATTGAAAATCATTGAATACATGTAGAGAAATACAATTTGAGACACCTGTCGACACAACAACACATTGCATGCAGAATATTGACATTGTTTTACTGCAACGATGGGCAATGCCGATTGACATGCAACGCATATGCTGCCGATGCAGTATCAATTGAACGAACAATATGTCTTTCGGCATATGTTTTACGTGTTCATCCAGCATTACAGCATCCAGTGATCGACGCGTAGATAACAAACAATTATAGCTGGCCGATTTTAACAAATTAGATACATTTTTTGTTTTATTCGCGGCGCTTACAATGGTATGAATCCACAGCGTATGCTTTCCCTGAAGCATTTATATGTTATTAATTTTCTTCCACAGATGGAGAGACCCTTTGTCTGCGAAATATGCTCGAAGACGTACAGCTCTAAGTCTTCTCTTATACGCCATCTTGGAATACATGCTGGAAACAAACCTCATGATTGTGAAGAGTGCGACAACTCGTTCCAGTATACATATTTGCTGAAACAACATACGCTGGCCGTATGAAGTGTGTCTACATGCGAACAGAGACATTTCAATTGTAAAGACCACACCAACCCGCAAAAGAAACCCGCAAGACCAACCCGCAAAATTGGCACATAAACGTGGACTATTTCCAATAATACGCATCTGACAGCGTGCACGAACGTCGGATAAGAATGACATTGTTTGGAAAATAAACTGCAGATTTTTGCCGAAAGACATATTATTCGTCCAATTGATACTGCATCGGCAGCATATGCTGATTGCATGTCAATCGGCATTGCCCATCGTTGCAGTAAAACAATGTCAATATTCTGCATGCAATGTGTTGTTGTGTCGGCAGGTGTCTCAAATTGTATTTCTCTACATGTATTGAATGATTTCCAATGCCGGGGGTCACATATATGTACGATAAATGGGCATACAGGGCCATTTTGTGCTACTTTGAAAAACAATTCACGTTTTGTTGTTGACAACCCAAACTTTGTTTTGCATTTCTCCATCAATTCCACTTACACAGCTTCAAAAGCAGTATTTGCAGACGGCGGATACTTGGGGGCATTCCGTAAGACCAATCATGAGGCTGAATTCGTTTATATATCATAAATATAAAAATAAATACAACGCTTACCTCAAAAACTGCTTCCTTTTCGGCCATTTTATCTGACTACCGCGCGTTCCAAAACGTACGGATGTTCGTTGCATCTGTCGACCAAGCGTTCGGCCTAACCAGTGTGATATCAGCCGGCGATTTTTTTAATCGCAGGAGTCGCCGGAGGATTTAGAGCCCGTGGATGAATCGGGCGAATTTCATGTCTGCGACGTGTACCCTAACTTATTAGCCGGGGCCCGGGCGGTGCCCTTTGAACATTGGATCGCAGTTGAGACAGTGCGCCCGTCGCTATATAATCTGGCGTGCGCCGGCTGATCAAAGAACAGATCGGTAGGCGTCCTGGCGGAGCCCGGCCGGGTGCCACCAGGACGCCGGCCGGGCGACTGGCGATTGATGTCCGGCTCCCCCCCCCCCCCCCCTCCCCCTGGAGCAGATGTGTTGTTGTACATTATTTCTGAGCATTTGGGGCTCGTGTGGGGCCGTTTAGAAGCCGCCGGAGGGGGGGGGGGTGCTGTCGGGACCAGCTGGGCGCCCGGCCGATGTTGTACAAATCGCCCGGGATCCGTGAGGGGGCCGTGATGCTATCGTAGGGTGGCCGTGAGGGGCCCGTGAAAATCCCACGGCGCCCGGCGGATTTTTCCCCAATAAATTTCGTCAAAATCTTCAGGCGGCCGCCAGATCACCGGTCGGTTTCCGGCAGGCCGCCGGGCGGGGCCCTAGCGACGTGTCTACAGGCTTGCCACGACCTAAAGTCGCGCTTGGAAAATCGCAGATTTGGGAGTCAGTTTTTCACGCCCACGGGGTTCGGGCGACCACTAAAAATCGCAGCGGAGCCTGTATAAATCGCGCAGCGTCCGGCCGGACGCCTCGCGAAAATGTCCCTTTTGCCCTATTTTAGGAGTCGCGTGGGCGCCGCGACTGATATGTGAGGGCCGCTTCAGTAAGGCCCCGTTTCTGGTGTCGTTTTATAGTTATGGCTTTGCATACGCAGTCTGATCACGATCTGCATTGTTCATTCCATGAATGAAACACCCATACGGATGCACATGCTGATCTGGATCACCCCATTTCTCCAATCACAACCACATATTAGACGACAGACCACCTCTCATGCTTGTCCGGCCATTTCTATATGCATGTACAGTGAAACCTCTCTAAACCGGACACCATGGGAGGTCCCGAAGGTGTCCCGCTTAGAGAGATTTCACTGTAAATCAAGCATTCGATCATTCTGAGCCATAGTTATGCGATCACTAACAAACATTATCATCTGAGATATATAACCAAGAAACTCATCAAAAATAATATCACAGGTGTTTTCATGGTGTCCGGTTTAGATAGGTTCCACTGTATACGTTCTGTAAGAAATAGGCAAACACTTTTTTTCTGATATTCCATTTGAAAAAAGTAAAACTGCCACTGTTGATATAAATGTGTATACCAATAGTTTATCAAAATGAACTGCACATTCTGACTGATATTAATTCCGTGTTCATGCTTCGAGTTTAAAATATGGAATCCGACACTGGCAGACTGGCGCTTACAGCACGCACACCGGAAATGGTGTCGGGAATTAATACATGCCGTGATCACGTGCGCCAGGTCATCAGTGCATGAACACCGGGTGACACAGACACACTGGTTATACTGTGGCTACACTCCGCCTCAACGTAAAATGTTTCACCGTCGAAATAGGCACCGGATTCCTGAAGAATTATCATTCAGCTACATGCAGAAGACGCTGAAACAAAACACATTTTCGTCTAGTAACAAGACGGAAAATGCGTTTATGCGATATATCTAAGTATAGCTGAGTGTCATCTCGTTAGGAAACTGTGGGTCGTTTCACTAAGCTTCGTACGACTAAAATGTTCGTAAGTGCAAACTTATGATAGTCTGTAAATTGCACATTAACAATGATTTCTGGTAAATAATTGTTGGATATACATTTATTGAGCATAGGCTGCATACGCAGCCTATGCTCAATAAATGTAAATCCATCAAGTGAAAATTACCGACGATCCTAAATTTTCACTTACGAACATTTTAGTCGTAAGAAGTTTAGTGAAACGGCCCCCTGGTGCACTTTTCGATGTGAACCATTTACGCTGGCGTTGAGTGCAGGACCATTGTTTTTATGCTCTACATGTACTTCCCTGGCACGCTCAGTAAATTTACCTCATTTGTTAGTGAAAATATATAAAGATATTTTTGCAAATACCGCGACAATATCCGATGCTATTCAGAAAAATATAGATACATGTTGGCATTGTAATTATTGTTCTACTTTCTGCGCGAACGTGTACGGTGAAACGTCACGTGACCATTTTACTTTTTAAGAAAAAAGGAGAAAACTTGTAACAATGTAAACCTGTATATTTGCTGAATAACACATAGTTTTTCCGCGACTTTGCTTTCACGTTTTCTTTGTGCTGTTGTCACGTATGCTCAAGTATATAATTATGTACATATTGTATTCGTTGAACATTGGTCCTGTATGCACTAAACTATCATAGCAATCACTGCAAGACTACATGTATGAACACATTGCTCAAATGATATATAATAACACGTATACATGTATGAGACATGCCATGTGGTTTTGTACCCAAGAAGAATTTTTATGATGTTTTTATAAAAACTGGGATATTTTTCGTAAATGATACCGATTCTCCGAGCACATGCGAGTCGATTTTGAGAAGTTCGTCAAATTTCGACGTCAACTACGAAAAATATAGAAAACTCTATATAACTTGACATAATTTTCATGAAAAATCGCTCACCTTCTTAGGTGCAAAATCACAAGGTGCGTTGACGTTGCTCTCGTAGTGTTTTATGAACTCTTCCGGCAACGCATTATTTCGTATGGAGCCCCGCAGGGCACGTATATAGAGAACAGTAGGCTAGTGCCGTGAATGTGGAAACATATCTGCAAGGCTTAGGAAATGGGATGGGCGAGGCTCTGCCGAGCCGATCCCGTTTCCGTGCCGCGCCAGATATTTTCCCATTCACAGCACTAACCTACTGTTCTATTTATCCCGTCAGCACTACAAATAGCTTTAAAAATAACCACAGCAGCAACCTCAAAATCGGCGAATGATAACCACACATATTCATACGCAATGATTGGGTCGTATAGACAGGATATCAAAAATGTTTCACGGCACCGTGTTTCACGGCACATATGCACTGTGTTGACGGGATAAAACAAATATATTTATTAATTCGTTCCCACGAATTAACAATTCGTTCCCACGAAATGACAATTCGTTCCCTCAATTTAACAATTCGTTCCCTCGAATTAACAATTCGTTCCCACGATATAACAATTCGTTCCCTCGAATTAACAATTCGTTCCCACGATATAACAATTCGTTCCCACGAAATAACAATTCGTTCCCGTCCCCTGCGGGGCTCCTTAATTTCGTACTTATTTCCGTGTGCGACATTTACTCAAGTTTTAAGGGAAACATATTGTACTGACTTGATGTAACCCGCGGCCGAAGATGCAGTCAAAACAAGTCAATTACTGCGGCTCTTCTTCCACCTTCCTGTGGCATCACGTGATATATTTCTGAACAATGCCCGTAATTAGTTTCTAAATGTGGATAAATGGGTTCGTATTTCTGGTTATGACTGGAGAAATGGGACGCATGTGTTTTGCGAACAGTGTAGACCCAGAACAGTCTCTTCTGAAAAGCAATATAGAACGTTATCAGGCTACAGGAGTGTGCTATTTGATCCGGATCTGCACTGATCACAAATCCCATAAGCCTCATTTAATTCTCGAGTCACAGCCACATATTTCGAGAGGAATATTTATTCTCATTTCTCGGTCAACTGTCAATGATCGGCTCCTTATTTCCGTGTATAGTCCAGAGACTGGGGCGGGGAACCTTGCATTGCCTGTTTACATAGATGATCTTATAAAATTATCTTATTTGTATTATAGTATCAGTATGATTTAATATATATTAAACGAGTTTACTGATTTCATAAGAAACGATGTTAGCAGTACACAATTAATTTATTGTAGGAATGAATGGCCTTTTTGTGGAATTTATCGGGGTATAAACTTGGAAAAGTCACGGGAATACTGGACGAAGGCCGGAAGCCTCCACAAAAAGGCCATTCATTCCTTATAATTCCAGCATTTGAAAATAAATTCATCAAGAAAATGTGTTTATTTTCCGTTTTCTTAAGAATTACTTTAACTGCGCCTCACGGTTACGGAAAGTAGTTCGGCGTCGGAGTTTACTGGGATATAAATTTTGGACAGAGACTTGCTACGGGCCAATCAAATGTTAGGGAATTGTGTAAATATTTTTGTGCTGGAATTATTAACTCAAGAACAATGTTTGACTCAAGAACAATTTCCCCATGTTAAATCCCCATAGACATCTTCACAGAGTGAAGATGTCTATAGGGATTTAAAATGGGGAAATTTTTTAGAATTTCAGAAATACCTGACCTATTTTTAAAAATTAACTTTTGTTTTCTTAGTTGGATCATTTCCAAGCCAGGTTTCGGAGTCAATTTCCTTTTTTTTTCGTTTTTTTTTTTGCACCTCCCACAACTCCTCTACCTCTTTTTCCCCCCATGTTAAATTCCCAGAGAAATCAATTTTTCGTCATAAAACCAATATTTGACCAAATTTCATTCTTAAATTTTCCTTTAATTTAATATTATCGAAAAAAATATTGTTTTTGAATTGTTTATATGGCCGTAAAATTTGGGCAGCTTTCGTGAAACAGACTATAGTGTATTATGACTAATACGCCTAATATTACAACGAAAGTCCATTTTATGCAATACAATTATAATCATAATTTCTTTTGATGTTTCAAACAGACCACAGTGGTAAGATGATATTTCTTTGATGCGAATGTTTTAACCCTCTCACTCCAAGTAACTGGAATGGAGTTTGATATGTTAATTTTGCAACCAATCCAACCGTCACAAAATAATTTCGGACTAGTCCATTTATGAAAAGGGCGTGTTTTTGTTCTTAAAAATGTGAAAATTACTTTCAAAAAGTGCAGATCCTGATGAGACGGCTCGTTAAGAGCCGGCTCATCTGGATCTGTACTGTTTGCATAAACCGCTATAGCGGGCTTTCGTGTTCCAAATGTTAAGAATCCAAGATGTAACCACATATAATAGAGGTCATCAGAATATATATTCTAATTACATAATGTAGCTGTCGTTGATGGTCGCCAAATTAATCAGAAACCATTAAAACCTGGACAGAAATGCATTCAATCCTGTTTTAAAAGTGCAGCATATTGATGTTAACATCTACATGAATTGGTTCAAGATATTTTCGTCTGAAAAATGTGTCTGAAATTACTGTCCGTTCTCTACTAATCTTGACAACAGCTTGTATGCGGTTTTGTACATTGTGTTTACATGTGTGTACTGACGACGGGTGCCATCTTGGATTTATGTCATAGAAATGACATCCAATGTCTAAGATTAGTATCCCCTCGCCGATAGGCAAGAGGGGGTATAGCGTTAGTTCATGTACGTACGCACGTACGTTAGTAACACCTTTCATGTTTCAATAACTCTTGAACCGATTTTTATAATATTGATATGCAAGAGGGGGTATAGCGTTAGTTCATGTACGTACGCACGTACGTTAGTAACACCTTTCATGTTTCAATAACTCTTGAACCGATTTTTATAATATTTGGCCACCATGTATGACTAGGGTGATGTTGCTTTGTTTTCCATACGACAAACGTCCGACCTCCCCAGGTCAAGGTCACCGAGGACTTATGTTCACCTTGTGTGCAAGGCAAAAGTGTGGGTTTTTTGTGTGTTTTTTCTGCTTCTTTTTATTAGTACGACCCACGTTCGACCGCTCAATGTCAAGGTCACTGAGGACTTCTTTTTCTTTTGTTGTTTTATTTTTTGTATTTTTATTATCAAGGCTGCCAGCGAGGGGATATGCTTCGTTTAACGATGCCATTCCTTGTTTCATAATTACATATCTCTGCTTGGAAATAATATGTATACCTACCAGTAGTATCATGATAATGTAATTAGAAGAGACATGTTGATGTACAATACCGTGTTGATAGACAATTTGGATTTTCAAGAAGTCCATGGCGTGGCACGTTCTCACGCACGCGAAATGTAATCTAACTGTAAACAAACTGTTGAAAGGTGCACACACAAAAAACTCGGATCGTCAACAAACATTACACTATTATCTCGGATAATCGGGCCCGGCAACCAGACTGACATGGAGATTATTTATAACGAAAGAAACCACTACAATCATACTTGTGTATTACATATATAGAGAATAGTAGATTAGTGCCGTGAATGGGAAAAAAATATCTGGCAAGGCTCAGGAAACGGGATGGGCGAGGCTCTGCCGAGCACATCCCGTTTCCGTGCCGCGCCAGATATGTTTTCCCATTCACGGCACTAACCTACTATTCTATTTGTCCCGTCAACACCTACAAATGGATGTAAAATTCAAAAATTGTATTGACTGGATATCATACGCACTGTGTTGACGGGATAAATAGACGACCCATTCCGCTTTGAGGAAATTATCCAGCCAATTGACCGACATTAACACTTGCAATGCTGAATTAGACTTTGTCGTCTGCTGCTTATATTTGCTTTGCCGTTTGACTCATAAAAACATGGTCTGACAGCACTTTAGAATCATTTCCAATGGAAATGATTCTAAAGTGCTGTCAGACCATGTTGTTAATGAGAAAGAATAAACAATATGAAAAAATGGCAGACGAGAATTTCGGTTCCCGCCAGTTAAGGGTTCAGTGTGGTGTTGCACAGACAGAGAGCAATTAGTACTGATGAAAACAGTCCAAACTAATTCGTCGGATCTGATTTGCTTGGTCAACATAACCCAGACAATAGAGAGATACCCATCTAAAATTTGAGACGAGTCATGTGATTTTGTACCTAAGATGTGCGATATTTAATGAAAAATATTTACAAAATTTACGATATTTTATGGAAATGACGTCGAAAGTTATATTTGGACATTTTTTTTAAAGGTAATGTCAAACACTGCTGATCATGTGATGAGACGGCTCTTTATGAGCCGGCTCATCTGGATCTACAGTGTTAGCAAATGTTGGCGTATCGTCTGCTGGTCGAGCGGGCTGACCTGCATTAGGGTTACATTAGCCATGTTAGGAAAGGGTAACATCACGTGTAGTATGGCTGCATCATTCCGACTTTCCGTAGTTTGTTTAAACACAAATTAACGATATACCGAGTGAAACTGCAGTGGCGAAGTATGACTGACGGTAACCAGTCTAGTTCATAAACTGTAAGGCACTGCAGAGCGATATGAATATTTGATTTCACGTTTTACTCATAAAAACATGGTCTGAAGCACTTTAGAATCATTTCCATTGGAAATGATTCTAAAGTACTGTCAGACCATGTTTTTAATGAGAAAGAATAAACAATATGAAAAATATGGATATGGATATTTGTTTACAGCACACCCAGTTTTTAAATGATTTAATGTCGAATACTTTCGGCGAGTACTTAAAAGTACATGCCCACTCAGTAGGTTATAATATAGGAAGACAGATCATTTTGTTCATTATGTAGATATGACATTTTCTGGCAAAGTAAACATTAATTCACCATTACCCCACCTATTGATTTGCATTATTGTACATTCTATATTGGATTTAAATTTTCATACTGATATCAGGGGCGATAACCGTGTTTCCTTAACATGTTAACGGACAGTACTATTTAGTCTATGTATTTATTTTTTGATGTGCAATGATCATATTTTATAATCTGTCGAAAATATTATTGTTCAGGGGACGCATTTAATTAATATAACTAATTAAAAAATATCATGCCTCATTTGCATATCAAAATAGCATGATACCACCGCGAGTCACTATCAGTAAAACAAATATTACTAAATGATTATATCTGTATAGCGGGCACTTGTAATTTTTAGAACTGGTGGAATAGTAACACAATTATACACTTATTTAATGTTAACATTCTGTGTGCATGAGTGTGCATGTACCTTTAATATTCGTTCAAGCATAGTATTTCTAAGTTACACACATTTCTGAAAGTTTGGTAGTCATTATAACCAATCACTTTTGGGCGAATCTTTTTCCTACGGGCCACCGATATAGGTGTGTACTGTTACGGCACCGAAAAAAGTCAGCCTGGATGCACTTGTTTATCTCTCACCATCACAACACACCGTTACGCCGCTGTTTTCTATTTTTATGTTGGCAACATTACGCGATAAAGGTCACGCGTTGCGTAAATATAAATGGTCCAAATGTAACGTTTGCGACCAGTGTAGCCACGTATCAGTTCATGGATATGCGCAGTCGTACCAGGGTTTACGATGCTCGGCACTATTTGGTCAGGGATGAAGGTAAACAGACACTGCAGGCCTCGACAAATTCGTAATCTTCCTCTCGTCTAGATTGGATTTTCACTCATGCATTCCTATATGTGTTAAAGTTTATACTGCACAGTACCACTGTCTCTTCAACTTACCACTCGTCCAGTTTGAAAATTCACTTGCTAATACGAGCGGACGAGTGGAGTTATCGGGGTCTGTACTGATCAGCACTGTGAATAATTTTGTAGTGCAACTATGCATGGACATATGACTGGCAAAATATGAGAATTTGGGTGTAGCCCCAGATTAAAATATGCTCTGTTGGGCATTCGGACAAAAAAGCAAATGTCATGCCTCTCGAAAACATTAGAGAGCCTTATCAGGCTGCAGGAATCTATTGGCAGCTGAGTAATTGCATATGCCACAAGTCCGATAAGTCTCGTTTCTCCAGTCACAGACACAATTATATCTACTATAGAAAAACTCACCAGGTAGATGGAATCAGCACAGCTGCGTGCGATTCTGTTAACCCGTTTCATATCAACAGCGACGGAATCCAGCATTTACTAACACTATATCAATTTCAAACTACATCGAGCATATGCAAACAGTGTAGATCCAGATGAGACGGCTCGTGACGAGCCGTCTCATCAGGATCTGCAGTGTTCGCCATTACTTGTATTTTCTTTTTAAATATTGTAATGGAAACGCATGTATCAATATTATGAATAATGGAATAGCACAAATGTGGAATTGAAAAGTAATATTTAGGGGTAATAGGATTAATTTACAGTTGCCATCAATCGCTCCACGTGGAGATCTGGGACGTCGGCCTATTCGCGAGTTGACGAAATATATATATATTCAAATTAGAACAACAACTAAAAGAAAATTTAATGCATTTAGCAATTGTAATGTCGCTCGTGTATCGCTCTTATAGCCGCTTGGCCTTAACCATAGCTCCATTGTTTACTCCACGCACACGTCCCACAGTCACAACAACAACTAGTCATTATGTTTGTAAAACTTGGATATGCCCCCGTGGCATACAGGGACCCGTTTCACTAAACTTTGTACGACCAAAATGTTCGTAAGTGCAAATTTAGGATCGTCTGGAAATTTCAATTGATGGATTTACATTTATTGAGTATAGGCTGCATATGCAGCCTATACTCAATAAATGTGAATCCAATCATTGTTTACAAGAAAACAGTGTTGATGTGAACTTTACAGACTATCATAATTTTGCACTCACGAACATTTTAGTCCTACGAAGTTTAGTGAAACGGGCCCCTGGACTATTAAAGGTACATGGAAATTCTTACAAACCTTTCGACTTTTCGACGTAGATGTACACGGACGGAAGTATGGACGGAATGACGTACACACGGACGTACGGAACCTCAAGAGCAACGCAATATGCCCCCTTGTTATCGCATAAGGGGCATACAAATTAAAGCATATGCAACGGCTGATCCATCGACGGAATAACAAATATATACACATAGTATCTTTACTAAGTAGACACAAAGCACACCCTGTATTAAATGGAATGATGGCAACAAGGGTTACATACAACCTTGGAACGGTCAGCGATATCATACGTCACTGTAATTGTTGATCCTAACGATCATCATGACATACAGACAAAAAACAATAGGAACATACGGGCATCGATATCACTAAGCTAATCCCCTCCTTGGCAGCCTAGATAATAAAATGAAGCATTATTCCCCAGTGACCTTGATAGTGGGTGGTCAGACGGTGTGTGTATGAGAAGTACCACCCATAGACACACGTCGAGGCCAAATATTATCAAAATTGGTGAAGCAGTTCATAAGTTATTGAATAAACAAACACAAACTTTAACGCATTTGCCTTACAAACAAGGTGAACAGAAGTCCTCAGTGCCATTGACCTTAGGCGTTCGGAGTGGGTCGTATGCAAAACAAAACACCATCTCTAGACACAAATTGTGGCTAAATACATGTATAATCAAAATCGGTGAAGCTGTTCATAAGTTACTGATAAATGAACGGCACACACGTACATGGACTAACGCTATATCCCCTCTATCGACGAGGGAATAATAAACAACGATGAATAAAAAAGGCGCATTTCTATATAATAATCGTTAATCCATCATCCATGTAATATACTATATTTTTAGTATGTACTGTACTCTTCTGTTCACGGATGAAGTGCATATGAAACACGTCATGTGATTTTGTACCTTAGCACATGTGCGATTTTTCATGAAACGTATTTACAAAAGGTACGATATTTTGACGTGAATGACGTCCGGAAAGTTGATGAAACTTTCTCACTTTAATTCGACTGTATTTAAACATGTATGACGTTAACGGAATTTATGGAAACGAATAGATGGAACAAATATTTCCGCGTCTACTGAACTCAGCAAGAGATTTGCTGTTTCATATGTGCATTGATATTTGCACTTCGTGTATTCCAAAAATAAAAACTAATTAATTAGGGTTTAGAAAAAAAAGTTCCCAGCTATCATGTGACGGCCACGTTGTGGCTGACAGCACAAATGTTTACACCACAGGCTGTCAGTTGGGTATTATTTACGTCATTTCATTCCTCGTCTTCGCGGAAGTTTTTATGGTAGTTTTTCTTGTGTATTGTACGGAAGCCCATTAGGGCCACTTCACTTTTTTTTTTTATCTGTTCTTGAATTTTCGAGATCTTTTCTTGAATGTTCAAGATGTTTTCTTGAATTTTCAAGTTCTTTTCTTGAATTTTCAATATCTTTTCTTGAAAATTCAAGAAAAGATCTTGAAAATTCAAGAAAACATCTTGAAAACAAGATGTTTTCTTAAATTTTCAAGTTCTTTTCTTGCGTTTTCTTAAATTTTCAAGTTCTTTTCTTGAATTTTCAAGATCTTTTCTTGAAAATTCAAGAAAAGATCTTGAAAATTCAAGAAAAGAACTTTAAACTTCAAGAAAACATCTTGAATAAATGGAAATTAAAAAAAAGTGAACTGGCCCTAATGGGCTTCCGTAGTATTGTACCATCTATTTCACTGTATCGTTAACGTTTGTTTGGAACCGACACGTCTGTTGTGTCTGTAGTTTCCACCGTAACAAATGTGTTCCATCCATTCGGCTGCTCACGGCTGTAACCCTTATTACGCTGAATTAAATTTCGTCGTCTGCTGTAAATGTTTTATTTTCAATATTTCTCGACGAAAACCTGTTTTGACAGCGCATGAGAATCGTCTCCACTGGAGACGATTATCATGTGCTGTCGAAACTGGTTTTTAAGAACTAAGGCAAACATGAAAAACAGCAGACGACAATTTTCGTCTCCGGCATAGTGAGCGTTAAACACGATTGCCTTATCAATGTGCTTTTCGCCGAAGAGGTTTATCGTGCATTTGCACTTTTGCTTGCATCTTGCCTGAAAGTACAATGTTATTTTTATATTCAAACTAAGCGATAACATTCCGATGAGATATTTTAATTAAAACAAGTAATCTATGTTAATCTATTTTTTTGTTTAAATAATGACATATCCACCTGTGATAGAAATACAGTAGAATCTCTCTAAACCGGAGACATACAAACTATTTCATTTTAATGAGTGTCTCTGTTATTTATCCCAGCGCCTGTTCCTGATTGCACAGTACACATACCTGTCTTAGAAGACCCAAATGCCTGAATTACAGTGACACCTCTCTCAACCGGACACCCTGGGTACCTCCCATGGTGTCCGGTTTAGAGAGGTTTCACTGTACATGTATGACATTCCCTGTATAAATTATGCCATCAGAAAAGAAGGGAAAGAACCCCATTAAATGTGGATTTCGTCTCTTGTAAGGGGTGCTAAAATAAATTGTTTATTGCGCATTTCTTTCATTTCCGTGCGCTATCTCAACTACAGTCTATCCAATCTTCAGATACGTCACACGTACATTCATACCAACTATGTGATTAATGTGGGCTTCATCCCCTCAAGGTCAAGGTCACGGGTACTTAATTGCTGTTTTGATGGTTTTTGGACTACATGTATTTGAATAACGTGAACGTAGAATAACACACCGTACAATATCATGAGAAATCAACCATTTACCGTGTCAGATCGTGTCCACTTACAGTGGGGTCAGCGTGTAAGTGCACGCACGAACGAACACGACAGGTTGGTTCCAACCTGTCGTGTTCGTTCGTGCGTGCACTTACACGCTGCTCCCACTGTATTTCATGTATAAAAAAAATGTAAATATTTTTCTGCATTTTTTCTCATTTCGCATCAAAAGTGTATGTTGTTACCACTCAGTTGAACCGTCTCGGCGAGACGGTTCAACTGAGTGGTAACAACATACACTTTGGGTAGCGAACCAACCTGTCGTGTTCGTTCGTGTGTGCACTTACACGCTGACCCCACTGTATGACTCCATGCGCAGTGTTGTTAGCAGTGCCTATGCTGCCTGTAGCGTTTCCATCTATGGATAAGTTTCAGCAGCAGCCAGAGTGGGCGAGACAATTTCATTCACAGTTAAGTTAGCGACCATCCTTAATTAAACATTCCATATGTGCCACCGGGTGCCGGAGATAGATTACATGCCTTTCTAGTGGAACATTAAAGGTACATGCCCACTCGGTAGGGAATTAAATAAGTGTAAAATTGTGTCACTATTCCACCAGTTCTAACAATTACGAGGCATGATATTTGTTTAATGATTTATACTAATTAAATGCATCACCTAAAAAATAATATTTTCGACAGATTATGAAGTGTGTTCATTGCACATCAAACAAGAGCTGTAGGAGAACAGCATAGCTCGACTAAGAGGGTTGTCGATGTACACATAGCTTAACAAAGAAGGTGGCTGTCGCCTTCATAAAAACCTTAACCAAGGTTGACTAAAAACCTTAACCAAGGGAAATTAAGTAAGTAATTCAAGGTTAAATGTAGGTCAATGTCAGATATAGGTCAGGGGTTATTGATGTACATCACTAGGAGATGAAGTTTTCCAAGTATGGTTTCTGTAGGCCCAGGAGTATTCCATATACAAGCTTGACTAAAAACCCTAACCAAGGGGAAATAACTAAGTAATCCAAGGATAAAAGTAGGTCAAGGTCAAATATAGGTCAGGGATTATTGATGTACATCACTAGGAGATGAAGTTGTCCAAGTATGGTTGATGTAGGCCCAGGAGTATTCCATATACAAGCTTGACTAAAAACCGTAACCAAGGGGAAATAACTAAGTAATCCAAGGATAAAAGTAGGTCAAGGTCAAATATAGGTCAGGGATTATTGATGTACATCACTAGGAGATGAAGTTGTCCAAGTATGGTTGGTGTAGGCCTAGGAGTATTCCATATACAAGCTTGACTATAAACATTAACCAAGTAATTCAAGGTTAAATGTAGGTGAAGGTAAAATAAAGGTCAAGGGTTATTGATGTACATCCCTATGAGAAAAAGTTATCCAAGTATGGTGTCTGAATGCACAATAGTATTCCATGTACAAGCTTGATTAAAAACCTTAACCAAGGTTGACTAAAAATCTTAACCAAGGGGAATTAAGTAAGTAATTCAAGAGGAAATGTAGGTGAAGGTAAAATATAGGTCAGGGGTTATTGATGCACATCACTAGGAGATGAAGTTGTCCAAGTATGGTGGGTGTAGGGCCAGTAGTATTCCATATACAAGCTTGACTAAAAATCATAACCAAGGGGAAATTAACTAAGTAATTGAAGAGGAAATGTAGGTGAAGGTCAAATATAGATCAGGAGTTATTGATGTACATCCCTATGAGAAAAGGTTGTCCAAGTATGGTGTCTGTATGCACAACAGTATTCCATGTACCAGCTTGACTAAAAACCTTAACCAAGCTTGACTAAAAACGTTAACCAAAGGGAATTAAGTAAGTAATTCAAGAGGAAATGTAGGTGAAGGTCAAATATAGATCAGGGGTTATTGATGTGCATCACTAGGAGATGAAGTTGTCCAAGTATTGTGGGTGTAGGGCCAGTAGTATTGCATATACATGCTTCACTAAAAACCTTAACCAAGGTTGATTAAAAACCTTAACCAAGGGGAATTAACTAAGTAGTTCAAGAGGAAATGTAGGTCAAGGTCAAATATAGATCAGGGGTTATTGATGTACATCACTAGGAGATGAAGTTGTCCAAGTATGGTGGGTGTAGGGCCAGTAGTATTACATATACAAGCTTGACTAAAAACCTTAACCAAGTGGAATTAAGTAAGTAATTCAAGAGGAAATGTAGGTGAAGGTCAAATATAGATCAGGGGTTATTGATGTACATCCCTATGAGAAAAGGTTGTCCAAGTATGGTGTGTGTATGCACAATAGTGTTCCATGTACAAGCTTGACTAAAATCCTTAACCAAGGTTGACTAAAAACCTTAACCAAGGGGAATTAACTAAGTAATTCAAGAGGAAATGTAAGTGAAGGTCAAATATAGATCAGGGGTTATTGATGTGCATCACTAGGAGATGACGTTGTCCAAGTATGGTGGGTGTAGGGCCAGTAGTATTGCATATACAAGCTTGACTAAAAACCTTAACCAAGGTTGATTAAAAACCTTAACCAAGGGGAATTAACTAAGTAATTCAAGAGGAAATGTAGGTCAAGGTCAAATATAGATCAGGGGTTATTGATGTACATCACTAGGAGATGAAGTTGTCCAAGTATGGTGGGTGTAGGGCCAGTAGTATTCCATATACAAGCTTGACTAAAAACCTTAACCAAGGCGTGACGCCGACGCCGACGCCGACGCCGACGCCGACGCCGACGCCGACGCCGACGCCGACGCCGACGCCGAGCCGACGCCGACGCCGACGCCGACGCCGACGCCGACGCCGACGCCGACGCCGACGCCGACGCCGACGCCGACGCCGAGGTGACAACATAAGCTCTACTTATTCTTCGAATAGTCGAGCTAAAAATAAATACAGAGAATAAATAGTAATGTCCGTTAGCATTTTAATGAAACACTGTTATCGCCCCTGATATCAGTGTTGAAATTTACGCGTGATATAAAATGCATAATAATGCCAATTAATACGTGCGGTAAGGTTGAATGAACGTTTATTTTGCCAGAAAATGTATCAGATGATTTCTCTGATATAAAGAACATTTTGTGTCTACTGAGTGAGCATGCACCTTTAAGTACTAAACTGTACCTCATATAGTTTCAGCTTTGATCGCTAGATGCATGCAGCTGGTCTGTAAGTGGGATGTAGAACAATGTAGACCAGGGACTCCGCTGGCGATCGCCACATTGGCAATTGGTGATACAAATAAACAATTGGCGATAAAAAATTACAATTTTCGAAAAGAAAAAAAAAAAAAAAAAAATTGTAATTTGTTATCGCCAATTGTTTATTTTTATCCTATTGGTTATTCCTTTTCTTTTTGTTTTATTTTTTTGTTTTTTTTTAAATGGCGACTTTTTTATTTTCCCCAGCGGAATCCCTGGTAGACCCTGATCAGGCTGTGCATGCGGATCGTTTTCTACACTGGTTACAATACAGCAAGGTGGCATTTGTCTGCCGAATGCCAATTTAGAAAATTACTCCAGCGTTGCCACAAAGTGACGGTTCCTGACAATCCCCCAAATACCACAGCTTTATAGTTTTCTCTGTGAATTGTGAAAAATAGAAGCCAACAAATCAAAACCACAATACGTCTATGAGACACGCCATGTGATTGTGTACCTAAGAACATGTGCGATATCTCGAGTAAAATATTTACAAATGTTACGATATTTTCTGTAAATGACGTCGTAAAGTGACGAAATGTTCATAGAAAATGCGGAATTATATCACCTGTCGACGTCATTTACAGAAAATATCACAATATATTTCATGAAAACATCGCACATGTTTTAGGTAAGGTACAAAATCACATGGCGTGTCTCATATGTGGCTGTGATTGGATAATTGGGGCTGACGGGATGTATGTAGCTGCTGATCAAATAGCACACTCCTCTAGCCTGCTAACGATCTGTATCGCTTGTTAGAAGAATGCCGTATGTATCCGTGATGTAATGGCGAACAGTGCAGATCCTGATCAGACTGTGCGGATGCACAGGCTGATCTGCATCTACACTGGTCGCAAAACCCATCAGCCCCATTTCTCCAGTCACAGTCACAGCCACATATCGGCGAAGCCTACAATGGCGATGCAGCTGTCGTGGTCTGCTTTGTTATAATAACACGATGAGTGTATACGTCATGAGCAACGGCTATTTAAGACCGCATTGATCTACGTTTTCCTGTCGCTCGTATGAACATCTGAAACAAAACATGTGGCTGTGACTGGCGAAATAGGGCTTATGGGTTTTGCGACCAGACCAGCCTGCGCATCCGCACTCGTTGGTTAACCGAATGACGACTCCAGGCTGTCACGAGAAATATATTCTGTACCCAATAACAGCCGGTGGTTATTCTCTATTTATTCTATTACATGTATTTGTTATCATGTTTGTCAACGTAGAAAAATATAAACGCTTAAAATAGTTTAAGTATCACGAAACTGCTCGCTTTCATGACATGATACATGAAGACCACGAGTGTTAACAACATTCGAGATGAAAAAAAGAAAATAGCAATTTTTCTCCGTAGTTTCATACTACTATAATTGTATCCCGTCTCTAATGGATTAATAAACGATGGTAATGGTGATAGTGTTTTTAATTTGTTTCTCAATAAATGTATATGTTGTTACCACTCATTTGAACCGTCTCGTCGAGACGGTTCCAATGAGTGGTAACAACATATACTTCCGAGATGAAATAAAGAAAATAGCGATTTTGTTCCCAGTTATGCGCCGACATTATTTGGTGCTGGTTAACAAATGGGCGAGCGAGCATAGCTTCAACTCAGTTTGATCCGGGGCCCGTTTCACTAAACTTCGTACGACGAAAATGTTGGTAAGTGCAAACTTATGATGATCTGTAAATTTCACATTAAAAATGTTTTCTTGTAAGCAATTATTGGATTTACATGTATTGAGCATATGCAGCCTATGATCAATAAATGTAATGTAAATCCATACATTGAGATTTACACACGATCCTAAATTTGCACTTACGAACATTTTAGTCGTAGGACGTTTAGTGAAACGGGCCCAGGTGAGGTTACAAGTGCACAGTTCATATCTAAAGTAATACCGAATATACTACTAATTTAATATTATTAATTTTCGAAAAAATATTTTTTTTTCTTTCTTTTTTTTTTCGAAAATTGTAATTTGTTAAGGCCTCGTCCAGTATTCCCGCGGCTTTTCCAAGTTTATATCCCCGATAAATTCAACAAAATGCCATTCATTCCTTATAATTTCAGCATTTGAAATAAATTCATCAAGCAAATTTGTTTATTTTCCGTTTTCTTAAGAATTATTTTAACTGCGCCTGACGGTTACGGAAAGTAGTTCGGCATGGGAGTTTACTGGGATATAAATTTTGGACAGAGACTTGCTACGGGCCAATCAAATGTTAGGGAATTGTGTAAATATTTTTGTGCTGGAATTATATCGCAATAAGAATGAAATCGGCATTTTGTTTGGGAGTGGTGGGAGTGACAATTTTTCGAACCTAGTGAGGACCTTGATATAATATTTTGTTTACGTTGTTCATAATGACAGCTACAAAACGAACCTGGGGCCCGTTTCACTAAACTTCTTACGACTAAAATGTTCGTAACCGCAAATTTAGGATCGTCTAGAAATTTCAATTAATGGATTTACATGTATTGAGCATAGGCTGCATATGCAGCCTATGCTCAATACATGTAAATCCAATAATTGTTTACAAGAAACCCATGTTGATGTGCAATGTACAGACTATCATAATTTTGCACTTACGAACATTTTAGTGGTAAGAAGTTTAATGAAACGGGCCCCTGGTAATGTAATCAGTATATAAGTACAGTGTACATGTCTACAGGTGGCAAAGTGGCCCATATAGTATTCGGAATGGCGGCCACTATAAACAAACTGACACAGTAGCAGTTACAGGTGGTGGGGCGGTGGTGGGA
Organism: Conchocele bisecta; assembly: GCA_029237695.1. Classification (NCBI taxonomy): domain Eukaryota; kingdom Metazoa; phylum Mollusca; class Bivalvia; order Lucinida; family Thyasiridae; genus Conchocele; species Conchocele bisecta. The sequence goes on from CM055267.1 coordinate 69,642,602, forward strand.
CGGTGGTGGGAGTAGGTGGGGTGGAATCACCATTGGTTAATCAACATTACCGATAATAAACTGTAAGTGTGACTGTGACTGGATAAATGGGATTTCTTTCATCTGTAACCAGCGTAGCTTCTCGATTCTGATCGAATTCCGCACTCGTGTTGCTTGCTATGGAAACTGAACTGTTTGTTAGCAGAATAATGGGTGTTTCATCCACTGAATGCTAGGTGGCGCTACTGGTAGCCGCAGTAGCCAAAGAAATTCAGAAATTATTTGAAAAGGCACTGTGTTTTTACAAGTATTGGAGCAATTGTAAACTATAGTCTGTTTCACGAAAGCTGCCCAAATGTTACGGCCATATAAACAATTCAATCAAAGTGCTGAAAGTACTGAACATAGGGTACTACAAGATTAAACTAGATAGATTGATTGATTGATTGTTGGTGTTGCAGTTTCATTAACCCTTAAAGGTACGTGCCCACTCAGTAGGTACAAAATGTTCTTTACATCAGAGACATCATCTGAGACATTTCCTGGCAAAATAAACATTCATGCGCCATTATCCCACGTACTGATTGGCATTATTATACATTTTATATCAGACGTAAATTTACACACTGATATCAGGGGCGATAACCGTGTTTGCTTAAAATGTTAACGGACATTACTATTTAATCTCTGTATTTATTTTATGATGTGCAATGATCATACTTTAAAATCTGTCGAAAATATTATTTTTTCAGGTGACGCATTTCTTTAGTATAAATAATTAAAAAATATCATGCCTCATTTGCATATGAAAATAGCCTGATACCACCGCGCGTCACTATCAGTAAAATAAATATTACTAAATCATTATATCTGTATAGCGGGCACTTGTAACGTTTAGAACTGGTGGAATAGTGACACAGTTATACACTTATTTAATTCCTATAAATGACATTTTGGGCTTACTGAGTCATCATCAATTCAAGTATACAGATTCAGTATGCTACAGTATGTACCAAAACATTCAACACCATTACAGATTATGCATAGCAATATCAGAAAGATACGGTAACACATATACAAGACATCATCAATTCAAGTATACAGATTCCAGATATCTATGATCATTATAGATATATTGAAAACTGATTGAAGAGCAATAGTTACAATAATTCCGCCACGGAAGCGGTGTCGCGCCTGAAAATGCCTTATCGGTACATCGCCAAGTTTACTTCTGTTTTCTGAATGAAATAGTTGGCCCCGGATCGAGTATATTAAAACATACAAATGACGTCATTGGGGAAACCGCTGACAAAATTTTCAATGTATGGAAGCCCAAACTTGTTAGATTTTTGTTGTCGTATTTCAGTACTTGCATTAGTATGGGTATTAAAATACGCTGGATGTGTTATACTGTCATTAATTTGTTCCCTGACTGTAAGTTATCACCTTAAATACTGACTTATTGACCCCCTTCCCTGAACGTAGAATTGACACTCATGTTGGCGTGTATTGACCACCATAGACAAATGTCAATCAGGCCGAATTCGGGAATGTCACTAAAATCCGCTGTAAATACATCGATAGAGAGAGAGAATGAGGATTAAACATCAGTTAGACCTACACGTGCGAGTTTTGTTTCGCACAGGTGTCGGGTGAGTTTAAAAATAGGCTGTCGGAAGGTCAAACTTGATGTAGTTTGTGTGTTAAACGCGTCGCTTGTTTCGGAGAGTATTCGGAGGGGAGTTAACTCTGTTACTAAATTTAGCGATGACCGCACGATTTGTGCCGCAAATGGGGGCAAATCACGCGCAACAAAATAATCCGATGTATTTTTGTACGTAGAACATCCGTTGTTGATATTGTGCAATGCAAGTAGTTTTTCATAATATTATTTTCAATTAGCGTTTGTGTATGACAGTAAACGTTGAGCAACACAATGCATTTTGTTGTTATGGTTAATCCTAGATATCCCTACCTACCATCGCACCGAGGGGGGTCTGGGGCGTGGCTAACTGTCGGAGGCGATGGCAATACATAGGTATACCCTATGTAAAAACCATATTTTTTTCGATAATATTAAATTAAAGGAAAATTTAAGAATGAGCCTTCTTTTTATTTCGTGAAATTTTGTCAAATATTGATTTTATTGCGAAAACAAAATTTCCCCATGTTAAATCCCCATAGACATATTCACGGAGTGAAGATGTCTATGGGGATTTAACATGGGGAAATTTTTTAGAATTTCAGAAATACTGTACCGATTTTTAAAATTTAACTTTTGTTTTCTTAGTTAGATCATTTCCAAGCTATTTAGCTATGTTTCGGAGTCAATTTCCAAAAAAAATGTTTTTTGACTCCTCCCACAAGTCCTCTACCTCTTTTTCCCCCATGTTAAATTCCCATAGAGAAATAAATTTTTCGTAATAAAACCAATATTTGACCAAATTTCACGAAATAAAAAGAAGGCACATTCTTAAATTTTGCTTTAATTTAATATTATCGAAAACAGTATTGTTGTTGCATTGTTTATATAGCCGTAAAATTTGGGCAGGTTTCGTGAAACAGACTATAGTATTGTATTTGTTCGCGTTGTATACGTTCATTTTTCTACTAATTTCAAACTCCTAACGCCAACCTAGTGAATGGCGAACAGTGCAGACCCTGATCAGATTGCGCCTGTTTTCCTAATTACAGTTAGAAACCGGGAGAAAATCGAATAAATAAAAAGTTGCCATGAAAACGAAAAATAAATCAAGGCAATTTATATTGCTCTGACTTTCCGCTGATTTCTAACCAATATTAGGGGGATTTTAACGACGTTATTATCCATGTTACGCGTTATTCACCACAGGGACCGTTTCACTAAACGTTGTACGAGTAAAATGTTCGTAAATGCAATGTCAGGATCGTCTGGAAATTCCAATTGATGGATTTACATTTATTTAGCATAGGCTGCATATGCTCAATAAATGTAAATCTAATAATTGTTTACAAGAAAACATTGTTAATGTTGACTGTACAGACTATCATAATGTTTCACTTACGGACATTTTAGTCGTACGAAGTTTAGTGAAACGGCCCCCTCTGTGCTAAAATACATATATGTGATATGGAGCAGGGGGACGTTTCACTAAGCTTCTTATGATAGTCTGTAAATTTCATATTAACAATGTTTTCTTGTAAACAATTATTGGATTTACATTTATTGAGCATAGGCTGCATATGCAGCCTATGCGCAATACATGTAAATCCATCACGTGAAATTTCCATAGGATCCTAAATTTGCATTTACGAACATTTTCGTCGTACGATGTTTAGTGAAACGGGCCCCTGGTTATCTATGTAGACATGCATTTGTACTCTACACCTGCCTGATAATGCTTATGATTCATTGCATCACGCACGTGCATATATACAGCGTTGCTTCTCTAAGATCTAGGCCAGGTAGTCTCGACTGTGTCTCGGCATCTAATCTCGTATTTAGCCTTTACAGTGTTGAACAAATGTCGATTAATGCATGTTTTGGCAGCACATGGGAATTTTGTCCAATGGAGACAATTCCCATGTGTTACAGGCATGTATTTTGTCAGCAAAATAGGTTGAACATTGAAAACAGCAGACGACAATATTCTGTTCCGGCATGTTAAGGGTTCAAAACATCATTGCAGTTACTGGAATGATCAAACTTTGGGTATATCGTATCTACAATTTGCCTAAATGGATATCAGCGTCCAGTGTAGCGCCAGATCAGCCTGAACAGTCTGATCAGCTGCTACACCTTCCGCCGGTCGGTTCAACAAGTTTCTGGGACGCCACGGTTGCAATGTTCGATGTGCATTACGGTAGTAAACCTACCAAAGGACTCAGAAACTGCCAGATGCCTATATGCATATGTGTAACAGTTTTCTTAATTGACCTAATTAGCATATTAATTAGGTCAAATCACAAAATCAGGAATAGCTCCCTTAATAAGTCACATCGAGATTTAATTTTGGTGTCTATGCAAATGTTTTCGATACCAAGGAATCTATCTAAGGCATCACGGGACGGTTGAAAATAGCCAAAATTGACTGCTTTTCTGAGGGCGGCGGGTGACTTATAAAAATCACCGCCTCTCACAATCAGTTAAGGAGGCTCTTGCGACAAGTATAGAAAAATACTCGCAAATGAAGTACAAATCGCACGCCACAATCAAAATTCAGTAACCGCATCAGATGTGTTCAATTAATTTTTTACAAAGTTACCCCACCCACCTATATTTGGCCAGAAATTTCAACACGACTGAATTTATCGGAATTGTTTTCATGAAAATATGAGGCACAGATACTTTGTTATGTCTTGTTCTATGACTTGTAACACCACACCATTTTATGAAAATGATTTCAAAGCGGGGTCATTACCAGCTCAAATTTTCGCTACAAATGCCCGAAAAATACCTTAAATTCTGACGCAAAACCGTACCGGCGAGACAGCATAGCAGGCGACATTTTCCAAGATGTCAAAATCAACCGGAGCTAACATTCAGTTTCGTAGAATTATGAAATACTCTAAAAAATACACCTTGTCAAGCCTCCCAAAGTCAAGAAATATTCATAAACCTATTTTTCTAGACACACTGGTGTAACTCACAGGGTCGGTAGTGAAGTATATAGAAAATCGTCCACCCCCTTTTTAAAGCTAGCTGCCCACTGTCCCGTGAGACCTAAGATAATTTCAGTGGCGTAATACCATTTAATGGCGGAAAATCCAATATGGCCGTCATATATGAGGAAATGCTTCTCAAAATCGTCACAATTTGACGATTGTCTTCCTTTTGTATGACTATGCATATGATAGCAGTAGCATGTAAAGCATATCTTACAATTTCAGTCATATAAAACGCAACACGTGCATGTTGTATCAACATCAATTTCAAACTAGCAACGGTATCCAGTGGAATGGTTCATATGTATTCATTTCTCAAAACTCAAAACAAATAACTGGACTAGGTTGATCGGATATACATGTGCATGTATCTGACGAACCTTTAGCAGCAGAATGGACGCAAGCTGTATTTGATGCACCGTGTTTCATTAACCCTTTCACCCATAAGTAACTGGAATGGATTTCGATATGTTAATTTTGCAACCAATCCAACAGTCACAAAATGATTTTCAGACGGGTCCATTTATGAACCGGGTGCATTTTTTTCACTTTCAAAAAGTGCAGATCTGCACTTTTTGAAAGTGAAAAAATTGCCCCCTTTTCATAAATGGACTCGTTTGCATAAACCGCTATAGTGGACTTTCGGGCTCAAAGGGTTAAATGTGTTGTGTCTTTCGAAAATGATTGAATGAGCTGGATCTGCCTTCACGAAAACAACACCAAAGTCAAATGCTACGCCTTAAATATACTTCTGAGTGTATCCCACGCGTTTCCTCATTTCGGTTAACCAGAATTGTCTGACTATCACGCACGGCGACTTAAAAATAACCTGAATTTTCCGACTGCCACGCAAGTCGGCTTAAAAATAACCAGAATTGTCTGGCTGTCACTTCGTCTAGCTGTCACGCTAGACTTGTAAGTCGCCCTGCGTGGCAGCCAGAAAATCAATTCGTCCGGCTGTCACGCTGGACGACTTACAAATAGACGTGTAAGTCGCCCTGCGTGGCAGCCAGACAATTCGGGTTACATATCGGTAAGATCCCTTTTCTACCAAAGTGTTAAATTATATATTGGCCTGGGACGGAGCTGTTTACAAATCTCTAGTTGCGTCTACAGGTGTGATGACTATGTATGAGCTCACCGGGTGTGATTTCATTACTGTTCCACGGCTCAGTTATTGGATAAGTTTACCCTCTGCCAACAGCCGGCATCAGTTCTCATAATATTGCTGGTTCCTGTGTTAAACATGTAATGCGGTGATGATGTTGTTGATTCTTTTAACCCTTACACTGCCGAATTAAATGCTGTCGTCTGCTGTTTATTTTTTATTTTCGATTTTTCTCATCAAAAACATGGTTTGACAGCACTTTAGAATCATTTCCGATGGAAATGATTCTCAAGTGCTGTCAAACCATGTTTTTATTGAGAAAGAAGACAAAATATAAAGCAAAAGCAGACGACAATTTTCGTGCTTGGCAGTCTAAGGGTTAATAATTAACGAATAATAAAACGTGTTATTGATAATAGTATACGTGTGAATTCTGCGTTAAAGACAACGGGATATACGAGAAAAGAAGATACGTTTCAGGAAATACGAAATCACATGTATGTATGTATGTATCATTGCATCATTCGGGCAAATCCCACGTTTTTTATAGCAAATATTGAATTTTCTCAGGAATTCGTGCGCCTGTTCGCATACCGGACGTATATCAGAGTTATGTGAGCTGTATTCTACGATAGTATTTATGTTACAATGTAGTGGTCAGTGGAATAAGTGGAAGGTCCTTTTTCACTGACCCTTTATGTATTATATCACTCTATTACTTACATACATAGGATCTTGCACGAGTGGTGATTTAATTAATATGGTATTTATTATATTAACCCATTCCTTTCGGAAGACACCTTTACGGGTATGAAATTTATTAAATATTTTATTTTTGTTATTTCTTAATGAAAGTTTATGTTGTGACCACTCATTTGAACCGTCTCGACGAGACGGTTCAAATGGTGGTCGCGACATATACTTCTGAGCGCATAGACGGAAACCTTTAAGATTGTCTGCAAACAAAACGGCGTATCCTCAGCATAAACATGCTTAAATTGATTTATTGAGGCTTTGTCGAGGTTTTGATATCGGGTTATATATGATCAAAATATTATATGATGTAAAACATATGCAATTCATATGAAAAGAGCCGATATGAAATTCATATGAAGATTTTTCATATGCATTTCATATGAATAATTTGCATATGAAATTCATATGAAAAACATATGATATTTTGTAGTGTATTGTGAGAAAACATGCTTAATATTTTCTAACATTGAAAGATAGAGTGGAAAATTGGTTGTCGTGTATTAGATTAGAGTTAGGACAGTTAATTGTGTTCCAAGACAATATTTATAATCAAATGTGGCTGTGACTGGAGAAATGGGGCTTATGGGTTTCGCGACCAGTGTAGATCAAGATCAGCCTGTGCATCCGCACAGTCTGATCAAGATCTGCACTGTTCGCCATTCCACCAATGAAAAACCCGCCATACTAGTATTTGTAACAAGCTATATATATATTGCTATCAGGCTACATGAGTGTGCTTTTTGATCAGGAGCGACACCGATCACAAATACCATAGCCCTACAGTGGGGTCAGCGTGTAAGTGCACACACGAACGAACACGACAGGTTGGTTCCAACCTGTCGTGTTCGTTCGTGTGTGCACTTACACGCTGACCCCACTGTAATTCATGTATAGAAAAAAATGTAAATACTTTTCTGCATTTTTTCTCATTTCGCATCAAAAGTGTATGTTGTTACCACTCAGTTGAACCGTCTCGGCGAGACGGTTCAACTGAGTGGTAACAACATACACTTTGGGTGGGTAGCGAACCAACCTCTCGTGTTCGTTCGTGTGTGCACTTACACGCTGATCCCACGGTAGCCCTATTTCTCCGTGGAAGAAGAGCGTTTTCACCGGTGGAGGTCTTGTTGAAGTTTGGTTATTACCTGTACGGTTGGATAATGCCGTAGCTGTTGGTAACGGATTCCGGACTCTGGCTGCCTGTAGATATCTCACACAACTGTACATTATAGTAGCGTATACTATGTGAGTGTGACTGGAGAAAATGGGTTTCTTGAATATGTGTCCAGTCTGGTTCCCAATCTGCTACTAGACTGTCTGTACACTGATATTGCCAGATAATCATCTAGTCTACAATTAACCCGAATGTTCTGTCTGTAACGCAGGGCAAGTCGCCCTGCGTTACAGACAGAACATTCGGGTGTCTAGACTACAGTGTATGTTAATTAGAAACAGTATGTTTTCACTTACTAAATGGCAAGCATTGCATGTGATGATAAAACTTCACAGAGTTGAAAGGCCAACAGATAGCATGGTTCTGACAAAGTTCCAACATACACCAGATAGGGTCGGGAAAACATATTTTATACCAGATATTTTTTGTTTATTTTATGATATTGCATATTGATTTTTTGAAAACTTGATTTCAGAGCTCTAACAAGTTGACAATGAAGGAAACTATACATTACAGTTGAAAATTATAGTTAATCTAAGGACTCAATCATTTTAGTTGAAAAAATCTAAATAATTTGTGTATTACTCCATATAGGTATATATTGTTACCACTTATTTGAACCGTCTCGTCGAGACGGTTCAAATGAGTGGTAGCAACATATACATCTGAGATGAAATAAAGAAAATAGGGAATTTGTTCCTCAAAAGTTTCATACTGCTATAATTGTATCCCGCCGCTAATGGGTTAAGTTATTGTCTGTTCAACGTTGTGCTGCCGACAAAGTGATGTCTGTTATTAACATTAAATCGGGAAAAAATAATAGTATTTAAATGTAAGTACTTCAACTTCAATTTCAATAAAAAACGCCACCCATCCCAAGAAAATAATGTGATGCAATTCCATCGACTATTGATTTTATAGGAAAAAAGACAATTTTTCTATGCCATAATTATTACCATTGGGGCTAAAAATAGATATTTTTTAGAATTTGTTGACCGATTGTCAAGATCTAGCTTTTGTTTTCTTAGTTACATCATGTCCAACCTATCTAGCCAGGTTTCTGAGTCAATTAAAAAAAATCTTCGTTTTTCGACTCCAATAATTTCATCAAATAAAACAAATGGAGAGGGTGAATTTTTCGTTATTGATGAAAAGTGCTTATATTTATATATTATTTTTTAGATTTAATGTGCTTAATAGCCAAATGTTTGTCTGCAACAACGCTTGGAACAGACAGTAATTAAGATGCTCCTGTCAGATCAGGAAAAGTTCATGGTTTATAATTGTCCGACACTGACTGGAAGGCTCTTATCTGCAAATTAAAAATTCAGTTTTATTGTCGCTGATAAGACGCTTGAATGACGGGCCATATCTATGGATTGAAATACGGGCTCTGAATTATTCATCAATCTTACCCGGTAGCACGATAGACAAGCGAACGACATAAACACAGGACAGCGCCTGTGCCTAGACTGTCAGCCAACAATCGGATAATGCACAATATATAGAGAATAGTAGGTTAGTGCCGGGAAAAAATATCCGGCAAGGCTCAAGAATTTCTTTATTTCTCATCAGAAGTATATGTTGTGACCACTCATTTGAACCGTCTCGCCGAGACGGTTCAAATTAGTGGTCACAACATATACTTTGGTTCAGAAATAAGGAAAATAGATAGAGAATAGTAGGTTAGTGCCGTGAATGGGAAAAAATATCTGGCAAGGCTCAGGAAACGGGATGGGCGAGGCTCTGCCGAGCACATCCCGTTTCCGTGCCGTGCCAGATATTTTTTCCCATTCACGGCACGAAGCTACTATTCTATTTATCCCGTCAACACCTAAAAATGGCTGTAAAATGCAAAAATAGTATTGACTGGATATCAAAAATGTTTCACGGCACCGTGTTTTACGGCACATACGCACTGTGTTGACGGGATAAATGCGGATATGAGACACGTCATGTGATTTGTTTACCTTAGAAACTGTGCGATTTTTCATGAAAAATATTTACAGAAACTGTGATAGTTTCTTAGAATAACGTCGAAAGTTGGGAATTCCGCATTTGCTATGAAAATGTCGTCAACTTTCTACATCATTTACGAAAAATATCTAGAAAGTTGACGAAATTTTCTCTAAACCTCTCTAAACCGGACGTCCCAGGGTGTCCGGTTTAGAGAGGTTTCGCTGTAAAACTTCATGCGCCGAACTATGTACAAATCACATGGCGTGTCTCATAGTTCGGCGCATGAAGTTTTACAGCGAAACATCTCTAAACCGGACACCCTGGGACGTCCCCAGGGTGTCAGGCTTAGAGAGGGTTCACTGTAAATCAGGCATTTGATAATTCTGAAACATAGTTGCGTGCTCTGCGATCACGAAGTTACTTTATCACCTGAGATAAATTACCAAGAAACTCATCAAAAATAAGATCACATGTCTTTTCTTGGTGTCCGGTTTAGAGAGGTTCTACTGTAACATCTTTCTCGGAACTACGACAAGCTATAGCTAATGACGTCAGCCATATATGAATCATGTTATACAGTGCAACCTCTCTACAACAGTCACCCATGGGAAGACGCAAAACTGGCTGTTGTAGAGAGGTGGTTGTTGTAGGGGAGGTTAATGCTGAATTAAAACTTTATCGTCCGCTATTTATTGATTTTCTTCGATAATTCTCATCAAAAACATGCTTTGGCAACATTTTAGAATCATTTCCAATGGAAATGATTCTAAAATGGTGTCAAAACATGTTTTTGTTGAGAAAGAAGGCAAAAGCAAAAGCAGACGACAAGTTTCGTGCTCAGCAGTCTAAGGGTTTGATACAGAGGAAATCACCCATTTGGGATATAAAACAGCGGCTGTTATAGAGAGGGTGCTGTTGTAGAGAGGTGGCCGTTCGGGGAGGTTCGACTGTACATGCATATCATCACTACCACACATATAGATCCATTCTAATTCGGTTATCTCAAAATGTATGTTACTACTTTTGTGAACATGCCACTACAGTAAAACATTTATTTACTTACTTACTTAAACGCCATGGCATACAACTAGATGTAATGTTGACTAATCAAACAAAATCATTTAATATTTATTTGAAATAATTTTGTATATTTGTTTAAACCATGCATCTTACTAATAATAATTGTATAATTATGAGACCGGCTTTGGAATTATAACCTTTCACATCGCGCGATATTGATTTCGAGGAAATAAAATATTTTACTTAAATTACAGAGGGGTCAGCGTGTAAGTGGTTCCAACCTGTCGTGTTCGTTCTTGTGTACGCTTACACGTTGCCCCCACTGTACGTCGAATGTTGGTCGACGGAAATTATGACACATTTTCTAGATCTGTCGGAGCCAGACTAATATAACTAATAATTTACACCACATTACGTGTTAGATCTATCATTCTAACTGCGTTACTGTACTTTTAGTTAACACGTTTCTCGTGTTTTATGTGTCTGATACGGACTGTAATGGTAACAAGGTAGGCCGGTGGTTTATGGACCCTGCAAACTACATTCAAACCTCTCTACACCGGACACAGAGAAAAGTTGGTTATTCTTAACTGTCATATTATGATTCATTACCATCTGTTAATGATCGCTAAGCGCCCACTCGTGTCTCGGAGAAGTTACACTGGAACCTTTCTAAACCGGACACCATGGGGACCTCCCAGGGTTTCCGGTTTAGGAAGGTTTCACTGTGTATTGTTTAACAAGCCAATGGGTTGTTTTGTCCAATGTTGGTACGCTTGCCGTTGTGTGCGTTGTCTTGACTACCTATCCGTTCGTTTGTTTTCAGCGCGCAATAACTGATGAATCAGACCCTTTTGGCGTTCATGTTAATGTTATATGTAGTATTCGTTGCCTATTTATTATGCCCACCTCCACCCCCCCCCCCCCCCCCCCTCCCCACACGGCATCAATGGTTGGGGTATTACACTGTTCAGGGGGCCGTTTCACTAAACGTCGTACGACTAACATGTTCGTAAGTGCAAAATTATGACAGTCTGTAAATTTAACATTAACAATGTTTTCCTGTAAACACTTATTGGATTTGCATTTATTGAGCATATGCTGCATATGCAGCATATGCTCAATAAATGTAAATCCAACAATTTAAATTTCCAGACGATCCAAAAATTTGCACTTACGAACATTTTATAGTCGTACGAAGTTTAGTGAAACGGGCCCTAGAGCTGTAGTTGATTTCTTCCTCGGTTTATACCTGTAGCCATCTACGCTAACGTTGGTAATTGATTCACACACATGTTCTACCCGACGAGGATAGAACAAAACACATTCGTGACCTTTCCCATACAGAATGGTGTCAGTTGCTGCTGTAACTCATTTGTGGAAACAACATTCCCATGGACAGATACACGGGAAACATACCAATAACACAGAAATGGGAAATTTTAGCACTTCTGATTTCACTGTTCTACCCACCAGTACATGTCTGTGCAGTGCATGTGCTCGTACACATATACCGGCTTGTCTGCGAGATATTATTCAAACACCGAGCCAATAACTCTTATTTCATCCATAAATACCTGACATAAACTGTCCCATGCTGTTTAATGTGAAAATAATGCACAAATACCGCAGTTCCGGATGGGACGGCTCATTATGAGCCGGCCCATCTGGAACTGCGGTGTTTGCATTAACGGATTCTGATCTGGAGCTTTGAAAGAATTAACCAATTGTCTGGATCAATGTTTTTTTTGTCCAGTTCGTTAATAGTGCATTATTTGCGTCTGTAGCTCATATAATATTCCGAACCGCATTTCTCACAGACATCTCTGGTTATGATTCTGCAATTTGGCGTGTGTCAAAACAAGTGCTTGTGGTTGCCATACCGGAGTCCCGTTTACATCAAACAGTACATGCATACACTACGACATGGGATGGGAGATATCTTATTATTTCCTATTTCGATCCATTACCACTCATAATCAAAATGCATCCTAAATAATAGTATTGCTAATCCGTTTCTTTATTCCTCTATTTCGTTATTTCAAAAGTCTTCCTTCACTGCGCTTTGACTACATATCCACTGACTTATAACACAGTGTTGTATCAGGTGACTTATAAAAACGTATTTATCAGGTGACTTATAACACAGTGTTGTATCAGGTGACCTATAACAAAGTGTTGTATCAAGTGACTTATACATCATTGTTGTATCATGTGACTTATAACACAGTGTTGTATCAGGTGACTTACAACACAGTGTTGTATCAGGTGACTTATAACAAAGTGTTGTATCAGGTGACTTATAAACAAAGTGTTGTATCAAGTGACTTATACATCATTGTTGTATCATGTGACTTATAACACAGTCTTGTATCAGGTGACTTATAACAAAGTGTTGTATCAGGTAACTTATAACAAAGTGTTGTATCAAGTGACTTATAAATCATTGTTTTATCAGGTGACGTATAACACAGTATTGTATCAGGTGACTTATAACAAAGTGTTATATCAGGTAAGTATAACACAGTCTTGTATCAGATGACTTATAACACAGTGTTGTATCATGTGACTTATAACAAAGTGTTGTATCAGGTGTTGACGTATAACAAACGTGAGTATAACAGTTCTTGTTCAGTTGACTATTACAAACGGTGTTGTTTATCAATGTTGACGGTATAACACAGTTTGTAAATCAGGTGACTTAAAACAAAGTATATCAGGTTGATAAACAGTCTTGTATCAGATGACTTATAACACAGTGTTGTATCATGTGACTTATAACAAAGTGTTGTATCAGGTGTGACGTATAACACCGTCTTCAATCAGGTGACTTTTATAACACAGTGTTCTTTCATGTAACTTATAACAAAGTGTTGTATCATGTAACTTATAACACATTGTTATATCATGTAACGTATAACACAATATTGTATCATGTGACTTATGACACATTGTTGTATCAGGTGACTTATAAACAAAGTGTTGTATTCATTGTATAGAACTCAAACTGTGTTGGTATCATGTGACTTACTAACACAGGTGTGTATCAGGTGACGTATAACACATGTTGTATCAGTGACGTATAACACAGTGTTGTATCTGATATAAACAGTGTTGTATCATGTGATTGGTATCATGACTAATACACTGTGTGTACGTCAGTGACGTATAATACAGTGTGTATCAGGTACGTACACAGTATACACAGTTGTATCATGACGTATAACACAGTGTTGTATCAGTGACGTATTACACATTATGTGTTGTATCATGTACTAATACAGTGTTGTATCATGGTGATATGTAACTTACAGTGTTGTATCATGTATTCAGTGACGTATAATACAGTGTTGTATCAGGTGACTATAACATTGTTGTATCGGTGACGTATAACACAGTTGTGTATCACAGTGTTTACGGTGATATACACAGTGTTGTATCATGTAACTTATAACAACGTGTTGTATCAGTAACTTATAACAGTGTTGTCTCATGTACACTTATAACACAGTGTTGTATCAGGTACGTATAAAACTATATGTGTGTTGTAACAGTGACTTATAACACAGTCATTGTATCTATAAAACAGTGTTGTCAGGTACTTATAACAAAAAACTGTGTGTACTCATGGTGACTTATAACAAAGTGTTGTATCATGAAACATAAACAAAGTGACGTACTACACAGTGTTGTATCAGGTGACTTATAACACAGTGTTATACAGGTGACTATATAACAGTGTGTATCAAGTGACTGTATACAAAGTGTTATCAGTACTTCATAACACAGTGTAACGTACTTATAACAGTGTTGTATCAGTGGAACTATAACACTGTATTGTATCAGGTGACTTATAACACAGTGTTGTATCATGTGACGTATAACACAGTGTTGTATCATGTAGTCAAACAAATGTTGTATCATGTGACTTATAACATGTTATCAAGTACGAAAATTACGTGTATCACTGTGAGTTACTATAACAAAGTGTTGTATCAGTGACGTATACACAAAGTATGTACAGGTGACTTATAACAATGTTTTGTACATGTCACGTATAACACAGTGTTGTAGGTCATGTGACTTATAACACAGTGTTAGTACTTATAGTGATCAGGTTATAACACAGTGTTGTATCAGGTGACGTATAACAGAAGTGATTGCAATGATGTAACTGATATACACAGTGTGGTATTCAGTGTATCATGTAACTAATAACACAGTGTGCTTATCAGTGTTGACTTATAACACAGTGTTGTATCAGGTGACTTGATATAACACAGATGTTGTACCATGTGACTTATAACACAGTGTTGTATCAGGTGACGTATAACAGAGTTTTGTTTGCATCATGTAACTTATAACACAGTGTTGTATCAGTGACTTATAACACTGTGTGTTATCATGTGACTTATTTAATAACCAGTGTGTTACCAGACTTATAACACAGTGACGTATTACACATGAACTATAACACAGTTGTATCATGTAACTTATAACACAGTGTTGTATCATGTAACTTATAACACAGTGTTGTATCAGGTGACGTATAACACAGTGTTGCATCATGTAACTTACAACAGTGTTGTATCATGTAAATTTATAACACAGTGTTTATCAGGTGACTATAACACAGTGTGCACGATGAACTTACACACAGTGTTGTATCATGTGACGTATACCACAGTGTTATCATGTACTTATCAGGTGTTGTATCAGGTTGATTATCAAAGTGTTGTTTCATGTAACTTATAACAAAATGGTGTATCATTTAACTTATAACACAGTGTTCTATCATGTAACTTATAACACTGTGTTGTTTCATGTGACTTATAGCACAGTGTTGTATCATGTGACTTATAACAAAGTGTTGTATCAGGTGACGTATAACACCGTCTTCTATCAGTTGACTTTTATAACACAGTGTTCTTTCATGTAACTTATAACACAGTGTTGTATCAGGTGACTTATAACAAAGTGTTGTTTCATGTCACTTATAACAAAGTGTTGTACCATGTGACTTATAACACTGTGTTGTATCATGTAACTTATAAACAAAATGTTGTATCATGTAACGTATAACACTGTGTTGTATCATGTGACTTATAACACAGTGTTGTATCAGGTGACGTATAACACGGTGTTGTATCATGTAACTTATAACAAAGTGTTGTATCATGTGACTTATAACAAAGTGTTGTATCATGTAACTTATACGACTGTATCACTTATAACAAAGTGTTGTATCAGGTGACTTATAACAAATTGTTGTATCAGGTGACGTATAACACAGTCTTGTATCAGGTGACTTATAACAAAAAGTGTTGTATCAGGTAACTTATCAGACTGTATCACTTATAACAAAGTGTTGTATCAGGTGACTTATAACAAATTGTTGTATCAGGTGGCGTATAACACAGTCTTGTATCAGGTGACTTATAGCAAAAAGTGTTGTATCAGGTGACTTATAACAAAGTGTTGTATCAGGTGACGTATAACACAATCTTGTATCAAGTGACTTATAACACAGTGTTGTATCAAGTGACTTATAACAACGTGTTGTATCAGGTGACGTATAGCACAGTATTGTATCAGGTGACTTATAACACAGTGTTGTATCATGTAACTTATAACACAGTGCTGTATGATGTGACTTATAACACAGTGTTGTATCATGTGACTTATAACACAGTGTTGTATCAGGTGACTTATAACAAAATTTTGTTTCATGTAACTTATAACACAGTGTTGTATCATGTAACTTATAACACTGTGTTGTACCATGTGACTTATAACACAGTGTTGTATCAGGTGACGTATAACACAGTGTTGCATCATGTAACTTATAACACAGTGTTGTATCATGTGACTTATAACACTGTGTTGTACCATGTGACTTATAACACAGTGTTGTATCAGGTGACTTATAACAAAGTTTTGTTTCATGTAACTTATAACACAGTGTTGTATCATGTAACTTATAACACTGTGTTATACCATGTGACTTATAACACAGTGTTGTATCAGGTGACGTATAACACAGTGTTGCATCATGTAACTTATAACACAATGTTGTATCATGTGACGTATACCACAGTGTTGTATCATGTGACTTATAACACAGTGTTGTATCAGGTGACTTATAACAAAGTGTTGTTTCATGTAACTTATAAGAAAATGGTGTATCATGTAACTTATAACACAGTGTTGTATCATGTAACTTATAACACTGTGTTGTATCATGTGACTTATAGCACAGTGTTGTATCATGTGACTTATAACAAAGTGTTGTATCAGGTGACGTATAACACCGTCTTCTATCAGTTGACTTTTATAACACAGTGTTCTTTCATGTAACTTATAACACAGTGTTGTATCAGGTGACTTATAACAAAGTGTTGTTTCATGTAACTTATAACAAAGTGTTGTATCATGTAGCTTATAACACTGTGTTGTATCATGTAACTTATAAACAAAGTGTTGTATCATGTAGCTTATAACACTGTGTTGTATCATGTAACTTATAAACAAAGTGTTGTATCATGTAACTTATAACACTGTGTTGTATCATGTGACTTATAACACAGTGTTGTATCAGGTGACGTATAACACTGTGTTGTATCATGTAACTTATAACAAAGTGTTGTATCATGTGACTTATAACACTGTGTTGTATCATGTAACTTATAAACAAAGTGTTGTATCATGTAACTTATAACACTGTGTTGTATCATGCGACTTATAACACAGTGTTGTATCAGGTGACGTATAACACAGTGTTGTATCATGTAACTTATAACAAAGTGTTGTATCATGTGACTTATAACAAAGTGTTGTATCATGTCACTTATAAGAATGTATCACTTATAACCAAGTGTTGTATCAGGTGACGTATAACACAGTCTTGTATAAGGTGACTTATAACAAAAAGTGTTGTATCAGGTTTCTTATAAGAAAGTGTTGTATCATGTGACGTATAGCACAATATTGTATCAGGTGACTTATAACACAGTGTTGTATCAGGTGACTTATAACAACGTGTTGTATCAGGTGACGTATAACACAGTATTGTATAAGGTGACTTATAACACATTGTTGTATCATGTGACTTATAACACAGTGTTGTATCATGTGACTTATAACACAGTGTTGTATCAGGTAGCTTATAACACAGTGTTGTAGCATGTGACTTATAACACTATCATGTGACTTATATGATAAGTGTTGTATCATATGACTTATAACACAGTGTTGTATCAGGTGACTTATAACACAGTGTTGTATCAGGTGACTTATAACACAGTGTTGTATCAGGTGACGTATAACACAGTCTTGTATCAGGTTACTTATAACACAGTCTTGTATCAGGTGACTTATAACAAAGTGTAGTATCAGGCATTGTTGCTGACATAATGCATCACTGGCAATTTCGGATTTGAAAACTACTTTCACTGGCGTTTCATTGGCCTAATGCCATCACGTGACCTACCGAATTACGTCAGTGTGATGACACAACATACATAAATCTGCATTATTTACCGTAAAAACACATTATACAACGTATTCGGTTTAAACTTTGTTTATTTTACAAGTTGACGATTACAAACAGGCGCGAGAGCACGTACACACATGCTTTCGTTGCCACCGATGGAGACGTAAGCATTGTAAAGGTGATCCTTATTCCGTCGCATAAACTGTTACATGTAGCTATTACATGTATATAAACGATTGGAATTTCCTAGCTCGCCTGATAATCTTGATATTGATGGTCTAGTGACATAAGGTCGTAACTGCTATGCTTTAGCATAGCAGTTACGACCTTATGTTACTAGACCATCGATATCAAAAGACACCAACCTGGTATTCTCTATCACAATAAACTAGCATGACATGCTCTATATATTATTGGGAGTTGAGTAATGTTAACACAATACTTAATGCATACGATGGTAGTGTATTTTTATATCCAGATGCCAGTCTTGCACTGATATACTTCATCGGTGAACGTCGGAATTCCTAGTACAGTGGAACCTCTCTAAACCGGACACCAAAAAAACACACGTGATCTTATTTTTGAAGGGTTTCTTGGTCATTTATCTCAGGTCATAATGCCTGTTCATGATCACATAGCACACACACACAGCTATGGCTCAGAACTTTCAAATGCCTGATTTACAGTGAAACATCTCTAAATCTGACACCCTGTGGACCTCCCAGGGTGTCCGGTTTAGAGAGATTTCACTCTATTTCCTCGCCTTACCTAATAAATTAGATATCAAAAGACACTAGCCTGATAGTCTCTATATATTATGTTTTACACTCGTAGTCGCGTAATGTTAACATACTAATGAAACGCACTGCTTTCTCATGGCGCACACATTCTTTGAAATAACGAAATTTAATAAGCCCCAAGTGTTTTAAATTGTAAATGTCATGATGCCATTGTTATCACCAGTGTGGCAGTTGACGTGTAGAGCACTGACACTTCCGTGGTCATTAGCTGAGCTCACGTCAGGCCGTATTATAATCATACGTCACACTAACACTGATTCCTCGTGGTTTCGCCGCCACATTTCCATATTTAAAACAATGCATCCCCAGGCGGCGTCTTTGTTGTAATATACGGAGGCGGATTTGATTTTTCATTACAATATTCAAACAGAAGCCAGCGCAGCCACGGGGATTCGGATTGCCTCGGCTTTCTTTGGTGTATATGGCAACATCAAAGAAAGTCGAAGAAACCCGTTTGCCAGTGCTGCGGTTACATAAGTAAGCGGATATATATTCAAACGGCAATGCCCGCTTCAACACAGCTAAAAATACAAATGTTAAATTCTTATTCAGGGATTTCGCTGGGGAAAATAAAAAAATCGCCACTTCAAGAAATTGGCGATAAAAAATTACAATTTTCGAAAAAAAATCAAATCTTTTTTTTTTCTTTTTTTTTCGAAAATTGTAATTTCTTATCGCCGATTGTTTATTTTTATCGCCAATTGCAAAAGTGGCGATCGCCAGCGGAATCCCTGCTTATTGTGTCAAATCCTTCACAATGAAAGTAGATGATGTTAACACTCACTTGAATCGTCTCGGTGAGACGATTCAAATGGGCGGTAACACCATTTACTGATGCTAAGATGTAAGAAAACTGTGGACAAAATTCCTGCAAACTAAATCGATATTCCATGAATTTGGTTAAAGTGAAATGGTTTATCGTCCCAGCAACAGCTAAAATCACAGAGAGATGGGGAATCGGTTTTAAGTTTCATCCGAAATACCGTTGGATAGAAACACTAAGTATTGTTCACGGTCAGATCGGCATCCACACTGTATGTCGCTGATGTTGCTGTACACAGTTGTTGCTTATCGGATAAAAAAGATAAACTGGCTGACAATAACAAAACACTTTTGTCATGCATATGGCGAGGTTTAAACCCACAACCGTCGGTGTTGAAGCACAACTCTCTACTGATCACTAGCCTATCAAGCCACCCCGAAGTGAGTTAATAGTGTCAATAACTGTATGTAATCACATTTGTCTGTACAGACAGACTGGGCCCGGTTGTTCAAAACATCCGTTAGCTTAACGGACTGTTAAATCCTTAACTGAATGGTTAAAATCTCTGTTTTAACAGAGATTTTAACCATTCAGTTAAGGATTTAACAGTCCGTTAAGCTAACATCCCCTTAACGGACTGCTAAATCCTTAACTGAATGGTTAAAATCTCTGTTTTAACAGAGATTTACGGACTATTAAATCCTTAACTGAATGGTTAAAATCTCTGTTTTAACAGAGATTTTAACCATTCAGTTAATGATTTAACAGTCCGTTAAGCTAACGGATGTTTTGAACAACCGGGCCCTGGTGTATTGGCCAGATTGTAAATTGGTAGGATCAATATAAGGTTTGATCATGTCCAGCCGTGTGCAAACGTTTGCTGTGGCCCGAGGGAACTGTTTGAACCCAAGGCCGCAGGCCGCGGGTTCAAACAGTTCCCTCGGGCCACAGCAAACGTTTGCACACGGCTGTACATGATCAAACGTTATTGTTACATTTCAACAAAAAACTGATGTAATTTGAGCATTATATTCAGTATTTTCAGTACTTTTGTAAATCGTCCCATTCAAGTAGATAATTTTCGGTATTCATATTCCGGGGCCGCGTCATGAACGTCATGAACGTCATTAAGTAGTGACGTCATGAAGGCACTTCCGCGTAGTGACGTCATGAAGACACTTGGTATACACGCGGCCCCGGAATGAGCATTGCCTAAAGCCATATGCAAACAGCACGCGCTATTTGTTAGTTTGCACATATGCAAACAACGGAAACCATGTAACAATATTCACTTGATGGACTGAATGGTGGCGAAACGGACCGGGAATGTCAACCAAGGGATGAAATCATGCAATTTGTGAGGCAGTTGTATGCAATGGTGTTACATTCCGCGCCATCGTAAAATGTTACATGTCCAAATAAGCGCCGGATTCGTGGCGAATTCCCATTCAGTTACATGCAGAATATACCGCATGAACACATTTTCGTCTAGTAAGATAGTTTTAGATTACAAATGCGTTTATGCGATAGCTCAAAGTACAGCTGAGTGGAATCTCGTCAGAAACCTGTGTATTTTTCCGTGTGAAACAGTTTTGTTTACGCCGATGCGCAGTTCAGCACCAGTGCACTCTTTTACTGCTTTGCAAATTTGATTGAGTCTAGTTGGAAAATGATTACAGGTATCTCGAATGATTAGACAGTTATCACAATATTTATCAACATCAGGAAGTTTGACAGGTAGTAGCCATTGCCATTTTGTTGCTAAGATATCGCCCCCGGAGGGACATTAAAATCGGAAAGCAGTAAGGAGACAATTATAATTCTGATGATGCATTTATTGCGTTTATTATTGAAATATAATGAAAGCAGCAACACAAATGTATATACGTTCATGCAAAAATTGCTAATATCGTGTAATTGTGTTGTTCGTAGACAGTTATTTGCGTGATCAATCCGGTATGACCTGCACAACCAGCTTGCACTCCGGTACGATTTTCCAACTATAGACTCAGTCAAATTTGCAAAACAGTAAAATAGTGCATTAGAAATAGATTAACCGCATTGTAAATTTTCTGATATACGCAGCAAATTTCAAAATTACGATAATGTTAACCCTATATTTAAAGACATTCAGAATTAGGAAACGATGAACGCTTTATTTTGATAATTAAAACACAAACTCGTCATATGAATGCAAACACATAGAGAATAGTAGGTTAGTGCCGTGAATGGGAAATAATATCTGGCAAGGCTCAGGAAACGGGATGGGCGAGGCTCTGCCGAGCACATCCTGTTTCCGTGCCGCGCCAGGTAGTTTTCCCATTCACGGCACTAACCTACTATTCTATTTATCCCGTCAACTTTACAAATAGCTTTAAAATGCAAAAAAATAACCCCAGCCGCATCTCCAAATCGTTTTGACAGGATAGCAAAAATGTTTCACGGCACCGTGTTTCACGGCACATACGCACTGTGTTGACGGGATAAAATACAATATGTTATAGATGCAACGGTCTTATAATGGTGATTAGGTGATTGTGACCAGTAGCCTATTTCACCAACATTGCAAAGTATACTTTTCTAGCAAAGTATACTTTCAGGGAGTAATCATTTATTTTTCCCGAAATGCATTATATCATATAGAACTAACCACTACATATATTTGATGATTAAAAGATTATTCGACCATTATCTCTCCATAATTACGTATATTGCATGCATTAATAAAATATCAAAGCCAATTGTCGAAATGATTTTTCTATACCCGAGTTGGACCTGGGTCATACGACGTTGTTCAACGGCCCTGGCTGGACATACGTCAGAGACAGCTGGATTGATTAACACATGCCTATTGTTTACCCTGCAATTTACATTTGAAATGCTTTAATGTCTGTGAGAACAGCTTATCTGATGTCTGGTAAGTCTCGCGGTGCTACATTGTATTTGAGGAAAGCTACAGCTCTAAAGTAGATATTGCAACCATTTGATAGGTCATATGACAAGGTGTGACATTATGCGAGTGTTCCGGCGAGTTATATGTGTTTTATGACTATAACATGTGACTTACCTCATGTGTGGCTGTGACTGGAGAAATGTGGCTTATGATATGTGCGACCAGTGTAGATCCAGATCAGATTGCGCTTCCGCGCGATTAAAATGTTCGTAAGTGCAACTCCAGGATCGTCTGGAAATTTCAATTGATGGATTTACATTTATTGAGCATAGGCTGCACATGCAGCCTATGCTCAATAAATGTAAATCCAATAATTGTTAATGCGAAATTTACAGACTATCATAAATTTGCACTTACGAGCATTTTAGTCGCACGAAGTTTAGTGAAACGACCCTCGGGAGCTGCACCTGTCATTCAATCCGTTCTCCTTTTAAGAAATAGTATATAATTATCAGACTCTCAGGAATAAGCCAGCAGACCAGATGCTAGACTGACCATAAGTCCCATAAGCCCCATATATCCAGTCACAGCCACGTTTCTGGTCAGTGTATGAACCGACCGACTAGCGAAATATTGCAGCCTGACAGGTATCCATGCTGCGTGATACAACCACGCCTGGGGACCGTTTCACTAAACTTCGTACATTTCACATTAACATTGTTTTCTTGTAAATAATTATTGGATTTACATATATTGATCATATGCAGCCTATGCTCAATAAATGCAAATCCATAAATTGAAATTTCCAGACGATCCTCAATTTACACGAAGTTTAGTGAAACGACCCACTGCAAGATTATGATAGCCTGTAAATTGCACATTAACCCTTTCAACCCTAAGGAACGGGAATGGACTGTGCTATGCTAATGTTCCGACCAATCCAATGGTCACAAAATGATTTTCAGATTCGTCCATTTATGAAAACGGGGTATTTGTTGTTCTCAAAAATATGAAAATTACTTTCAAACAGTGCAGATCCTGATGAGACGGCTCGTTACGAGCCGGCTCATCTGGATCTGCACTGTTTGCATAAACCGATATAGCGGGCTTTCGGGTTCAAAGGGTTAACAATGTTTTCTTGTAAATAATTATTGGATGTACAGTTATTGAGCATAGGCTGCATAGGCAGCATATGCTCAATAAATGTAAATCCATCAATTGAAATTTCCAGACGATCCTAAATTTACATTTACGAACATTTTAGTAATACGAAGTTTAGTGAAACGGCCCCCAGATGTTTTACAGATTTACTGGCGAGCATGGCCGATCCGTCAGCCGTGGTCAAAACTGGTATAGACATCATTCATATTCTCTAGTCACAATGCCAGTTATGAAGCCTGGTATGAAGCAAATATTCGGATGTGACTGGATAACTGGGGCGTATGGGTTTTGCGACTAGTACATTTCCTATCAAACAGCACATTACTGCATCCGATAACAACCATTATTATATACGTACTTTCGTACTTTCGCAATGGAACGCAAGACGTCAATATTTCTCCATATTGACGTCTCGTGAGTTCATATTGGTCAATGCCGGAAACACGCTTCACATCGCAAAATAGTTCCTTCTAAATCACCACGAATTTGTTTATTTTAATTATAATTTGTATACTTTTTGAAGCGCATATAAATTGAGAAGGATTTACTGAAATAAAACAGTTTATTTGATTTGTATGTGGACATATGTCACTCGTTCCGATTAAAGTCGCGCATTATTGCACGCTGTAGAACACGTGCATATATCCACATACAAATCAAATAACCTATGCATATTGCTTGTCATGACGGGTGTTTCATTGGTGGAATGGCGAACAGTGCAGATCCTGATCAGACTGTGCGGATGCACAGGCTGATCTGGATCTACACTGGTCGCAAAACCGATAAGCCACATTTCTCCAGTCACAGCCACAGTTGCATGTTCTTTTCTATAACACCATTATTGTTTACCCAGCTCTGTAGTGTAATGGTCTACACGTGTATCGTATGTTAGTGCGAGGTTTGTGCCTTACGGAGTTTCCATTGCTTGTACAGCTGGTATATTAGTTATTGTTACTTTCTCGGTACGATTAGTAACATTATGCCGCTAAGTGACATATAATCGTTATCAGCAGCTGGTTCACGATCCTTGATTACCATACATTGTTGTGAAAAGTGTAGTACAAACGTACATGATGTACGTACATTGTATTTTATAGTACCTATTCTGGAAATGCTTGTGGACTCGATGATATAAATCAATTTTGTTTGTAAACAGTTTGCTTTATTTTACATTACGCAAACACCCTTTATTTGGAATTAATAAATCAGTGAACTAACGTGCCGCGTTACTAGCTTTTCATATTACGTGTTAAAGCTGTGTTTCCGTGGGTTATGAATTTAAAGACAGTGTAAATATGTGCTTATGTCTCTTATATTACTCGTATCATAATAATATCGTCATTAGGAACCAGAATTTCATTGTTTAGGTGAAGCACATGGCTTTATAATAACTATAATCGATTTGTTGTCAGGAAATGATGTTCCCGCACCCTTTTTCAACGCAACCCGCCCCCCCCCCCCCCCCCCGTACACACACACACACACGCGCGCGCGCGCTAACACACACACACACACACACACACACACACACGCCCCCACCACACCGCTCCCATGGCTACGAGTGTGACGGAATGGAATAGGTGGGAGGTTTATCGCGTCAACAAACTGGCGACACGGTGTTTTCGTTTTCATTTCATGACCTTTGGCTGTTGCGGGAACTTCATTTGCGTTTTGGTTCTATGACGCATTCGTTGAATTACTCTATTGTTATAGCAGTATTGTGTATTTATTATATTACATTTACACTGCCCTTAAATTCATAATGGAAACGCCCATTCAACGTATTGCGTTTATATCCCAGTACATTACATTAGCCCCACGCGACGTCGCTCGACGTAGTTGATTCGTCATTCGTCAAAGTCCGGCATCGTCGCTGTTCTATGAATTGCGACAACATGACGTAAAGAAATACGATTCCTAATTTGAATGACGTATTTGGTTATTTACATTTTTGAAACATTCCGAAAAAGCAATGCAAATATAAGAAATAAAACCATGGGCAGTTGCGTTTACTGTATTATGAACAGCATTTGGTCTGTTTAAAGTTTGCGAGGAGTCTCCTTTGACATTTACTGTATTATGAACAACATTTGGTCTGTTTAAAGTTTTCGAGGAGTCTCCTTTGACATTTACTGTATTATGAACAACATTTGGTCTATTTAAAGTTTGCGAGGAGTCTCCTTTGACATTTACTGTATTATGAACAACATTTGGTCTGTTTAAAGTTTGCGAGGAGTCTACTCTTCGGAGACACTTCGCAAACTTTAAACAGACCAAATGTTGTTCATAATACAGTATATGCAACTGGTTTACTGTACTATGAACAGCATTTGATTTGTTTAAAGTTTGCGAGGAGTCTCAAACTTTAAACAGACCAAATGTTGTTCATAATACAGTAAGCGCAACTTCCCATGGTTTTATTCCTTAAGGAGAAACGTAGACTGCTAATCTTCGAGTTCGTGTAGGTACACATTTGTTGATGCTATGCGATTGTCTGCTTTATATGGCATTGTAGTTTACATGGGCACGGCTGTCTCCTTTGGGTATATTGCTTCGATTTCACGTTCCACTGCAGAAGCAGAATTTCATCAGATATTACCTCACTCCATATGATGTGGAAGAACAACAACACATGACGGTGTTCTGTCTGAGACAATGCCAGTCTTGCATAACGATATCGTCGTTTGTTCGGGAGACACTCGGATGAGACTTATGTAGCCTTTCGACCCTGCAATAAATTGTACAGTGGAACCCTCTAAACCGGACACTTGGGAAATATAGATGTTTACCTTAGACGTGTTTCGCTATTGTGTATCTCTGATTACAAAACACTAGAATGTGGAACCTCTCTAAGCTGGACACCCTGGGGAACTCCTGGGCAAATACGAGGTGGAGAATGGGAATAAGGGTCGAACAACGAAACAAATTAGAAACTGGTTCCGAAAACTGTCTAGAGAGCTTAGAAATGATGTAACTAAGAAAGATAGAAGTTAGATTTTGAAAATCGGTCCACAAATTAAAAAATTATTTTTTTAAAAATCTGATTTAGCCCCCATGTTAAATTTCGTTTGTTCGCAATCAAATCAATAGATGATGAAATTTCCTAAAATAAAAAAAAATGGGGAGGGTTATTTTTTTGTTATTGATGAAAAAGTACTTTCATTTTAATAGCTTTAGATGTGGTGTGTTTAATAGCCAAAAGTTGGTCTGCAGCAAAACGTGTAACAGACAGTAGATATCAGTCGTTCATAAATACAAATAAAATATGTGTCATCAGGAACAGCCGCAGAGTTTGCATGTATCTTTCAGGTTTATAAAAAACATTCGTTTTTCGTATTGATGATTTTTCCAGAGGTTGGGTTGGAATGTAGCACTCAGTTCCAGATATTCTGGAACGAAATAGTTTAACAGATTTCATGATGAAAATACACATTTTGTTTTATAATTAAACAACTGATTATGTTTCTTATGTCTCATCAAAATTATACATTGTTACCACTCATCTGAACCGTCTCCACGAGTGGTAACAACATACACTTTCTTTAACACATAAACAAAACAGAACAAATGCTAACATTTGAAAATACATATACAGATTTCTTTTCATAGAACAACTGATTATGTTTCTTACTTCTCATAAAATAATGTACGTTGTTACCACTCATCTGAACCGTCTCGTCGAAACGGTTCAGATGAGTGGTAACAACATACACTTTCATTAACACAAAAATAAAATTAAAAAACCGGTAAAATTCGAATCAGTAAATCATTATCCGGCATTAAATAGGTTAAGTACCGAGCGTAGAGTACCCAAACACTGCTGGTCGTGCTCGATTCTCGTGAGCAGATTCCTCGGTATCGGATTTTCCCTCTGAAGTGGTCGCGACATCTTGGCTGGTCGATGGATTTATAAAAACATCAGTGGCTGCTGGAAGCTGGATTGTTCAATGTAATCAAATCTACCTCGGAAGTCTCTGGGGAGTGAGTGGATAGACGTTAGGCCAACCTTCATCTGTTGCTCTTAGTTAGCGATATTCGGATTATTAGAACTTGCACTCTTGTTATATTTACAAACATACACGCAGGAACTAGATAGTGATACCTAAGGTAAATATTACAATTATATCTATTCCCTTTTAAGCATATTACGACTTAGCTATGTCGTTATACCGACATATAAAACAAGTATATGTGACACTTATCGACTTCCGTATATTTGCATTATGAAAACGGATTATATTTCAGGCCAGGCTCTTGTATATTATATTCGCCTTCATTGTATGGTCGTGTATTGTAGGTACAGTGGGTTCAGCGTGTAAGTGCACACACGAACGAACACGACAGGTTGGTTCCAACATGTCGTGTTCGTTCGTGTGTGCACTTACACGTTGACCCCACTGTAGAGATGTGAATAATTTCGAATGCCTGCATAAAGCAGACACAGACCATAAGCATACGAGTTCTCTATGAAGTCAGGCCCGTACGCAGAGGGGGTGCGACGGGGTGCGTACGCCCCCCCCCCCCCCCAACACTTTCAACACCACAGGCCTGTATAGTGGTATTGGCAAAAAGTGTAGATCCAGATGAGCCGACTCGTGACGAGCCGTCTCATCAGGATCTGCACTTTTTGCAACTAATTTTCATAATTTTGAGAACAAAAACACCCCATGTTCATAAATGGACTAGTCTGAAAATCGTTTTGTGATGATTGGATTGGTTGCAAAATTAACATATCAAAATCCATTCCAGTTACTTAGGGGTGAAAGGGTTAATATACAGAGGTCTGTCCGTGGATGTGCAAACAAATATGTTTAGCCCTCGCGCCGTCGATAATGCACCCCGTAAATTAATTTAAGGGCCTGCAATTGTCCATGTCGTTTACAGAAGACATGACTGGCTTCCGACATAAATACCGACGATATACGACATAGAAGGTAAATCCAGAGCCTTGTCCAGTTTAGTTGCGAACAGTAACTCTTGCACTCTACTCCCGTACCGTTCGGACGGTACGGGAGTAGATTGCAAGAGTTACTGTTCGCAACTAGGCCCAATTTGCAACTACATTGAATTCTCAAATAATATCTATTATAAATCTAGGAGTAATTGTCTCAAAAATACATCGACAAGCTGAGACAAATACACGTTAATTGTATATTTGTATAGTTGATTCTGGGTCATAAGGATTGCTGACAATAGCGAAATGTAACTAGCGTTGCAAAAGGTTAGTTTTGTGGTAATGGTATACTTTAACTAGTTTTAATTAATTTAAATTAGTTAAACTATAGTATATATATATATATAGAATAGAAACTAGCTTCTCTATGTTGTATACTACGATCAGTTCGTAAAGATAGTAAATGTTTGTGTTTCACAAATTATGTGTTCTAGTACAGTTATAGTAGACAGTTTCATGTTTGTTGGATTATTAACCCTTTCAACCCTAAGGAACTGGAATGGACTGTGATATACTAATGTTCCGACCAATTTTGGCTGCGATAATGTAATACATTCAGCATAATAATTCTGCATACTTTTAATCATCAAATATGTGCAGTCGTTAGTTCTATATGACATAATGCATTTCGGGAAAAATAAATGATTACTCCCTTAAAGTATACTTTGCTAGAAAAGTATACTTTGCCATACTTTGCTAGAAAAGTATACTTTGCCATGTTGGTAAAATAGGCTACAGGACATTAATTTTCCACGTGCTTCGAAAATAATCCTTTTATAATTTCGATATTGCATGATTATTATCTGAAGTAAGTGGAAAATCAATTAATCAGAATCTTGTGATCCGTGTCATCACCATCCATTCCAGTATAGTGAGGAAATTTAGATGTCGCGTATGTGGTTCCGAATATTCGAATATATATTCAAATAGCCAATTGAATATTCGAATACCGTAATTTGCCATTCGTTGCCATCCCTGCTAGTAATCCATTAACCACGCATCGACACCTGTGTATTTTAGTAAATGAAAGTAACTGTATGTACTTGAATACATCCGAACTTGATCAAATAAGATGGTGTGTTTAATGGATAGCGGTAATATGTGGTCCACGCATCCTAACACCGTATACTGAACATCTCTAATACATGGTCTGTATCGAGAGTGGGAACTAATGGAAAATACATAGTAAATGCATGGTTAGTGCCGTCGAATATAAAATATATTCGGTTGAGCCTTAGACAGCTTTATTGGGGCGAGCTTTAGCGAGACCCTATAAAGTTGTCGGGGCGAAACCGAACGTATTTTATATTCGACGGTACTAATCATGTATTTAATTTATACCGCATACCAAACTTAATCGTTTGAACGTGCGTGACGTCATGTTTGACGTCATTCCCTCGCCATACATCACAAATCTAGCGACGTCATTCAAAGCAAAATGGCGGCGTCCACGCTAGGTAGATTCGGTATTTTATCTGATTAAATCTCAGATTTATTTACGACGAGCTTCAATATTGGCTGGTTTTAGACTACACAGTTGTCATAATAAGCATTGCAATCGTAATTGACATATCCATGTCGTTGGTTACGTCGCATATACCTGTGAAAATGGACAAAATTCAACTGAACAGACAGCGATTTAGATTTTGTAATTCGCCGCCATCTTGAATTTGCTGTTGAGATTGATCAATCAGAGGCCGCGATTAGGGGTCAAAAGTGAAAAAATAAAGGCAAAACGGCACTTCATGTATATTAGGCTACTTCAGGTATATTAGGTTCCTTCCGATATAAACAGCATTTATTCAACCCCCTATATTATGCTACATGGAGCAATGGTTGCTGTACAAATAGAGAATAGTAGGTTAGTGCCGTGAATGGGAAAAACTATCTGGCAATGCTTAGGAAACGGGATGAGCGAGGTTCTGCCGAGCACATCCCGTTTCCGTGCCGCGACAGATATTGTTTCCCATTCACGGCACTAACCTACTATTCAATTTATCCCGTCAACACCTACAAATAGCTTTAAAATGCAATAAAAATAACCCCAGCCACCGTACATATTCATACGCAGTGATTAGGTAGTCTGGAGTGAGGTAATATCTGATAAAAATACAGAGAATAAATAGTAATGTCCGTTAACATTTTAAGGAAACACGGTTATCGCACCTGATATTAGTGTGGAAATTTTTATTCCGATTAATGTATAATAATGCCAATGGTAATGGTGAATGAATGTTTATGTTGCCATAAAATGTCTCAGATTATGCTTCTGATACAAAGAACAGTTTCAGTGGACATGTACCTTTAAGGATTTACTACCCTTTATCTGCGGACACCTTCATATGACAAAACTGCTCAATTAAATGGTTTCAAATTAGCCCAACAGTACTAAAATATTATACAACGTGATATATAGACTGAGGGATGTTCCACGCGTTCATGACTGACAAAATAAAAATACTGTGTTTTTTTCTGCATATTTTCTTAAATAAAATATAAATACATCACTTGAAATGTCCATATGATCCGAAATTTGCACTTACGGACATTTTAGTGAAACAGTCCCCCTGTTTCACACATTCTAGGCATCATCGGTATATGAGTATTAGTGCCTTGAAGAACACTGAACCTGATACACTCATTTAGCCTACTTTGCGTCGTTAGCATTAAAACATGAATCAGTGATATCTTTGGAACTGGATGAACACCAATAGAGCACGTACACCCGCTCCAGACAGCGTGTGTTCACAGGGTGATCTGAATTGGCACATGTCTGATTGATAATTAACACCATATTCACATGACATGACAGAAAGACGGTAACATTGACAATGGTTGTCATTATCCCCATAGACACCGGATTACTATTGTAATCAATGGTATGTTAACGTAATATATACTGACCCTATGTTGAACTGTCAATTTGAACGTGGCTCGGAGTAGTCATGAACACTAATTAACGTTCGTGTTCTGTTGCCCGGTTAACGCAATTGGTAACGGGCGCGCTTCCCACCTACAGTGGGGTCAGCGTGTAAGTGCACACACGAACGAACACGACAGGTTGGAACCAACCTGTCGTGTTCGTTCGTGTTCGTTCGTGTGTGGGGGGGGGGGGGGGGGTGTGCGTTATCGACGGCGCGAATAGCTAAACAATGTTTTTGCATATCCACGGAAAGACCTCGGCAGATTAACCCTGCCACCCCTATGTAACTCGAATGGATTTTGATATGTTAATTTTGCAACCAATCCAATCATCACACAATGATTTTCAGACCAGTCCATTTATGAACATGGGGTGTTTTGTTCTCAAAATTATGAAAAATACTTGCAAAATGTGCAGATTCTGATGAGACGGCTCGTCACGAGCCGGCTCATCTGGATCTACACTTTTTGCCAATACCACTATACAGGCTTGTGGTGTTGAAATGGTTAAGGGGTGCGTACGCACCCATCCCACCCTCTCTGCGAACTGCATGGACTGGAACTGATAATATGCAGCAGTGAATTGCGACGCTTCGACTTTCAATAATGGTTCCCGCGAACTATGACTGTTTAGCTGCGAGCCGCAGCTTATGTAACCGGTTCTCAAAATACAGTCAGATATCACGGCGCTGTTTTTTCTTGTGGCGCGTATGTATACATCTTGTATCTACGTCATTGTTAACGACTCGTTTTATGCTATTTTGCATTTCACATTTATTAGAATGTATATCTTTGGTACATAATTAATTGAAGAAAAACCAATGGAACCTCAGATTTAGCCGTTCATTTTCCACAAATAAAAAAGACTATTTTGGTCGCGCATTAATGGTGTGTAAACCCGAATCACACCTGTCTGTTTTTTAGTGACAACCCGAATCACACCTGTCTGGATTTTTTCATTCACAACTACGGCGTGTACAAATTTACATAAAACAACAATATAACCACAGGTCTTTGAAGAGTGAATCCGGATATGGAATTAACACCCTTATCGCATCGCCGTATTTCGCCGATATTGATTTCGAAAATCAGTCATATTTTCCTTAAATGATGTCGAAAATTGATACAAATTTCAGAACTCATGCGGAATTGAATATACGATGCTCTTGGTTGGGATAGGCTGGTTGTTATCTTTTGTAGGGACCTTTGTCACATCGTGGCAGATTATCTTACGCTTAGCAATCATGTTGATCCGTCTGTTCTTGTTACTATATCAGTGCAAAGTGGTTCCATTTATTAAAACATTTTGTTGCTGCACTTACTATGGGCTGTACTGGCTATAGTAATTTGCATCTTAATATGCATCCATTTATCTCTGCTGCAAACACCGACTGAACAAATGATTTGCTGATGATATGTGTATTACACAAGTGGAACAATATTACATTCCTCTAGTTAATTACATGTTATTTCTTATGAAGATGTGTATGTAATGCATACATTACTGGATTCTTCCTGTTTCTATACAGCTCCTTCCCCTCTACACATACAAAATATGTCGAGTGTTATACAGTTTCCCATAAACACCATTTACTACAATTACTCTATTTGAAATAGTTAAAGGAGAATATACTAAAACACTGTTTACCACCCATTTCTTTTGGGCTCGCAGCTCAGTACTTTCAGTACTTTGATTTTGATAACTCTTCATTTTACATGTACGTTTTTGTTTTGTGTAAATGAACGCTTATACATTGTTGTGATTCACGGTAGCGTGTTGGGAGAAATATCTAGGATTGTCTGAATTGCTTGAGAGCGACTATCATCATTTATCATCAGTTTTGCAGGTGTAAATGGCAAATACCGAAATACCTATTATATCGTTTGCGACCAACACAGTGCCAGATCAGCTTGCGCACCCGTCAGTCAGTCACAGCAATAACTGTACTACTGTATGTTCAACAATTATGCAAACACCAGGAACCCACTTTTCCGACGTTTCAGCACAAGGAATTAGTTTTTACTGAACGCCAAGTGGCATCCATTTTATATTTCACTAACAAAATGGTTGCCACTTAGCGTTCAGTAGAAATTAATTCCTTGATAAAGGCCTTGTGCCGAAACGTCGGAAAAGTGGGTTCCTGGTTTTTTGCAGAATTGTTGAACATATTGTATTATTGCGGAAAGTGTACGACTGTAGTCAGCAACGAAAATCGATTTAAAAACACTTGCAATGCCGAATTAAAGTTTGTCGTCTGCTGTTTTTCCTTAATTTCCATTTGTGTAAACATAAACATAGTTTGGCAGCAATTTAGTCTCGAGTGCTGACAACCATGTTTTATTGAGGAAAAAGACAAAGAAAATGAAACAACAGCAGACAATTTTCCCCGCGTTGTAAGGAATACCGCGATTGTATGACTGTACAGGAGTCCATGTAATGTACCAGGGACTCCACTTGCAGAAACGAAGTAAGAGTAAGGTATATATCTTGTCAGCGATATGCGAAATTACCTTATGGCATTTGTGAGAAATGTAGGTACTGATGTTTCTGCACACTTTCTTACGTCAGAATCATTTTGTTGACGATGGTACGCATGCTTGATTTCCTGAATTGCGAACAGCGTAGGCCCGGATCCGAACCTACGCTGCTCGCACATATCTTAAGGCAGGCACCATTTCCCAACCGGCGGCCTAATAAATAATACTAACTTCGTTGGAATAATGCTATAATTGAGCATAGTGATATAAAAATTACGGCGTTCGATCGTGAGGTGAGGCCGTCATTAGCTCGATCTCGCTGTATCAGACCTGTATAATAGTAGTAATTTGTCTCTCTAGCTCGGTACACCCAATCCGCCTATCTACAAGGCAACGAGGCTTCGTTAGCCACCAGCCTTTGTATTCAACCGCATTTGTTTGTCTTACTTTAATATTGAAGTAGTCCTTTTTGTATTTGTAGCAAGTTGGCAGTGTATTTCGTGCTATACCTGTGCAGCCTGAACAGGTGTGGTAGCAATCATATGATAATGTTCAAATAAAAGGGCATGGTCTTGGAGAGTCACATGAAAATATATATGTGGGTGTGACTGGAGAAACGGGAATGTTATATTATGCGACCAGTGTTGATCCAGATCAGCCTGTGCATCCGCACAGTCTGATCAGGATCAGCACTGTTCGCCATTCCATTAATGAACCATGATGCACCCGCCATGTTTCCAACAAGCAATGTAGATAGTTATCAGGCTACACGAGTCTGCTCATGAATTCGACCAGGAGCTGTACTGGTCACAAATGTCATAAGCCCCCTTTCCCAAAAAAATCCCAAGGATTTCAGAGATCCAATAAAGCACAATGGTGATTTATGTCGTCAACCCGGCACAAAGTTCCCTCCACAACCAGCAGGGTACGGTCCCCCAAGAACAAGCAACACTATACAAAGGTAGCAAAATACAGTCTAACCCGGACACCAAGAAAACATCTGTGATCATATTTTTGATGACTTTCTTGGTCATTTCTTTCAGGTGACGATGATCGCATTGCACACAGCTATGACTCAAAATGATCAAATGCCTGATTTACAGTGAAACCTCTCTAAACCGGACATCCTGGAAGGTCCCCAGGGTGCCCGGTTTAGAGAGGTTCCACTGTAGTACAAACGCAACAGAAGCCCACAATACAGTATCCCTAAATAATCACTAAGGACATGATGATCCTACGTAGAGTCTGGTCGAACTGTGATTACAGCAGTTATATAATACAGCTTGATCGGAGAACATGGTGACAGGTCTTACGATATAGAATATCCAACCCATAATGAAAAGTCATGCAGAGCATGATGTTATTAGCCGATCAAATCAGGGTAAAGTGCATCGAACATATGTAGGTGACTCTGGTAACATTGTCAATGGTAAACTATTTTCGACCACAGTTCTGTACCCAGCGTTGACATTTTTCTCGATTTTGTGCAGGTTTTGGAAACCCGTTCCCAAATCCATCCAATAGCAGCAATGCCATAGCAGCAATGTTTTGTTGTCACCATTATGTTGCGAAATATTCCAGCGTAACACCTGTACTGTATGCTCTATTTATCTACAAATTACACTCCGCAATACACAAAGTTGTAGTCACTGTGTGTTTGTCCGAATTCTATGGCAGCACGCGAGTGGGCGGAGCTACCAGGGCTATATATATCTAGCGGTTACAGTGTCATCTAAAAATAGACGCAAGCTCCTGCGTATTCAGGCACATGCCCAGATTGGCCTAATGTGCCCCATCCGTGATTTTTTGCGCGATGTCGGGCGCAAGACAATCAATAATTTGCGGCATTGACAATAATTAAGGGGGATTGCCGCAATCGCGCGTGCTGGATGCATCCCTGCCATCCCTGCATGATACGTAAACAAATCAAAGTTGGCTATGAAGGGCAATTCTTCGTTTTGATTGGTGGAAAATTTTGTGAATATTAACTAGCGTCAAATGACGCGCATACGCGATCCAATGGGATAAACCCGAGATGCTGGGATAAACCCGAAAATGCTGGGGTTGCTAGTAAGGAGATTTTGAGCAGAGGTCGATTATAAATTAGCCGAATAAACACATTTTACGCGATTATACGTGGCTGAAACTTGTTCTGTTTAATAAATAAAAGCTTTAAATTAGCCCAATAATCGGCGTATGTTGGCGTATATGGCTATTAGAGCCAACTATGGACTTCAACAACAATAACTTCCGGGTTAAATTTCTTCCGGCGTTCAGCTCATTACGTATTCAAAATTGTGTTATTTGGCTATAAGTAAAGTTTTAAACGGAGATAATTGCCAAAAATGCAAACTTTATCGGTTGATGCAATTTGGAAGTGATACAGAAAAATTCAGAATTCGATGGATAACCAATATATTAGCCGATCTATAAATAGATCGGCTAATAATAAACCTGTATCAATTTTGTGTCAATGAGATCAGAAATTATAGTGATTCATTGAAAGCTGCCACATTATATCTTGTTATTGAGTGCGTATACCTTATGGGGATGACGAAGATTATTCTGAATGCAGCGTTCGATTGCAAACGCACCCAATAACATTCCATTTACATTCTAGCTGTTCATGCGTATGTAAATAATGACGCTCCATGGCTTGCATCAGTAATGACTCCTCATTAATACCGACGACGTTCATTAATGGACACATTCAGGCAAATACGTGTATTACTGTCTGTTCAACGTTTTGCTGCCGACGAACGTTATGCTATTAAACACATTAAATCAAACAAATATTTAAAAGTAAGTACTGTTTTATCAATAAGCAAAAAGTCACCCTCCCTAAAAAAATTATTTGATGAAATTCCATCAAATATTGATTTTATTGCGAAAAAACGATTTTCCCTTGGGAATTTAACATGGGGGCTAAAAATACATTTATTTTAAATATTTATTTTATTTGTGGACCGATTTTCAAAAATCTAACTTTTGTTTTCTTAGTTACATAATTTTCAAGCTATCTCGCCAGATTTCGGAGTCAATTTCTAAAAAAATCGTTTTTTTATCCTTCAGGATCAACAAACGAAAAGTTTTGGAAATTGACTCCCCATGTTAAATTCCCATAGGAAAATCGTTTTTTCGCAATAAAATCAAGATTTGATGGAATTTCATAAAATAATTTTTTTCGGGGAGGGTGACTTTTTTTGTTATTGATGAAAAAGTACTTACTTTTAAAATATTTTTAGAGTTAATGTGTTTAATTGCCAAATGTTCGTCGGCAACAAAACAAACAGACAGTACTAGTACATGTAAGGAGCTCTTCCATAAATGGACCACCTCCGGTTCAGATAAGGACCTACAGTGAAACCTCTCTAAACCGAACACCCTGGGAGGTCCCAGGGTGTCCGGCTTAGAGAGGTTTCACTCTACATTAGGCATTTGATCATTCTGAGCCGTAGTTGTGTGCTATGCGATCGCGAACGGACATTATCGCATGAGATAAATGACCAAGAAACTCATCAACAATAAGATCACAGCAGGCCCGTACGCAGGGGGGGGGGGGGGGGGGGGGGGGGGGGGGGGGGGGGGGGGGGGGGGGGGGGGGGGGGGGGGGGGGGGGGGTGGGGGGGGGGGGGGGGGGGTGGGGGGGGGGGGGGGGGGGGGGGGGGGTGGGGGGGGGGGGGGGGGGGGGGGGGGGGGGGGGGGGGGGGGGGTGCGACCCCCTAAATTCGCCGAGGTCCGCTATTTTTCAAACAGTAATCTCAACAAATCTTGAAATGAATTTAAATGACATAAAATGCAGGAGAGTGCATTTCAGGCAATCTAGGTTTAACAAAATTCAGGGGGGTGCGTCAGGGGCGAGCCCCATGTAGTGGCGCGAGTACGCTAGGGGGGTACCGGACACTCGCGCCACTACATGGGGCTCGCCCCTGACGCACCCCCCTGATGCACCCCCAATAGAAAATCCTGCGTACGGGCCTGCACAGGTGTTTTCTTGGTGTCCGGTTTAGAGGGGTTCCACTGTACACTGTTTGATAGCAGCGTGACGGGTGTCACTTACTGAATGGCGAATACTGCGCAGACCCCGGTCAGACTGCGTGGATGCGCAAGATGATCTGGGTCTTCTCTGGGCATAAAGACCATCAGTCACATGTTTCCAGTTATAGCCAGATTTTAATTAACACTGCGCTGTCTTGGATTGGTTCAGAAAACTCAAATTATCAAGATGCATGCGAGTACTAGTTAATAAAGAACTCAGCTGCAGGTCTCAAACTCAATAAACGACATTTTCTGAAGAGTTACATGCGAGTGGTGCCAACAGAGACCAGGGGCCGGTTTCACTAAACTTCGTACGACTAAGATGTTTGTGAGTGCAAATGTAGGATCGTCTGGGAATTTCAGTTCATGGATTTACATTTATTGAACATAGGCTGCATACTCAATAAATGTAAATCCAATAATTGTTTTCAAGTGTTAATGTGAAATTTACAGACTATGACAATGTTGCACTTAAAAAAACATTTTAGTCGTACGAAGTTTAGTGAAACGGCCCCCTGGGGCCCGTTTCACTAAACGTCGTACGACTAAGAGGTTCGTAAGTGCAAAGGTCTAGATCTTTCAACGATACACGTGGTATGTTGTAGATGACCAGTGTTCCTAAGACAACAACTTGCCCCTGTAACATGCCAAAAACCTCTCTAAACTGAATAAGTATGTAGAAACCACCAGTGTATCCAAATTATTGACTTTTAAGTGCTTTAACTGAAATGGAAATGTCTGATAACGGTTGCAACAATATATAAACATGTCGTGCGGTGATAATATACCCGAGTTGCGATGGAACCTCTCTCTATAACAGTGCTATGTCATAATGGTATGCACCATTGTTCACGTTTCCATCGCCGTTCAAGTGTTGAACTGGCAATCCAATGTTGTAAGCATTTGTGGCCCGCCAGTACTTCGCAAGTACATCACACCGCCCTCGAATATGCAATTCTGAAAATTTAGTGGGTTTTTAACAGCACAAAATCGTACACAGACAAACGTATATTATACGATGTATATGTACTATGATATGTTTATACGATAGTGAGGTCATGGTATATTTACTCAGTTCTGAAATGCCAAATCTACATAAACTTTAATACTTAATGCTAGTTCTAAATATAGAGAATAGTAGGTTAGTGCCGTGAATGGGAAAAAAATATCTGGCAAGGCTTAGGAAACGGGATGGGCGAGGCTCTGCCGAGCACATCCCGTGTCCGAGCCGCGCCAGATATTTTTCCCATTCACGGCACTAACCTACTATTCTATTTATCCCGTCAACACCTACAAATGGCTTTAAAATGCCAAAAAAAGTAACCCCAGTCACCGCATATATTCATACGCGGTGATTAGGTCGTATTGACAGGATATCAAAAAAAATTCACGGCACCGTGTTTCACGGCACATGCGCACTGTGTTGACGGGATAAAACTCGCATTAAATATTTAGAGCTAGCTGCAAATCATTTGAAGAGCTGTCTAAACCATTTGGAGCTATCTCTAAATACATTTATTTAGAGCTAGCAATACTTATTTGAGTGTATGTCGATTTGGCGTTCCAGGAACGCCAAATCGACATAAAGTCAAATAAGTAATGCTGGCTCTAAATATTCAATGGTAGCTCTGTTCCATACAGTTCCGATATGCCAAGTATGATTTGTTCTACATGACCATGTAATTTGAACAGGATGGGTTTTATAAATTGGATTATGGAGATCCGTGTAGCCCGTTTCTCTGTGTAATTGCTTGCCTCAAGTATTAACTATAATTGAATAAGAACTTACAAATGACGTCATTGGCTGAGAAAACCCGATCTTACATGGCGTCTGTAACCAATGTGACCCCAGACCAGCCACATCGGCGCCATCGCGGTGGGTCATTCAGTCATTACGGCACTGCCAATATGGTACTGGGGACCGTTTCACTAAACTGAAATGTTCGTAAGTGCAAAATTATGATAGTCTTTAAGTTTCATATTAGCAATGTTTTCATGTAAACAATTACTGGATTTACATTTATTGGTGATAGACTTAATATACATGTAAATTCATCAATTGAACTTTCCAGACGATCCTAAATCCGCATTTTGTCGTATGAAGTTTAGTGAAACGGGCCCCCGATAACTAAGATTTGGTTTTGAATGGAGAACTGGGGCTTATGCGTTTTGTGACCAGTGCAGATCCTGGGGCCCGTTTCACTAAACTTCTTACGACTAAAATGTTCGTTAGTGCAAATTTAAGATCTTCTGTAAATTTCAATTGATGGATGTACATTTATTGAGCATAGGCTGCATATGCAGCCTATGCTCAATAAATGTAAATCCATTAATTATTTACAAGAAAAGATTGTTAATGTGAAATTTACAGACTATCATAAATTTGCACTTACGAATATTTTAGTCGTACGAAGTTTAGTGAAACGGCCCCGACATCAGCCTGTGCATTCACACAGTCTGATATGGATCTGCAATGTTTCCAGTTCACCAATGAAACACCCGCCATGCTTATAATAAGGAATATAAATCATTATCAGGATAGAGGCGCATGCTAATTGAGCAGGATATTCACTGATCACAAACCCCATAAGAACCATTGCTCCAGTCACAGCCACAAACACAGTGGAACCCCTCTAAACCGGACACTCTGTAAATATAGATGGTTATTACCTTAGATGTGTTACGCTGTTGTGTAACTCTGATTACAATGACTTTTCATGATTGCAAAACACTAGAATGTGTCACGAAGTGCTCACATGCCTGATTTACAGTGGAACATCTCCAAACCGGGCACCCTGGAGGCCTCCCATGGTTTCCGGTTTGGAGAGGTGCCACTGTACTCAACAACATAGCCGTGAATGTGCCAGCCATCGTGGTATTCGCTGGTACAACCCGCTAACGTGCCATGTATGCCAGTCGGTGGCCTGGATTTCCCAGAAACGGATCCTAAGCATGATAATTATTCAGGGAATTATGGAAAGTGCCCGAGAAAACACAATTGATCGTGTTCTGTGTCATCAATTTCTCGCTCTAATCGTGAAATGTCACTTAACGAATGCATATTGCCTCAGCAGTTCATATAATGAATATAAACAGAAGTCGATTATGTCCTGAAATCATCCCGTCTAGTTTAGCCTTCGCGTTGTGACATCGTATTCATTGATTATTACATAACCTGGGGACCATTTCACGGTATCCATGCTGTACTGTGTCAGTGTGCCGTATTTAATAGTATTGATAGATTAACAATATTCGCTGTTTCTAGTGATTAATTTGCGATTGGCGATTATTTGTTGTGGGGTACCTGTTGTAGTCGCTTTATTTGTCTTACTTTGTATTTACTTTATCTTCAAGGTACACCTTGCATGACTTGATATGACGCCAAGTATAAGAACTGTCTGGCGGCTGACAAAAAGCAACGTTCGCAAGCAGTGTAGACCCATATCTATCAGCCTACACACCAGTTCAGTCTGATCATCAGACGATATTCCGCCGAACAAACACCGTGTATGCATTTCTATAACAGTTTTTGTTCTATCTGTGTTCGTATCACCACACATGATGATCAGGATCTATATTGACCACCTATGTTGTATGGTCACTTTTATCAGATGCTGGCCCAGCTATCGTCTTATGTGTCCCCTTATAGATACAATAAGACACGGTACCGGTCAGTCACCGGACAGATAGGACCGTTTTATTAGTCGGTGGCCCCCAAGTATCGTCGTCGACGATACTTAGGCCACCGGATGATAAAATGGCCCGATAGGCCAGGTGACTGACCGTCTCCATTTGCTCTGTCAGCACATTTATCCCGCCGCGGGACTAGCATAGCGATATTCTCTAACCTAGTTTCACTCCGTTTAATTTACTGTGAACATTTGCATACCAATAGCATTGGCCTGTAATTGAGGAGATAGAGCGAAATCTTTTGAACGCAATTCTGTCACATGGAATTTGTCTCTCCTTTGGTGGAAGCCAGGTTGATAAAGTTGTTTCCCGACTGGCTAACTTCTTGTGATGTTCGCCACTGCATATAGTGTGCTTTATGAGTGTAATAACACGGTGTATCGTAATGCATTAGCGTAATAACACGGTGTATCGTAATAAATTAGTGTAATAAATATTAATTATGCAATAGCAAGATGTCCATGATAATCACCGAACATGTATCTGGAAAACTGCATGTGGCAAGTGTGGTGATATTGCATATGTTCATTTGTGTCATACGTTTATCAGTAAGATACTGCATCCCTCGAATGTCTTAAGAAATATAACTCACTGTCACAGAAATTAATTTTAACTCTGAGTTGCATATAGGACCAGTTATCTATATATAGAGCCCATGGCCAGATATAATTATGCCCCGCGTTGTTGATGCTGGGATTCCAATGTCGGAGTGCTAACAAGACTCGCAGACAAATTGCGTATCGATCCTGACTGAAGTTTCAACACTGACAAGTGTGTCTTATATGCGGTCACGGGCGTGATTGTGGGCAATATTCACGAAAAACGTTCTTGAAAATTGACGAAAATAACCTAATACAAATGCGAATTTTCGAAAATGTATAACATTATGAATTGTTCACATGCCTAGTTCAGGCAAATACCACACATATTAAAATTGCTTACTATCTCGTGGCTCTGCCTATGCGTGGGTGTGGCTGGAAATGGGGCTTATCGCATTTGTGACCAGTGTAGCTTCTAGCGCAGTCATCTATAGAAATTTACTAAATTAATACTGTTTTTTAGCTGACACATGTTTCACTGGCTGCATAGCGAACAGTGCAGACCC
Organism: Conchocele bisecta; assembly: GCA_029237695.1. Lineage (NCBI taxonomy): Eukaryota > Metazoa > Mollusca > Bivalvia > Lucinida > Thyasiridae > Conchocele > Conchocele bisecta. Next base: position 69,685,538 of record CM055267.1, read on the forward strand.
AGACCAAACTGCGCGGATGCGCAGTCTGATCTGGGTCTACACTGTTCGCAATGGCCATCAATCCCCATTTATCCAGTCACACTCACAAATAGTATTATATATTATCCCCGAAGATACACAAACTACACTGAAGAATGCCCGCATTTGGAATCAGTTTCCAGGGTTTCGTCAATTCCATCCCCGCTTACAAAGAAAGTCCCGGCTATATTTTAACCACGTCATTTATTCCTTGCGTTCAATCCCGCTTACGAATAAAATCGCGAGTGCATTTCAACAATTTCATTATACTTCGTGTGAGGCTAAGCCTGTCTGTTATCGAATTGTACAACACGTTGCGTTTGAGCATAGTATTTACGAACATGTTCACAACTGTGAGAAGCTTAAAGGTACATGCCCACTCAGTAGGCACGACATGTTCTTTATAGGAATGAAATAAGTGTATACTTGTGTCACTATTCCACCTGTTCTAAAGATCTGACCAGGGTATGCACCGTTCGCAATGCCCGCTATACAAATATAATCATTTAGTAATATTTAGTTCACTGATAGTGACTCGCGGTGGTATCAGGCTATTTTCATATGCAAATGAGGCATGATATATATTAATTATTTATACTATTAATTAAATGCGTCACCTGAAAAAATAATGTTTTCGACAGATTATAAAGTATGATCACTGCACATCAAAAAATAAATACAGAGAATACATAGTAATATCTGTTAACCTTTTAAGGAAAAACGGTTATCGCCCCTGATATCAGTGTGGACATTTACGTCTGATATGAAATGTATAATAATGCCAGATGCGTGGGGTAATGGTGAATAAATGTTTATTTTGCCAGAAAATGTCTCAGATGATGTCTCTGATATAAATAGTTGTTTGTGCCTACTGTGTGGGCATGTACATTGAATATTACCTACAAGGCGGCTATAACTACATCTAATACGAAATAGAATAATCCCAATACAAGGTAACATACTTACGCAATCCATTTATATTTTAGACACCTGAGGTCCGTTTCACTAAACTTCGTACGACTAAATTGTTCGTAAGTGCAAATTTAGTATCATCTGAAAATTTCAATTCATGGATTTACATTTATTGATCAATAAATGTAAATCCAATAATTGTAAATAAAATATTGTTAATGTGAAATTAACAGGCCATCATAATTTTGCACTTACGAACATTTTAGTCGTACGAAGTTTAATGAAACGGCCCTCTGACCTGTACAGAAACATACGTTTTCATATTTACCCAGTCTATGACGTCAATGTATGTCCTGTTCCTCAGACAACATTATAAGTCGAGTTTTAGTTGTTTAATTTCCATACATAGTCATGTATAAACAGAGTCAATGTACAATTAACATACAGTGGAACCTCTCTAAACCGCACATCAAGTAAACACCTGTGATCTTATTTATGAGGAGTTTCTTGATCATTTATCTCATGTCATACTGTCTGTTCGTGATCGCATAGCGCACAACCATGCTTCAGACTGATCAAATGCCTGATTTACAGTGAAAATTATCTAAGCCGGATGTCCGGTTTATGAAGGTTTCACTGTATATGCACATATACGCAGAAATAATTCCAGCACAAAAATATTTATACAATTCCCTAACATTTGATTGGTCCGTTGCAAGTTTCTGTCCAAAATGCATATCCCAGTAAACTCCATGCCGAACTACTTTCCGTAACCGTCAGGCGCAGCTAAAATAATTCGTAAGAAAACGGAAAATAAACACATTTTCTTGATGAATTTATTTAAAATGCTGGAATTATAAGGAATGAATGGCCTTTTTTGTGGAATTTATCGGGGATATAAACTTGGAAAAGTCGCGGGAATACTGGACGAAGGCCGGAAGGCCTCGTCCAGTATTCCCGCGACTTTTCCAAAAAGGCCATTCATTCCTATCATGAAAGTACATGTACCTATGTTCGTGCAGTTTCACCAGTTGTGTTAGATTGCCTAGGACTACACTGTGCATATAAAACGTAAGCTTTGACAATTTATACAGATATTTTACTTCTTTAGCTTTTTTCACAAGTTGGTATTTTGTGATAAGGTTTTCAAAAACATCTTTTCTTTTATAATCGCAGTGTCTGTTTACACTTACAGACTATCATATGTTCGCACTTACGAACATTATAGTCGTACGAAGTTTAGTTGAAACGACCCCAGTTTTGCAATAGGGAGTTAATTCCAGATTTTCTTTTCAAATTGGCATAAATACTTTCAGGTACATGCGCATGCGCGTAACTGTATTTGTGGCTGTTCCATGTCGGCTTTAATTGTCCGTTGTCAGACCATTGTCTACCATGGTAACCCGTAGATACGCATGTACGTCATAGCTACATGTAGCCTCTTTCGACACATTGTGCTAATGGAGATGTGACACAGATTAGCTCCTCATCAGCTATCACACTAATGCAGCATGCATTTACAGTGAAACCTCTCTAAAGCGGACACCCTGGGAGGTCCCCATGGTGTCCGGTTTATAGAGGTTTCACTATAACACAGGCATATGACCATTCTGAGACATACTGACGTCGTTTGCAATCTTGAACATGCATTATTATCTGAGATGCGTTACCAATAAATCTCTCAAAAGGAGAGCACATATATTTGCTTGGTGTCCGGTTTAGAGAGGTTCCTGTAATATGCATCTAAGTGATCAAATACCATTGCGAACGGTGCATACCCTGGTCAGACCTATTTTCTCGTTGCAAGCCTTAATTGGACACATTTGGCTTATTGCTTTTGCGACCAGTGTAGATCCATATCAGTCTGTGCATCCGCACAGTCTGATCAGTATCTGTAATGGTCGCCAGTTCATCGATCAAACGCCCGGCTAACTTCTAACTAGCAATACAGATCTTTATCAGGCTGCAGTAGTGTGTTATTTGATTAGGAGCTACATTGGTCAAATATCCCATAAACGCAATTTCTCCAGTCGCAGCCACATATGTGGCCGGAAAACTAAATCCCATGTGATACGCATAATATAATAATCTCACTAATGAACAATGGCGGCGCTACATGGAGCTGACCACATATGGCCATTAAGATGACAAAGAACAGCACTTCAGACGAACCTGGAAGTGCGTTGACGCGTGGAATAAATCGTCGCTATTTTGGAAAGACACTTGTCCCGGAAACCACACACCATTTCCGTGGACAACAACTATCTGTAAATGCAACACGGTCGCGCTGCTTCATCAACCTGCTTAAAGGAGCCAGTAGGCAGGGTATGGTTGAACATGAAATAGATTTAAACAAATTTGTAAATGAATATGTCTGGGGCCCGTCTGGAAATTTCAATTGATGGATTTACATTTATTGAGCATAGGCTGCAGCCTATGCTCAATTAATGTATATCCAATAATTGTTTACAAGAAAACGTTGTTAATGTGAAATTTACAGACTATCATAATGTTGCACTTACGAACAGTTTAGTAGTACGAAGTTTAGTGAAACGCCCCCCTGGTCTGAAAATGTGTATATGCATACATGGTGTATTAATTACATACAGTACCTTTTTAATGAATCACACCATGTAATGTTTTACATAAGGAGATGAGCGATATAACCTGAACAATATTTATACAATTTAAGATATTCTTCGTAAATGATGTCGAAACTTGGCGAAATATTCTGAGCAAACGCGGTATGAAAATGTCGTCAACTAAACGTCATTTCCAGAAAATATGACAGTTTCTGTAAATAGTTCTCATAAAACATCCTCGGTACAAAATCACATGACTTGTCTGAAATAAAAAGTGTCACATTCAACGCCGACATTAAGATAACAAGGAATAGCACGAACCCGGATGTGCATTGCCGCGTGGAATAAATCTTCGCTATTTTAGGAAGACACTTGTCCCGGAAGCCACACACAATTTCCGTGGACAACAACTATCTGTAAGTGCAACACGGTACGCTGCTCCATCAACCTGATTCAAGGGGCCAGTAGGCAGCGTATGGTTGAGCATCGTCCGGGTAATGAAATATATTTAAACTACAGTGGAACCTCTCTAAACTGGACACCAAAAACATCTGTGATCTTATTTATGAGGAATTACTTAGTCATTTATCTCAGGTGGAATTGTCTGTTTGTGATCGCATAGCACACAACCATGGCCCAGAATCATCAAATGCCTGATTTACAGTGAAACCTCTCTAATCCGGACACCCTGGGGCCTCCCAGGGTGTCCGGTTTAGAGAGGTTTCACTGTATTTTAATAATTGTAATATAATTTTAAATGAATGTGTATGGTCTGGAAATGTGTACGTGCATACACCGTGTATTAATTATATACGGTACTTTTTAATGAGACACCATGTGAGTTTGTGCCTAAGAAGATGTCCGATATCATATGAACAATATTTATACAATTTAAGATAAATGATGTCGGAAATTAAAGAAATATTCTGAGCAAAAGCGGAATGAACATGTCGTTAACGAAACGTCATTTCCAGAAAATATCACAGTTTCTGTAAATAGTTTTCATAAAAATAGTCTACCTCTGTACAAAATCGCATGGCTTGTCTGAAATAGAAATTGTCACATTCAAGTCGTGGTTTGATCTAGTCTAGCCGGCATGTCGTTGGTTGATCTTAGTTTGTGTATGGATACGGTGGAAGCCCGGGGGGGGGGGGGGAACTTCTGACTTCAATACTTCTATCTTCATTACTTCTAACTTATTTGTAACGTCTTTACTTCTAACTTCCAACGTCATTACTTCTTGCTTCTAACTTCCTTACTTCTTACTTCTAACTTCAAACTTCATTACTTCTACTTTTAACTTCATTACTTCTAACTTTCAACTTCATCACTTCTTACTTCTAACTTCCTTACTTCTAACTTCCTTACTTCTTACTTCTAACTTCATTGCTTCTAGCTTCATTACTTCTACAGAAGTTAGACGTAAGAAGTGATGAAGTTGGAAGTTCGAAATAAAAAGTAAAGAAGCTAGAAGCAATAAATAATGACGTTAGAAGTAGGAAGTAATGAAGTTGGAAGTTAGAAGTAAGGAAGTAGGAAGTAAGGAAGCTAGAAGTATTGAAGTCAGAAGTCCCTCCAGGGCTTCCATAGGATACGGTGGATATAACCGTTATATCTTCTCATATATTTCATCAAGATGGCATTTAATATTAGCGATAGGAAATGCGTGACTTACATCGTTTAATCATTGCGGTTCGTGTCCGTGTGACAATTTCTGTAATGGACGTCACATGGGACAAATCACATTCAATAATCGTATGCACATAAGTATGTACTTCTGGTTTTCAAGTGACGAAATATACGCCGATACGTTGATGGCATCAGCGACTTTTGTGAGTCTAAGTACCGTGGTGCATATACATGCATATACATGCATTCGGTTGAAAGTCACAATTATAACCATATATTAACAATATGTAATTATACTGTGAACAGATAAATCGACCGGCTCTGCATATACTCTCCTTATCACATCACTGTGTCGACTTATGTCGAAATGAAACTAAAATAAATCGACTATAGTATTGCTTGAATTCCATCGAAACGAAAAATGTTGTTTAAAAGTCTATCAACAATATGAAAACAGTATCGGTGACAAAAAAACGGCGAAGCACTAACTGAGACAATCACAGAGCCGTTCCCATTTGTAAAATCCAACCGCAGTCACGTGATATCTGTACTCTAATGAACCATTCGCCATGATGATGCAATAAACGGCAGCTATTGTTCCATTCATGCCCTCTAGCAGACACGAGTGGGAGACAACCGCTACAGAACAAGTAAAATCTAAGCCCAACAGAAGAAACATTCGCAATCACATTTGTGATTGCGAATGTTTCCTCTGTTTGGGCTTTCCAAGGACAATCCACACGTCGTTGACATTAACTACCACTTGTCAAGTACCGATAGACATCCTTTCCACAAACAGTACATATTCAGATCCGATGTGGTGTCTGGTCTGGGTCTTGACTGGTTTCAAACGGCGATCTGTCCTGTGTATGGTACTTAATCAACACCCACAGTGATGCTGGCAGCAGCTGTTCGATCTATTTCACGTCCGTAGTAATAAAATCGTAAACACAGAAAATACATTAGAGAGACACCAGTTTTTTTCTCGGTTACGAGAAACCTGTTCTAACTGGAACTGGAACTGTGCAAATAGTTCATCGCCCATTCCCGTTTATCTTATGTCTATTTTCGGGAATACGACTTCTTCAAGCATTTTCAATAAATGCCGCTGATAAAGTTAATGGTCATTTTGAGAAGAACTTCAGAAAGAAATACCAAGATTCCTGTAAATCAGTTTCGAAAACATTTCAGGTTAATACGATTTAAAAACGCACCAAGGAGGTAAACATGTTATTTATTCAACCATTACATAATTTTGCAACCATGTTATTATGAGGGTAAATAGCAATTCATTATAGGAATGAAATGCCTTTTTGTGGAATTTATAGGGGTATAAACTTGGAAAAGCCGCGGGAATACTGGACGAAGGCCGTAAGGCCTCGTCCAGTATTCCCGCGACTTTTCCAAGTTTATATCCCCGATAAATTCAACAAAAAGGCCATTCATTCCTTATAATTCCTTATAAATTCATCAAGAAAATGTGTTTATTTTCCGTTTTCTTAAGAATTATTTTAACTGCGCCTCACGATTACGGAACGTAGTTCGGCGTGGGAGTTTACTGGGATATAAATTTTGTTAGGGAATTGTGTAAATATTTTTGTGCTGGAATTATTATCTATCCAAATAACACGGGATCGATACCTGAAAATCACATGGTACTCTGCGGTAACATATGCGGTAACATACATGTAGATACTCACATGTGGATGTCCAATAACATGTATACCTCCTTGTTGCGTTTTTAAATCGTTTCAGTATATTTCATGTCTCTGTATCAAGGTGCATGATCACGTGGTTACAACAACAACAACGTCGCCCACTCCAAAGTAAGTATTATTTTATATTTTCCTTAATATGCAACGGACTTTGATGAAATATGACGCAGCAAACGCGTCTTCATGAGGTGCATTTGGTGGTCCAGGGAGTTTGGCACAGACTTATGTCGTTTTTGCAAAGAATTTATTTCCGTGTCGGAGAAACGGAAATCGATTATTCGCAAAAACGACAGAAGTTTGGGCGAAAATACAGAGACCACCAAATGCAGATTAACAAGACGCGTTTGATGCGCCATATTTCATCAAAATCCGTTACGTAATAAGAACAATATAAAAGAATATGTACTTTCAATCGGATGAATTCTGGAAGTTTCAGTACTTGTTGTTGTTGTTAGTACCACGTGATCATACATCTTGTGTATACTAACACCCATCTGTATTGATGGTGGTCTTTACGGAGCCCCGCAGGAGACATGGATTCTTTTTTTATTAATTCGTTCCCACGAAATAACAATTCGTTCCCTCAATTTAACAATTCGTTCCCTCGAATTAACAATTCGTTCACACGATATGACAATTCGTTCCCACGAATTAACAATGTGTTCCCTCAATTTAACAATTCGTTCCCTCGAATTAACAATTCGTTCCCACGATATAACAATTCGTTCCCACGAAATAACAATTCGTTCCCTCAATTTAATAATTCGTTCCCTCGAATTAATAATTCATTCCCGTGGGAACGAATTGTTATTTCTTGGGAACGAATTGTTAAATTGAGGGAACGAATTGTTAATTCGTGGGAACGAATTATTAAATTGAGGGAACGAATTGTTATTTCATCGGAACGAATTAATAAAAACAAGAAGTCTACGTCCCCTGCGGGCTCCGTAGGTCTTGGACAATCCTCTAGGGATCGGTTATGTATTACTCATGCATGATCTAATTAGGCGATGATTTGTTATCGAGTGGAGCTCCTTATGCAATTGGAGCCAATTAAGGCTGTAAGCGCATATGTGGCTGTGACTGGAGACAAGGGGCTTATGGGGTCTATGACTAGTGCAGATCCTGATCAAATATCACACGCATGTAGCCTGATAACGATTTATATTGCGTGTTGAAAGCATGGCTGGCGTTTCATTGATGGCATAGCGAACGGTGTAGATCCTGATCAGGCTGATCTGGATCTACACTGGTCACAAAATGCACAAGCCCGTTTCTCCAGTCACAGCCACATATAATTTTACGCGACGGTCTCTGAAGGCAATCATCATCCGATATGGTATCTAGCTACCGTACCGTATCGCCGCATTGTGCCAATATTGATTTCGAAACGCAGTCCTGTTTTCCGTAAATGACATTGAAACTTGACAATAACATTCATAGCTCCAGTTGAATTCAATTCAATTCCACATGAATAGTATTTTGTGGCAATCTTTAAAGTACTGCTTTTTTCTCAATCGGTATTGACGAAAAACTGCCGTGCGATAAGTTGTGTACAGTGAAACCTCTCTAAACCGGACAACTGGGAGGTCTCAGGGTGTCCGATTTCAGACATTTGACCATTTTAAGACATGTCTGTGTGCTTTGAATCAGGAAAATGCATTCTCATCTGAGCTAAATGATCAAGAAACCCATCAATATAAGGTTCCAGATGTTTCCTCGGTGTCCGGTTTAGAGAGGTTCCACTGTAGTACCAAATCAGGGCTCGGTTGAACTGTATTTGTGACCAGTGCAGCCACTGAATGACATCCGCGTTCGCAAGGTCTGATTAGGATACACACTGGAGTGGCTATGCGGTTTTGTATAATGACATATCGATGTTTGCAATTGCAGTTCCAAGTCGGTAGACACTCCTGTGGGTCTATAAATAATAATAAACCACAATAGTACGAGTGATCATCTTCTTCCATATTGGGAATCTGAAATATTTTACGTATTGATGCCATACATGTTCAGTCGATCCTGTTTAACCCGGACATCCTGGCGACTCCATTGTGTTTAATTCAGATAGTGTTCACTGTCATTTATGTCATTGTCGTATATGTTCATGATTGAAAATTACAAAAACTGTTACAATGGAGCCTCTCTAAACCGGACACCCTGGGGACCCCATTGTGTTTAATTCAGATAGTGTTCACTGTCATTTATGTCATTGTCGTGTCTCTTCATGATTGAAAATGACAAAAACTGTTAATGGAGTGTTTAATTACAGTTGAGCCTCTCTAAACCGGACACCCTGTGGACCCCATTGTGTGTACTTTAGATAGGATTCAATGTCATTTATGGCATTGTCGTGTCTGTTCATGATTAAAAATGACAAAATGTGTTAATAGAGTACTTAATTACAGATGAGTCTCTTTAAACCGGACACCCCAAGAGGTTCCACTGCAGTTATCAAAAGTGGATCCGACAGCATTTTTCTCAAAATATTGTCATTTACTACTACATGTATTTCTACCGTTTCTGAGCCGAGCCCGACAGACTTGATATCAACATGCACTGCCTTGTATTATATTTATTAGGTAACAGGTTATACTATGACGTGATCATGCACACCGTTGATTTCGTCGAAATAAACACGATCTTACTTTGTTACGTGTCACTACACTAGCCTTATTCACTAAAGTCATGTGACGTCGCTCGACCAATGAAGCGTCAGCGAAAGTAGTTGTGACCCGGATACGCGTATCCAGTTCATACAGGCTACGACACTTTATTATTAGTCTTTATGTATTCGGCCAATACAAGTTTCGTTACCTGATCAAACAACATTCATAACTACATAGTTAATATTTTATTTTCAGGTAATGAGACACAGCCAACTCCAGTGATTGCCAGGCGTAATCGACGTCAGGTTTGCTGGCGGACTGTAACCATGGGAACGGAATGTTTCGTCAACGCCATGAACGCGCCAAACTTCCCCAAATCACCGCGATGTAGCACCACCGAAAATCTGCTGCAGCTCAACTTAAAGGAACACTACGAGATTCTGCGAGATCTCGGGAGAGGAACTTATGGCAAGGTCGTCTTGGCGAAATGTCTGGAAACGGGCACGCACGTGGCGCTAAAGGTGCTGCCGAAAAGCAGTACAAAACTGCGCGATTTCCAGCGCGAGTTTCAGTACAGTTATTTCTTGTCGCCACATTCTAACATAGTGGATACGTACAATGTGGCGTTTGAGACGCGAAGTTCGTACGTGTTTGCGCAGGAGTACGCGCCCATCGGTGATCTGTTCGACGCCATTCCGCCACAATCCGGCATGAAGGAAAAGGACGTCAAACAAGTGATTAAACAAGTTTCGTCTGCTCTCGAATTCATGCACAGTAAACAATTAGTTCACAGAGATATCAAACCCGAAAACGTGCTCATATTTGAACCAGATTTCAATAAAGTAAAACTTATGGATTTCGGTATGACTCGGAAAGAAGGTACGGTGATACGAAAGATAAACGGAAGTATTCCATATACGCCACCGGAAGTGTGCGAGGCTGTGCGCAATGAAAACATAACAGTGTCCTCTAGCGGCGACGTCTGGGCATTTGGTGTTCTCTTATTCTGTATGTTAACTGGCAACTTTCCGTGGGAAAACGCGGATATTGGTGATATATACTTTAACGAGTTCGTTTCATGGCAACGGCGGAAAACAACAAAAATTCCATCGCAGTGGCGGAGATTCAGTCCGCGGTTGCTAAGATACTTTCGGAAAGCTTTGGACATTAAAACAGAGCGACGGTGTGGCGTGAAGGAAATCACCAAATACTACAGCAGCAGCTGGATGCTGCCGCTAAAAACGTCCGAAGACTCGTCAGATGACGAGGAAGCTTCTCAGTCCGGGAGTGATCAGGGGGACGACTTGTCTATTATCCTACAAAACCATGGTATAGACACCAAAGTTGACAAACGGTTCCGGGAACTGAGGATATCGGAGTGGCTGTTGTCGCTATGACTAGTGCGGTGTCTACAGCCGTCTGTGTCCAGCGTCAGTGGCCACGTCCGCTGTCTCATGGTGATCGTACCAGGCAGTATTCGCTTCATGCTGATCACCGTCACGTTAATAAGCATTATTGTGATGTTATTTTAGTGAGTCGTTATGTGTTATGTGTGGCCGTGACTTGGGAAATGTGGCTTTGCGACTATAGTTTGTCAAGAAAGCTGTACAGCTACATTGTATATATAAACAATGCAAAAACAATATTCTTTTTAGATAATGTTAAAATTTTATCAAAATTTAAGAATGAGCCTTCTTTCAATTTTGTGAAATTTGGTCCAATATTGATTTTATTACGAAAAAAAAGTTTCTCATTGTTAAATCCCTTTTTTCAAAATTTAACTTGTTTTCTTTTTTCGTTTTTTGACTCCTCCCACAGCTCCACTACCTCCTTTCCCCCCATGTAAATTCCCATAGACAAATCAACTTTTCGTAATAAAATCATTATTTGACAACATTTTACGAAATAAAAAGTAGGACCATTCTTAAAATTTGATAAAATTTAATATTATTGGAAACAATACTGTGTTTGCATTATTTATATAGCCGCAATATGTTGGGCAGGTTCGTGAAACAGAGAGTAGTGTAGAAACTGAGTTAATAGCAGATTCCCATAGCCTGATAACGATCTATATTGCTTGTTATATTAGAAGCATGACGGGTGGTCCATTGATGGAACTGTAAATTGTGCAGATCCTGATCAGACTGTGCGTATGCACAGGCTGATCTGGATCTACACTGGTAAAAAAGTCAAAGCCCCATTTTTCCAGTCACAGCCACATTGAATGAGTCTACAAGTTCTTTCTGTGTGTTATTGGTTATGTTATTATCTATTATATATATGTTCACAATGTTCATTAGCTGGAGCCTGGCAATACGTACAGTGTGGTCAGCGTGTAAGTGCACACACGAACGAACACGACAGGTTGGAACCAGGTTGACCCCACTGTAATTCGTGTATAAAAAAAATGTAAATATCTTTCGGCATTTTTTCTCATTTTGCATCAAAAGTGTAGTTGTTACCACTCAGTTGAACCGTCTCGGCGAGACGGTTCAACTGAGTGGTAACAACATACACTTTGGGTGGGTAGCGAACCAACCTGTCGTGTTCGTTCGTGTGTGCACAATAAATCCACATATATGCCAGCCACCGGCTCATATATAAATTCGACGGTGTCAACTACTGTCTGTTCAATTTCCATTTTGTGGGTCGATAATTTAGAATAAATGGAAAATAACTATGACATAAATGAAACCTTCGTACTCAGAATCAATTCATAAGAGCTGTATATATAGAGAATAGTAGGTTAGTGCTGTGAATGGGAAAATATCTGGCAAGGTTCAGGAAACGGAATGGGCGAGGCTATGCCGAGCACATCCCGTTTCCGTGCCGCGCCAGATATTGTTTCCCATTCACGGCACTAACCTACTATTCTATTTATTCTGTCAACACCTACAAATGGCTGTAAAATGCAAAAATAGTATTGACTGGATATCAAAAATGTTTCACGGCACCGTGTTTCACGGCACATACGCACTGTGTTGACGGGATAAATGTTCCTATGTAATTTAACATACAAACAATTAATATTATTAATGTAAAATAATTTAAATTTTGTTCTCTTTTTCGAATCTAACTAGTTCTACACAATTTTATCATGATGTGAAGATGGTTTTGTTTTCGAAACCATCTCAATATGAACCCATGTTCAACCATACTATATTGCTATTAATATCAATGTAATGGACTTATATGATGCATTTGTCGATCGTTGCAGGTAACAGTGTAAGTGTTCGCAACACAAAGTTTATAGACATACTTATCAGATTTAATAGTACATGTATGTAAATTTTAGTGTCAAAAAGAAAACGCCGACATATTTTAAGTTGAACAGACAGTAACGCACGTCTTTAACAATTGATGCCTTCAACAGTTTCCTCAAACTAGTACATGTACATGTATTTGTTCGTTGGCCGCAATAATCGTGCTGCATGGACTGAATGTGGAACAGGGTATGCCCTGGTCTGGTCTGCCTTGTGACGCACTGACAGGATATGTGTAATGCTGTTCCCAGTAGCAGATTTCACCAACATTGCAAATTATATTTTTCTAGCTAAGTATGCTTTGAGGGAGAAATCATTTATTTTTCCCGAAATGCATTATGGCATATAGAACTACCAACTGCATATAGTTGATAATTAAAAGTATGCAAAATTATTATACTGAATTTATTACATTATCACAGCGATTTTATTATACTGAATGTATTACATTATCACAGCCAAAATGGCTGTGATAATGCAATAAATTCAGTATACTAAAAATTAATAAATTTATCCTTAAATTGAAAATTTCTCCCTCTATATGTTGGTGAAATCGGCATTTCTGCATTGTGACGCACTGACTGAATATGTGTAATGCTGTGCCCTGGTCTGACTACGCACACTGTTGAGATTGATATTCTGTTACACTGACTGTAAAGGTATATTTTGACAATTTGTTGTCAGTTGTGTTGAATAATAAGCACAAATTACCAAGTAGCTTGAGAGTACGTGATCTGACTGGCGCTGAAAACAGCTAATCCATCAATTGATATTTCCAGGCGATCCTAAATTTGCACTTACGAACATTTTAGTCGTAAGAAGTTTAGTGAAACGGCCCCCAGCTTTCTACAATTCACTGTACATGTATATGTATAGTGACATAAATCGTAGATATAGTTGGTAAAATATCTTCGAAATAACTTAGGCATAGCGGGGTGATAGAGAATAGTAGGTTAGTGCCGTGAATGGGAAAAAATATCTGGCAAGGCTTAGGAAACGGGATGGGCGAGGCTCTGCCGAGCACATCCCGTTTCCGTGCCGCGCCTGATATTTTTCCCATTCACGGCACTAACCTACTATTCTATTTATCCCGTCAACACCTACAAATAGCTTTGAAATGCAATAAAAATAACCCCAGCCACCGCACATATACATACGCAGTGATTAGGTTGTATTGACGGGATATCAAAAATGTTTCACGGCACCGTGTTTCACGGCACATACGCCCTGTGTTGACGGGATAAAAATGCATACACACATGCGTGTTTATTCAAAAGAAAAAATGTCAGAAGTCAGGAGAAATCGCTGGGAAGCGTGTAATTTACGTGTTTCCGTACCAAAGCGCCTGCCTCCTGTTAGTTAAGACATCAGAGAAAAACACACCGCACAGTGATTGAGTGTTGTCTGTTGTGTTATTACGTTTACTGTTGGCCCAAAGCCACGTGACTGTCAAACGGCTGTTGTTGGAGAAATCGTGCCGCCGACTGACGACATTTTTCTGACCAACGGAACAGCATAGCCTGTACTTACTAAACAATCTGAGCACGTACTCCTTTCTCTAGTTGCGGAAACGTAACTCTACAAAACATTTCCGCATCGTCCATAGCAAACTGAGGCACTGTAGATTTTTGCAGAGTTGCGTTTATCCGTTTTCATGCTGGAAGTCAGGAAGTTTGATTGAACTGCCTGATTATTTCCAGTACGAATTTGAAGGATGTACTCAGAACATTTAACAAACATTGTTCCTGATCTCCATCGTTCTGGTATTTAACTTGCTAGCCAAATATCACATTGGTTGTGGTATTGTCAATAAAGTAAAACGTTTCTACATTGCGTAGATTTGTACTGTGTCACCATACTTACTGTGTGACCTATACTGGTCGCAAAGTCTATAAGCCCCATTTCTCCAGTCACATTTATGAAGTGTACCTCAGTGTCCAGACGGCATCCTACCCGTCTCCATGAACATAGCAAGAGTTTTCAGTAGACTATATTAGGCATGTTACTTTTGGGGTTGAAGCTAACTGAGTCTGGTGTGGAATGGACCTGGCAGCAGGTCAGGATATTCTAATTTCAGAGCTGAATATATTTTTTTCTGTAAACATTCAGTTCTGATTTTGGGAATTTCCCTCATTATGGACATGTTAAATATGGGATAGTCCAACCCGTTGGCCCGGCCTTAAAGGACATTAGCTGTTGATAGGTCGCTAAACACCAATAATTCCAGCACAAAAATATTTACACAATTCCCTAACATTTGATCCGTTGCAAGTCTCCGTCCAAAATTTATATCCCAGTAAACTCCATGCCGAACTACTTTCCGTAATCGTGAGGCGCAGTTAAAATAATTCTTAAGAAAACGGAAAATAAACACATTTTCTTGAGGAATTTATTTCAAATACTGGAATTATAAGGAATTAATGGTCTTTTTGTGGAATTTATCGGGGATATAAACTTGGAAAAGTCGCGGGAATACTGGACGAGGCCTTAAAAAAATTTCAATTTTCGAAAAAAAATCAAAAAATTCTTTTTTTTTTTTTTTTTTTTTTCTTTTCCGAAAATAAAAAAAATTGTAATTTTTTATCGCTTCGTCCAGTATTCCCGCGACTTTTCCAAGTTTATACCCCGATACATTCCACAAAAAGGCCATTCATTCCTATAATAATCCATCAATTAATCCGCCATATCGTTAATAATACGTAATGCCGCTGAATCCGACGTTTTTTTGTTTTTATTATGCTTATATTTAACGGCGGCACTGGCTCTAGGACCTTGCATGCCGTCTCCCAAGAATGGGAGAATGAACGGAGGTAGAGACTTTTTGAGAGAAGCCGGTAATTCGTATTTACAGAGCAACTACGAATTATCGGTACCCATTTACAGCTGGGTGAACTGGAGCAGTGTGGATAAAGTGTCTTGCTCAAGGACACCCTTAATCCGACGTAAACTGTAATAAACGTCATACAATTAATGCACTTGAGCATTAGTGTTCGGATTATTTTGGAATTTGAAAATAAATATGAACAGTATACGTTAATGTTGTAATCACTTTGCAATGGCACTGGCTTGGAATTATCAGGAATAAATGACAATTTGTGAGAATGTTTTGAGGTTACAAACGTTTAAATTTCCATAAATACTGGTTGATTGACTTCCGGCCTTCATTCAGTATAAAATTCTTTGTCGAGCAGACCCGTGATTGTTCATCGACGACTATCATTCACATGTATAATTAATTACCCTTACAATGCTGAATTAAACATTGTCGTCTGATGTTTATTATTTATTCTCCATTTTTCTCATCAAAAACATGATTTGACCGCACTTTAGAATCATTTCCAATGGAAATTATTCTAAATTGCTGTCAAACCATGTTTTTATTGAGCGAAAAGACACACTAAGAAACAACAGCAGACGACAATTTTCGGTTCCCGCAGTCTAAGGGTTAAGCCGGTTTTCCCGGCTTAATCATATGCGTGGATATAGTCGTCGATGAACGATAGTCGGCTCTAACATCCACGATTATTGTCGACGACTAATGTTCACCGATGGTCAAACTTCTTCACCGGCTCACAGTAAAGTGGAAATAGCTACAGAAAGTTATTTCCAGGCTTAATCACACACTTGAACGATGCTCGTCGATGAACAAATCCCCATAGACATCTTCACTCGGGATTTAACATGGGGAAATTTTGTTTTCGCAATAAAATCAATATTTGACCAAATTTTACGAAATAAAAAGAAGGCTCATTCTTAATTTTTCCTTTAATTTAATATTATCAAAAGAAATCTTGTTTTTGAATTGTCTATATAGCCGTAAAATTTGGGCAGCTTTCGTGAAACAGACAGTAGTTATATTATTATGTATTCGTGTTTTCAATGCGTCATCTGTTACATTCATAGATTCATGGATCTTTCTGAAATAAAGTATATGATATATATATGAATATGAAACTGATTTGTGTTACTACTTTGCGTCCACATAATTATGATATTGTATTGATACTCACCTTTGCTGTCTAGACAATTATAATAGTATACAATCATTGATTGAAGTTTCATGCGTTGTTAATAACAAATCATCAGCGAGCAATGGCAGTGTAGCCCTGACGTTCATGAACAATTTCTACAATGTGTTTTACATGCGTTACAGTTAATACACTAACAATTCAATGCATGCCATGTAGGTCCAATAGGTATTACAGCAATACATACCAAATTGCGAGAAATACTTTCGAGACAAGTTTTATAAACGAACAGTGGCACGAAGAATATGCTCATCTAAATTTGTCAGGCGTACTTTCCAATGATACGTCACTTACATGTATCCCGCATGGGTATCAGAACAGGTCCGGCAGTAATTTTGAGAAAAATATATTTTTTATTGAAATATTTAGAATGCATTTTTCTCATTTCTCATCAAAAGTGTATGTTGTTACTGCTCAGTTGAACCGTCTCGACGAGACGGTTCAACTGAGTGGTAACAACATACACTTGGGTGGTGATGCGGGTGGAAGGCACCCCATACATTCGCCGTATCAATCGTATGTAGCTTCCGACGTCACTGTCTCGGTAACGTGATCAGAGCAATTCCCTGAAAGAATCAGAAAACCCTCCTAACATAATTATACAGTTGTACGTAATACAGCTAACGTAATTATAATTATGCCTCACGTACTTATAATACTCTTTATTCCCTGACATTTCCATTACGTGATTAAACAGATGAATTAATTAAAGGCTGGGTCTTGTGTATTTCATCTGCCAGACGCTGGAATTGAGGGAAATAAGTGAGACATTCATCATGTTCATGTGGTGGAGTTTGTTTTTAAATATAGCAGCGGGTAATATATATTATAACGACGAATTTGCAAGACGGATAAAAACGATCCATGATAATCATCGAACGACTAGACTAGTCAAAACAAAACTCCGAGCACGTAACTCTGCATAACCTCCCTTATCGTCCATATCGTCATTGTGTTCCAACCACCAACAAATAGGCTACTTTATACTGACCGACACGGCTTTCGTTGCTAGTTAATAGTCTATACAGTGGAACCTCTCTAAACCGGACACCCTGGGAGGTCCGGTTTAGAGGGATTTCATTGTAATTAAGCACTCGATGACCAATTTCTGTAATCAAGTGTTAACATGTTAACCTGACACGTTAATTCGAATATCACAGTGGTCAATGGTGGACTCGCCACACTACATGTACATGGATTATCGATTTACATATCGATAAAATTGCATACATCACGTGACACCTGTAGATTTCCGAGAGATTACGGAAAAAAGCCGATATCACGGAAATTGCCGACTGACCATCACGTATTGGTCAGTTGAAATTTACCATGTGGTCACTATGGATTTTGTCCAGGTAAGGTGGCCGCGAAAGTTGGATATGTTTCAGTCATCATTTAGTGGGGTCACACGGTATATAGAGAAAATCAGGCTAATATATTTTAATACCACTTGTATCAGGCAATGTTATGAATTCCAAGGCTCCCCGAGGAATTCCTACCCGTTCCGAGCCGAGTCTGATAATCTTTATATCAAATGACACTAGCCTGGTGTTGTATGTATCAGGTAACGTCTTATGAAAGATGATTGGCAAATATAATATCTGATTTTCGTTGAAAATAACAAGGAGTTACTTGCGTTGCCCCACTACAACGAGTCAATCGGTAGCGTCATGTGACGCCGTTCAACCAGAAGAACGTGAGAGAGACAATAGTTGTCACCCGGATATTCTTATCTACTGTCTGTTCCACGTTTTTCTGCCGACGAACTGAAATATATTTAAATGTAAGTACGTTTTCACCAATAACAAAAAAGTCACCCTCCCCAAAATGTTTGTTTGATGAAATTCCATCAAATATTGATTTTATAGAGAAAAAACGATTTTCCTATGGGAATTTAACATGGGAGAAAAAGAGGTGGAAGCAGTGGGGGAGGAGTCCAAAAAATTGGAAATTGACTCCGAAACCTGGCTAGATAGCTTGAAAATGATGTAAAAAAGAAAAGAAAACAAAAGTTAGAATTTGAAAATAGGTCCACAAAATGCCCTCATGTTAAAGTCCCATAAGAAAATCGTTTTTTTCGCAATAAAATCAATATTTGATGGATTTCTTTCAAATGTCTTTTTTTGGGGAGGGTAGTTTTTTTGTTATTCATGAAAAACTACTTACATTTATATATTGTTAAAGGTTCATGCCCACTCGGTAGACACAAACTGTTCTTTATATCAGAGACATCATCTGAGAGATTTTCTGGCAAAATAAACATTCGTTCACCATTACCCCACGTATTGATTGGCATTATTATACATTTTATATCTGACGTAAATGTTCACTGACATCAGGGGCGATAACCATGTTTCCTTAAAATGTTAACGGGCATTACTATTTATTCTCTGTATTTATTTCCCTTGATGTGCAATGATCATACTTTATAATCTGTCGAAAATATTATTTTTTCAGGTGACGCATTTAAATAGTATGTATAAATAATTATTTTAAAATATCATGTTTGTGCCGACCGGGTGGGCATGTACCTTTAAGATTTAATGTGTTTAATGGTCAAAACGTTCGTCGGAAGCAAAACGTGGAACAGACAGTAGTCAATTTCATTAAATACGTTTACAAAATTTAAATATTGTTCATGAATAAAGTCCAAAGTTGACTCAATTTTCGGAGTACATGCGATATTCCGCATGTCCTCTGACAATTGTGTCAACTTTTGACGCCATTTACGGAAATTATTATTTTGTTTTGTAAACGTATTTCATGAAATTACGCTGATGTCCGAAGGTACAACATCACATGGCGTGTCTCGTTTATCGAACGAGACCCACTTTGTTGAGACATATAGACTGTCTAGCGCAGTGGGTTACGCAGCCATTAATTTAATGGAAATTAATGCTCGTTTCTGCCATACCGCAATGCATTCGCGTTACAGTGGCAATATATCGAAATTAAGTAAATCTGGAATATCCATGTTGATGGTCATTTGTTGTATTTATGTGGTTACATATGCGATTCCATTTTTGTTGACTGAACATTATGCTGTCTAAAACTGCCACAATGCGGCACATGTCGTAAATGTACGGTATGATGCGGGCAGGCCACAATGCGGCACATGTCGTAAATGTACGGCGTTCCTGCCCGCATCATACCGTACATTTACGACATGTGCCGCATTGTGGCAGTTACACAGCCGCCTGCGTTAATCTTGCCCGGTAACCGATTTCATCAAAATTGCAAAGTATACTTTTCTAGCAAAGTATACTTTGAGGGAGCAATACTTTATTTTCCGGAAATGCATTATTTCATATAGAATTAACCACTGCATATATTTGATGATTACAAGTATGCAGAATCATTATATTGAAGTTATAAACATTATCACAGCCAAAATGGCTGTGATAATGTAATAAATGCAATATAATAAAAATTAATAAATTTATCCTTAAATTTAAAATTTCTCCCTCAAAGTATACTTTGCTAGATAAGTATACTTTGCAATGTTGGTGAAATAGGCTACAGATTATCAACGTTTCTGAACACCCATTGGCAATGAAAAATCGCAATCAATCAATTTGAGTGTCTGAGCCTGACCTATAGCACAGCTCAGGCTCACTCACTGCTTGCGTTCAAGTACACTATTCCAATAAAAAAAAATGAACGGTTGCTTATCACGTATGTACGGAAGCCCATTAGGGCTACTTCACTTTTTTTTAATTTTCATTTATTCAAGATGTTTTCAAGTTTTCAAGTTCTTTTCTTGAATTTTCAAGATATTTTCTTGAATTTTCAAGATCTTTAAAATTCATGAAAAGAACTTGAAAATTCAAGAAAACATCTTGAAATATTGAATTTTCAAGTTATTTTCTTGAATTTTCAAGATCTGTTCTTGAATTTTCAAGAAAAGATCTTGAAAATTCAAGAAAAGAACTTGAAAATTCAAGTGAAGTGAAGTTGCCCTAATGGTCTTCCGTACGTATGACAGGGTAACTATGACATTTATCAAAACAAGCTGTTGGAACTATTTTTATGGCGTAAAACCCGTGTTTTTAAATTTGGATGTTGGTTATAAAATTCTCGCTAGAGCTCGAATAATAACATACGGAAATTTGAAATTGTTGTGTTTCTCTAATTTCTCCGCAAACACATGTTAATCATCGCCTAATTGAGGAGCTCATTGGGGGTATATCTTGAGTAGAAATAATAACAACAATACAATTTTCCCGCCAACTGCAAACGAAAATGCGGCCTTCATCACGTCTTTACGAAAACTATTGTTATTTTGTGGGTGACATTTACAGTTGGAATATAACCGGCAGTGTGTATAATTCAGAGATATGTCTGGTTCGTTGGATCGGTATATAGATGGTTCGATATAATAGTGTGGGAGGTTGTCAAACCATGTTTTTTTATTATAGGAATGAATGGCATTTTTGTGGAATTTATGGGGGTATAAACTTGGAAAAGTCGCGGAAATACTGAACGAAGCAATAAAAAATTACAATTTTCGAAAAAGAATAATTTTTTTTTTTTTTTTCGAAAATTGTAATTTTTTGTAAGGCCTCGTCCAGTATTCCCGCGACTTTTCCAAGTTTATATCCCCGATAAATTCCACAAAAAGGCCATTCATTCCTTATAATTCCAGTATTTGAAATAAATTCCTCAATAAAATGTGTTTATTTTCCGTTTTCTTAAGAATTATTTTAACTGCGCCTCACGGTTATGGAAAGTAGTTCGGCGTGGGAGTACAAGCCTTTTATTCATTGTTGACCTATATATATTGTACAATGTTCAGTATAGACGGGGAAATGAAATGTGTGCGCTAACTGTATTATTAAATTCCGTCCGGAAATGTCACATGTCTTATGGAACCACTTACAGACCACTCACTGACTAGCAATTCTCAATAGTGGGCACATATAAATTAATTGACATGTTGTCGTCATAAATCTAATATTCGCAAACGCAGTAGGTCCATATTGCCCGCCGTAATTCCGAGTGAGGAAGATATACTTCTTTAAATGTTCGCTTCATCAATGATAGTATGTTACTGTTTCCGTATCTATCGGTATTGCAGTCCAGAACATGCTTAACGTAATGTTTAATGCGCAAATGTGATGCGAGTCTAACAAATAATCTCAGTTTTCATAAACTTGGCGCTATCATGTAGCCTATACAAATAATTTGTACCGTACATATAACAAATACATTTGGACCGTGAGACATCGGCGCATCATTCACACGCAAATAACATTCCCTTATGAGAGCATACGTGCCGAAGCTCATGTCTAACGAGCACTGTACGCTGTAAAAGGCGCACAACCATCTTGCGAATGAGACAGTACGTTCCAAAAAGTGCGCAACCAGAATGAGACGGTACGTTCCAAATAGCGCTCAACCAGAATGAGACGGTACGTTCCAAATAGCGCTCAACCAGGAAGAACGAGAACCAAGTAACGTTCCAAATAGCGCTCAACAAGGTGAGACGGTTACGTTCCCAAAGCGTCCAACCAAAGAAGAGAACGTTTACGTTCCAAATAGCCGTTCAACCAAAGAAGATGAGACGGTACGTTCCAAAAAGCGCGCAACCAAATGAGACGGGTACGTTCCAAATAGCGAACAAAAAATGAGACGGTAAGTTCCAAATAGCGCCGCAACCAGAATGAACGGACGTTCCAAATAGCGCTTCCAAACCAGAATGAAGTAAGTTCAAATAGCGCGCACAAGAATGAGCGGTACGTTTAAATAGCGCAACCAAAGAATGAGACGGTCGTTTCCAATAGCGCTCAACCAGAATGAGACAGTACGTTTCCAAACCGCGCACCAAGAAGAATGAGACGGTACCGTTCCAAATAGCCGCTCAAACCAGAATAGACCAAAAAATTACGTTCCAAATAGCGCGCAACCGAAATAGGAATGAGACGGTACGTTCCAAATAGCGCTCAACCAGAATGAGACAGTACGTTCCAAAAAGCGCGCAACCAGAATGAGACAGTACGTTCCAAATAGCGCTCAACCAGAATGAGACAGTACGTTCCAAATAGCGCTCAACCAGAATGAGACGGTACGTTCCAAATAGCGCGCAACCAGAATGAGGAATGAGACGGTACGTTCCAAATAGCGCTCAACCAGAATGAGACAGTACGTTCCAAATAGCGCGCAACCAGAATGAGACAGTACGTTCCAAATAGCGCTCAACCAGAATAGACAGTACGGTTCCAAATAGCGCTCAACCAGTCATGAAAAAAGAACGGTACGTTCCAAATAGCGCGCGAACCAGAACATTGAATAGACGGTACTCCAAATAGCGCTCAACCAAAGAATGAGACAGTACGTTCCAAATACAATAGCGTCTCAAACGAAATGAGACAGTACGTTCCAAATAGCGCAACCAGAATGCAACAGAATGAGACGGTACGTTCCAAATAGCGCTCAACCAGAATGAGACGGTACGTTCCAAATAGCGCGCAACCATCTTGCGATGACATTATGTTTTGACTGTACGTTTCGGGCCACACGACATAACATATACCGGGGTCCCGTTTCACTAAGCTTCGTACGACAAAAATGTTTGTACGAAGATTTCTATAAATTCACTCCACACATTAGCGTGGTTCACTATTGCTACCATTTTACACCTACAGTGGGGTCAGCGTGTAAGTGCACACACGAACGAACACGACAGGTTGTTCATTCGTGTAGTCACACACAACGAACACGACAGGTTTGGTTTTCAGCGTGTTAATGCACACCACGCAACACGACAGGTTGATTCCAACCTGTCGTGTTCGTTCGTGTGTGCACTTACACGCTGACCCCACTGTACGTGTAGGGGTCAATAATCTGAACAACTCCACCAAAGATTTTCCAAAATCAGCGACTAATGCGAAATGTGTTGTACATTTTAGATTTGCACTTACAATCTTCTGAATCGCACGATGTTTAGTGAAACGGGCTCTAGGACTTTAAAGGGAAGTATAATAAATGTAGTTATTAGGTAACTACATGTAGCAGCACATTCACCAACTACACGCTGGCTAACACACTATTGTAACGGGCAATGCCGATAATAAATGTATCACGGTTATTCCGATTCTCAACTTTCCATTGGTCGAACAGCGTCACTTGACTGACTGACATCAATGTACTGTCGCAACATAAGTGTGCCTTCCTTTCAACGAAAACAGCATTGCTCTTGTGCATTTCGTAGAATATCAGTCTAGTGTTATGTTCATATCAAGTGTATCAGGTTCGCCTCAGAACCGGTAGGAATTCCAAAGCATCATCTAATAAGCTTGATACCAACAGACAATAACCCGAGGCTCGTTTCACTAAACTTCTTACGACAAAAAAGTTCGTACGAAGATTCCTATGAATTTGCTTCCCACATTAACGTGTTTCTCTAATGCTGCCATTTTGTACCTACGGGTTCACGTCATTAAATGTAGCACATCCACGAACATTTTTCCAAAATCGGTTGTCAGAACACATGTTATTGTGGATTTCAATTTTACACATACGAACTTCTTAGTCGTACGAAGTTTAGTGAAACGTACGACTAAAATGTTCGTAAGTGCAAATTTAGGATCTTCTGGAAATTTCGATTGATGGATTTACACTTATTGAGCATAGGCTGCAGCCTATTCTCAATAAATGCAAATCCAATAATTGTTTACAAGAAAACAGTGTTAATGTGAACGTTACAGAATATCATAATTTTGCACTTACGAACATTTTAATTGTACGAAGTTTAGTGAAACGGCCCCCTGGTCAGGGGCTACACTAGTCAGGAGTTAGTTGCGTTACTGAACCGTATCTGAGACGATTTTCTCATAATTATCAATAGGAAGAAGAAATGGAATAGTTTACCGATATAATATATCACGTCCGCGATTTCTGCTGTTGTTTACCAGTTCATTTCGTATTGTAAACATATCAGAAGTGACGCACTTATATAAACACGAAAAAGGTCAGATATATTTGTGAGTGTGACTGGAGAAGTTTGCGTATGGTATGGAGTTTGCGGTCAGTGTAGCCCCAGATCAGAATGCGCATCCCGCGCATTCTGATCGAGGTCTACACTGTTCGTCAGTCAGTGAAAGCGCACGGCATCGCCTACCAGAACGTCTAGCTCTTCACCAGATTGCAGATTATTAGTGCACTATTATGAACTAGACTGGCCACACATGACATATTGCCCGTTTCTCCAATCAAAGCCACATGCGCGATCCGCCACTACAAAATCGGTTTGTTGAGTTTTTAAACAGTGGCAGTGTATTGTTTAATCAGCCATCGCACTCGTGCATTCATTTCTTTTTTAGTTCATCTCGGGCATCAGGAAGGTACTATCGATTGACTAGCGAGCAACCTCTGATCAGACCACGCGAATGCAGGTCATAAACACAACAAGCCATAATTTGTAATGGCGGCCGGGACAAATGTATGGATCTATTAATAGAAGATTCCCGGAATAATTGGCCGAATATCGAACGGCGGCTTCTATTGCACGTCCGGCTGTCGTCGTTTCTCGTTAACTATGAGTCGGACTTAGCTAATGACGTCAGCACTGAATGTTGACAAGATTGGCTGTAGAAAGTAAATCCAATTGAAGCACTCTCTCCCAAAACATGGTGATACATCACCGTCTGAATAATCCCCAGCCATCATGGGAAAATGCAATAAAATACAAATATTACTTCATTCTATCCAGTCATCGGTTTTCAGGTTTTCACCGATGTTAATTCCGGGAAAATACGATATTTTCCGTGAATGACGTCGAGTGTTTACAAATGAGACACGCCATGTGATTTTGTATCTTCGGACATCTGCGTAATTCCATTAAAGACATTTACAAAATTTACAATATTTTTCATAAAGAAAGTCAAAAGTTGACAATGTTTTCAATAATTCCGCTTGTACTCTGAACATTTTGTCAACCTTTGACGCCATTTACGGAAAATATTGTATATTTTGTAAGTAAACGTATTTCATGAACTTACGCAGATGTCCGAAGGTACAAAATCACATGGCGTGTCTCAAATATAGTAACTTAAACCTTGTAATGCTGAATTGATTTGTGTCGTCTGAGGTTTATTTTTTATGTTCAACTGTATTCGATGAACATATGTTTTGACAATGACGCTTGCGAAATATCTCCATTGGAGACAATTATCATGGGCTGGCAAATATATATTTTCATTAAAAAATAAGTTCACAGTGAAAATCAGCAGACGACACAATTCTGTTCCCTACTTTTAAGTCTTAATAAAGTAATAAAGTCGAACCTCTCTAAACCGGACACTAATAACACACATGTGATCTTATTTTCGAAGGGTTTCTTGGTAATTTATCTCAGATTATAATGTCTGTTCGTGATCGCATAGCACACAACTATTGCTCAGAATGATCAAATGCCGGATTTACAGTGAAACCTCTCTAAGCCGGACACCCTGGGGACCTCCCAGAGGATTCACTGGAAATAAATAGAGATATGTCAAGAACGGCATATATATATGACAGGTTCAAGATAGTGTGACATTGTCTTTGAATACTGCTTACAAAACATGAATATATATCACAGTCTGCAGTATCCCCGGTCACCATGGGAACATTCAATAAAAACGAACAAAATAATAATATAGCTTCCTCCCATTATCGGTTCCCCGGTTTTCGCCGATGTTATTTCCGAAAAAAATATGATATTGTCCGTTAATGACGTCGATTGTTTGCTATGTAACAACTTTAACCCTTACATTGCAGGAGTAAAAATTGTGTTGTCTGCTGTTTATTTTACATTTTTCTCGATGAAAAACAGCAGGTGACAATATTCTGTCTTCGCCGATGTTCAATTTGAAAAACAAAAACGATATTTCGTGAATGACGTTGAGTGCTTACAAATATAGTCACTTTAATCATTACAAGTAACCCGAATGTTTTGGCTCTCAAACAATTAACCCGAATTTTCTGGCTCTCATACAATTAACCCGAATGTTCTGGCTCTCAGGCAGGATACAATCACTCTGCGTGACAGACAGAAAATCCGGGTTAAATTAAATTGTGTTGTCCGTTGTCTATTTTATTTATTTCCCATTTTGCATTATGCTTATTCCCACAATCGGACTAGTTGACGGCAGTAAGCACACTTCAGTGACAGAATGGCGAACAGCGTAGACACAGATCAGACTGCGCGGATGCGCATGCTGATCTGGGACTACGCTGGTTGCAAACGTCATAAAGTACTTTTTCTCAGCCGGTGGCCCGTTTGAGTCTGGAAATTCGATTGAGAAACAACCAATGCTGAACACATACTGAACATGTTTCAAACGTTATCCAAAATAATTTGCTTTTAAATATGAAAATTACGTGACATTGTTCAGTTATTTCCCCAGAAACCATTGTTGTATCAACATATTCCGGTCGGCCTGTTTACGATAATCAAGTGACTAAAACTGGCAAAAAAACGTTGATAGATTGTAAACAACACGCATTGCCTATTTATCATGAACGTTTGGTCTTTAGATATTCCGGGTTCCACAACACAAAAGTAGTCACTCGAGAACTGATACAGTAAACGTTGACTTGTCGTATTCTAAGCATGACGTGTGCGAACCCAACGGCGTGTTCTCAGTTTCAAGTCGATGTTCAAATACCCGCCTTTGATACCCGAATAATACCCCTCTCGCACCAACATGGGTTGCATAAAGCACACGTACAATAACACTGGCTGATTTGAAACTGCAAGCAAACCATTTTTTCTGAACAACACATCATACACCCCTCGGTACCGAGATGATTAAATTGCATTCTGCCAACTTGCTCGGCGAAATTAGGCAATTTGGGCAATGGGGAACCGATTGACTTGTAAATCGCTGACTCTGATATTTGCCCCAGCTATCTATATAGGAGACGTACTGCCAGAGATGAAGTTGGCGGGACACGGATGCGTGGATATTGGGTCGCCCCAGTTTTATGTGGCTGTGGCTGGAGAAATGGGGCGTATGCGTTTTGCCATCAGTGTAGATCCAGATCAGCCTGCGCATCCGCGCAGTCTGATCAGGATCTGCACTGATCGCCATTCGATCAGTGATATGGAGAAACGCAGGGGCGGATCAAGCATTTGGAGCGATTATGACTGGGGGCACCACCACGCCGGATTTTTTTTTAAATCTAGATGTCCGGAAATTCCTGGGTTTTACAGCATTTAAATTCAGACTCCAACTGGTGGTAAACTGTGATCTATGTAAACTCCGTGGCTGAACGGGGGGGGGGGGGGGTGGTTCCAACCCCGGAATCCCCTCCAAACCCGCCCCTGAAACGATACCAAAAGGAGACACATTAAGCAGCGCAAAGAAATAAATAACGCATTACACCATGACAAACAAACCACACGCGCACAGCGGTGGTGAAGAACCATCAATGCGGCACAAACATGCACTCCAATACCAGCGATGTGCGGTCTCAAAAGAAAAGCAGCAGTACTTGAAATAAATATAAAAAATAAAACAAATGATAAGAAAGTCCTACAACAACTAGCCTCAATGAACTAAGTAGAAAATAGAAGCCCCAGCAGGAAAAATCGTATCACAATGAAGTACAATACACGAAGACGTAACAGAAAGGGTACCGTCTTGGAACGGTCATTGAACAAAACAGTCCATTGATTCGGTTGGACCTGGTTAGCTTACTTCGTCATCATGTCTCAAAAACAGAGAAACATGTTAGATAACAGATAATAATTCCAGCACAAAAATATTTACACAATTCCCTAACATTTGATTGGCCCGTAGCAAGTCTCTGTGCAAAATTTATATCCCAGTAAACTCCTATACTGAACTACTTTCCGTAACCGTCAGGCGCAGTTTAAATAATTCTTAAGAAAACGGAAAATAAACACATTTTCTTGATGAATTTATTTCAAATGCTGGAATTATAAGGAATGAATGGCCTTTTTGTTGAATTTATCGGGGATATAAACTTGGAAAAGTCGCGGGAATACTGGACGAGGCCTTCCGGCCTTCGTCCAGTATTCCCGCGACTTTTCCAAGTTTATACCCCGATAGACTCCACAAAAAGGCCTTTCATTCCTATATTGAACGGCAACCTACGACTGAGCAAGTCGGGTGTTTTTACCGGCCGGCCTTTTTAACACTTTGAAATTAACTATAATATTTCATTGTGTTTATTCTTATTCATTGGAACGTTACTTCTAGATTTGTGAAAAGGTATGTCGGTGGTGGGGTGAGCTTGTGGTGGGCGATTTTTTAATATCTCCGTGTCATAGGTGGTTGACTGCGAAACCTTACGCGTACCTATCTCTTCTGGCCACCAATTAACGCGGACTGATAGAGCAGTGGAGTACTGGGTGCATCCGCCTGCCACATATCGAACACCCATGGGTGTAGCCCTTCTGGGATTTGGGAAGACTTTCTGTCAAGTGCCGCCTGTGGTGGATTGGTTATATCTAGGACCAGTTTTGCATGCACCACTGGTGCCAGGTTCTACCCAGGTATCCCCTGTCTTTCCTGCGCCCCGTGCACCGGGACACTGCGCGGAATTACAGGACCGTATTGAACATAAGCAGTGTACATACACACATGTCCGCCTTGCACTGACATATATCACATTGATAATTCGACCTGTTCGGACCTATATGTCTGGCAAGGCTTAGGAAGCTGGATGGGCGAGGCTCTGCCGAGCACATCCCATTTCCGTGCCGCGCCAGATGTTTTTCCTATTCACGGCACTAACCTACTATTCTATTTATCCCGTCAACACCTACAAATGGCTTTAAAATGCAAATCAAAAATAACCCCAGTCACCGCACATATTCATACACAGTGATTAGGTCATATTGACAGCGGATATCAAAAATGTTTCACGGCACCGTGTTTCACGGCACATACGCACTGTGTTGACGGGATAAAACAAGGTTACAGTACAACAACTGGCGCGTCGTAGGTATGAAACATTTATGAAGAAGGGGACTAACTCCATGCGGGTGTTAGCCCCTCTTATTTCAATGACATCTGGAAACATATATCTATCTATCCTACAATGACATACATATACAAACGCAAATCAACTATCTCCATGGTTGTTCATCTGTGTTCAATTACCGATGCTTATGACGACTGAACTTCAACTGTGGGCGTTCAGATTATGCATGATAAAATAATCGCAATCTTTATAATCAAGAAGTACAAAAAATAAAAACTATAATTAACTAACAACAATGAAAACAAATCATTGCGATAACGGGGAATGAATTGAAGCAGCCGCTGTGCGTAGGAGGGCGGTTGATCATGTGCGCCTTTTGATAAGCCACAGACACATGTGGGCCGCAGGCTGAGGAAAGGACCTTACGAAATTTACAACAAATTATCCCTTTCACTCCTAAATAACTGGAATAGATTTTGATATTTTCCAGACTAGTAAATTTATGAAACGGGGGTTGTTTTGTTCTCAAAATTTTCAAATTACTTGCAAAAAGTGCAGATTGTGATGTCACGAGCCGTCTCAACTGGATCTACACATCGAAACGTAAACGCAATTGGCGGGATAGGGACTGAGCGCAGTGACAATGTAAATCTTGAATCATGTTCTATTAAAGATGACCATAACAATCATAAATATATTGCTATATTTTGAACATGTTGATAAGACGTTAGATTTTTAGATTTGCATGCACGTACTGACGGAATCGGTACGCTTTTTGTTGGGAATATTCTTAATTTTGATGACTAACATGGTTACTAATTACATTTCTTTTTTACTACATTACAGTGGGGTCAGCGTGTAAGTGCACACACTGACCCCACTGTATGTATTGACGGCGAAACTATAATAAACGCAGTAAAGCTGTGTCGGTTTTTTCTGCCACTGAAATAACATACACATATTCGTTCCGCAATTTCATATGTAGGCGTTAATATAACGTTTTCCGCACGCAATTCACACGTGGTCTTCTCTGTTGAGATGTATTGATAATCTAACTACGGTGACGTATTACCCATATTACAGAATGATATAAGTCATTGAAACCAATGAATGTATTTACAGATCAATCTTCACATATATACGTTTCTAATTGAAACATATACCGTTACTGGCATATAACGCTCCAAGTCGTTTGATTGGCTGCGCATGGACTACACTCGAGTTCAATAAACTGTTTGTGATTTAGACTAGAAAATAACAGTTTAAAAACATATAAGATGTATGATAATTTGGATCAGATTTGTATCAGATGTCTGTCTGGCTTTATCCGTATAATCAAATTACAACGTAAAACATATGAATTGAACAGCCTGGCAGTTCGGTTTGACGCGGTTTCGCCCGTATCTGGGCAATTTCTTCAGACACATATACTAGTATGTCTACTATTTAATAACAGAAATGCTTCAATCGAATGACAACGGTATATGTGAAACACATCGATGAAAAATAAGCAACATCTGGAAATACAGATACAGTGTATGTACTAAACATTTAAAAGCAAATAAGAAATACAGCAAAACAACATCATTGAATTTTGATACGCCCGCTATACGCACGTACATATGAATCTTACATAAACTTTAATACGGGCTTTTATCAGGCAACGAACTTTACTTTATTCAAAACTACTTTAGCTGACGTTTCATTGGTCGAACGATGTCACGTGACGTTACCAAATGACAAGACTGCAATGATGCACCGTAAACAGTAAACAAATCCGCGTTCTATTCAAAGAAGACCACCTCATAAAACGTTACCCGGTACATGTAAGTGCAATATCATACTAGTGCCTGCTTAACCCTTTCAACCCTAAGGAACTGGAATGGACTGTGATATGCTAATGGTCCGACCAATCCAATGGTCACAAAACTATTTTCAGATTCGTCCATTTATGAAAAGGAGGTGTTTTTGTTCTCAAAAATATTAAAATTACTTTCAAAAAGTGCAGATCCTGATGAGACGGCTCGTTACGAGCCGGCTCATCTGGATCTGCACTTTTTGCATAAACCGATATAGCGGGATTTCGGGTTCAACGGGTTAACTATCAAGTTTATCAGGCACGCATCGGATACGGTAGGAATTCCTCGGCCAACCGAGACATTCCAGTAGCCGATTTCACCAACATTGCAAAGTATACTTATCTAGCAAAGTATACTTTGAGGGAGTAATCATTTATTTTTCCAGAAATGCATTATTTCATATAGAACTAACGACCGCATATATTTGATGATTAAAAGTATGCAGAATTATTATACTGAATTTATTACATTATCACAGCCAAAATGGCTGTGATAATGTAATAAATTCAGTATAATAACAAATAATAAATTTATCTTTAAATTGAAAATTTCTCCCTCAAAGTATACTTTGCTAGATAAGTATACTTTGCAACGTTGGTGAAATAGGCTACTGAGCGTATCCTTGCCTTGTCTGATAAACTTGATATAAAAAGAATATAGAGCAAGACATTCCGCTATTTCAGTACGCTTCCTGTGTAGCTCCCGCTGCTATTAGCAAAGTAAAACCGTAGTTTTACAGTCATGTGTATTTGACTAAAACCAATCTATCCTGGAATTCTCTATTCAGTCGGTTGTGGTATTGTGTTATTGTGGACATTGATTACGTGAAGTCTGCCAGTGAGAAAACAATTAGTGACGTCTAAACAACAATATCAACAAATCAAGCTTAAATTAGGCTCTCCTGTTTGTTCTCGAAATATGGGAGAAAAGACAATACGATATCAACGTGCTTGGTGATAATGCTAGAAATGAGGCATGTCGCTGTGGATATGAGAAACTGTTAGCAAATGTATAGCAAGTGCTCAATATTCGGCTGCATGTATGGTCTACATGGTCTAACAGAGCAGGGGCCCGTTTCACTAAACTTCTTGTTCGTACGTGCAAAATTATGATAGTCTGTAAATTTCACATTAACAATGTATACAATTATTGGATTTACATTTATTGAGCATAGGCTGCATATGCAGCCTATGCTCAATAAATGTAAATCCATCAATTGAAATTACAGACGATGTTAAATTTGCACTTACGAACATTTTAGTCGTACGCCGTTTAGTGAAACGGGCCCCAGTTACACTGGCCAATGTCTCAATAAACATAGTTTGGTCATCAGTGATTTCGTCACTTTTACCTCTACAATGTATGACACTTATGTTTGGCAATGTATGATGAAATACGCTTGTCTGTTGTATATGGTCTTAACTGGTTACATTTTTGTTTGTGTGACTGGACATTTTGGTCTTCTTCGAGTATACTACAGTGAAACATCTCTAAACCGGACACCCTGGGAGGTTCCCAGGGTGTCCGGCTTAGAGAGGTTTCACTGTAAATCAAACAGATGATCATTCTGAGTCATAGTTGTGGGCTATGCGATCACGAACAAACATTATCACCTGAGATAAATGGCCAAGAAACTCGTCAAAAATAAGATCATATGTGTTTTCTAGATGTCCGGTTTACAGAGGTTCTACTGTATTTCTCATTTATGGTCGCAATATGAATCGAATCCTAGTTTACTAGGCAAGCCCTTTCTTCCACTGGCCCATTCAATTGATTACCGATTAGATGTAGCATGCATATGTTTTGTTTGCCATGTATCTGTGCGAATGTATTATATATGTGTGACGTCACGAATAAAGTGAACTTACTGATTGTTGAGCACTGCAGTACACATACGCAGCTTCGTACGTATGAAGATCCCCTTAGATGCATTTGAATCAGAAATGTTTCCACAACTGAATAATAAACAGCATATGCACTCCGATAGATGGACCAGAAAAGGGGACATCACGACGTTTGAAAACAGCATAGTCCCAGATTAGCGTACGTCGTCATGAAAACATTCAGACAAAATCAAACCGTTTGACTGTAAAAAATATAGAACTTATCGTTTCGTTTCATCTCACCTCGACCAAAGCGGGGTACATCTAACGTATTTGATAGTTCTACCAGTTATTGCGCATACTATTTGCTACTTGCGTAACTATGGTGTCATGTATATTGTCATGATATAAATACCTATTGTTGTCAGGTTTACATGACCTGAGAGAACATTATAGGAATGAATGGCCTTTTTGTGGAATTTATCGGGGTATAAACTTGGAAAAGTCGCGGGAATACTGGACGAAGGCCGGAAGGCCTCGTCCAGTATTCCAGCGACTTTTCCAAGTTTATATCCCCGATAAATTCAACAAAAAGGCCATTTATTCCTTATAATTCCAGCATTTGAAATAAATTCATCAAGAAAATGTGTTTATTTTCCGTTTTCTTAAGAATTATTTGAACTGCGCCACACGATTACGGAAAGTACTTCGGCGTGGGAGTTTACTGGGATATAAATTTTGGACAGAGACTTGCTACGGGCCAATCAAATGTTAGGGAATTGTGTAAATATGTTTGTGCTGGAATTATGCGATTACAATAACTGTGGTAGATGATCGGGATGTATGTAACTGTTGCAGAACAGACTAGAGTTGCTCTCAGCCGGTGGTCCAAACAATTTCACTGTTCTCGTAGCATCCCACATGCTGTTGTCGTTTATTTTTGTGGCTGCGAATGCAGAATTGGGGCTTATTTGATTCCTGCTCAAATATCACACTCATGTAGCCCAAAACAATCTATATTGCTTTTTTGCAATCATGACGGACGTTGTATTGTTTGAAATAGCGAACATTGCAGATCCTGATCTCTACACTGGTCGCAAACTCAAAATCCCCATTTCCCCAGTCACAGCCATATTTAACTGCAACGCCATGAGGGTTGCATGACGTACATAACTAATCCGATTTAACTACAATTCTGTTACACGACAAAAATATCCCATCTTAATGACATCGATATAACAGTACATGAGGCGCAACAATCGGCAAGCCAGATTGGCACCAATACTAAACCTAATTTGGTTATCATTCACGGCAGAGGTCAATACGAGGCTATGGCAACATACGTGCGTGGAATAGCGTGTCCATTAACTGTCTAACATCTGTAAGTTATGTCAATAGACGGAGTTCTATAATTACATATCCTGCTCTGGTGACGGACAAACGAGCGGCTGAAGACTGTACATCATATAGTACGCAACGAACGGCCTGCGTTAATCTTGCCGAGATTATCAACGTTTTTGGAACATCTATTGGCAATGTCAACTCGCAATCAAGCAATTTGATTGTCTGAGCCTGAGCTGTAGCATAATTCAGGCTCAGTCAATCAAGCTGCTTGATTTTGATTTCAAGCTGCTTGATTTCAAGCACAATATTCAAGTATTTTGAAATAATTAACTTGACAAATGATAGAAACATTATTCCAGAAGGGAGTGTAGATGCATTGTCCGGTGTGTTGATAATGCTTGCCCCGCTCTATTATTCCATTCATTATCGTATCGCCGATTTTTCGCAGATTAGGATTTCTAAAAAGA
This sequence comes from Conchocele bisecta, assembly GCA_029237695.1. NCBI lineage: Eukaryota > Metazoa > Mollusca > Bivalvia > Lucinida > Thyasiridae > Conchocele > Conchocele bisecta. The sequence continues at coordinate 69,720,723 of CM055267.1, forward strand.
ATGCAATATGTTTCATGAATTGCATCGAAAGTTGACACAAACTGCAGAGCTTATTAAAAATATGACTGATTTTCGAAACCAGTATTGACGAAATACAGCGATTTTACCAGGCACGTACTCCCCAGAGGAGGGCCAATGTAGCAGGTGTGACAATTACTATTATATATATTAAACGAGTTGACCTATTGCATCAGAAAGGAGGTTAAGCCGAATTTCATATGAATTCAATGAATATCATATTCAAATGTAAACTCTCAGTAGGTGATGCGCGATGAAAATATAATATTGGAATGATCGGCAATGCAATCCAGACCACGTTCTATGCACTTTTGATTCGCGACTGCTACATATCCAGACGCTGCCAGAAGACGCTTGTTGATCACAGGCCAGTGGAACTGATTGATTTCACAGAGAACAGAATGAACGTCACTTTTCCAAACGTTTTATTGAATGTCAATGTCGCCCGAAGTGGATGGATGGCCATCAATGTGAGAAAACTATTGATGAAATTTGGTAATGATCCAAATAAAAGATCAAGAGATATACGAAATTTATGTCCCACAATGGTTAAGGTCACCAATCTGTATGTAAAGGTCACCCGAATGACACTGTATGGACATCTATCAATGTGAGATAGCTATTGAAGAAGTTTGATAATGATCCGACTAACGGATCAAGAGATATGGAATTTTGGCTACGTCCAAAATGTACGTGCCAAATTGTTGACGACGCCGACGACGATGCTGGAACTGTGACCGTTATGTCTCACTTCCCACTAACGTGGGTGAGACAAAATGTGTATTCAGCTATGAAATTAAAATCACCTGTAGCCTATTTCATCAACATTGCAAAGTATACTTTAGTAGCAAAGTATACTTTGAGGGAGAAATTTTCAATTTTATGATAAATTTATTGATTTTTATTATACTGAATTTATTACATTATCACAGCCATTATGGCTGTGATAATGTAATAAATTCAGTATAATAATTCTGCATACTTTTAATCATGAAATACATGCATTTGTTAGTTCTATATGAAATAATGCATTTCAGGAAAAATAAATGATTTCTCCCTCAAAGTATACTTTGCTAGTAAAGTATACTTTGCAATGTTGATGAAATAGGCTACAGGGGGCCGTTTCACTAAACTTCTTACGACTAAAATGCTCGTAAGCGCAAATTTAGAATCGTCTGCAAATTTCAATTGATGGATTTACATTTATTGAGCATAGGCTGCATATGCAGCACATGCTCAATAAATGTAAATCCAACAATTATTTACAAGAAAACAATGTTAATGTGAAATTTACAGACTATCATAATTTTGCACTTACGAACATTTTAGTCGTATGAAGTTTAGTGAAACGGCCCCCTGGTCTGGTACCCGGTCCTCATAAGATCAGTGTCACTTGACCCCACTCACTAACATTAATATGACTAATACTAATCTTACAACTTGTATACTTGGTATGACCAGTTTCAACTCTCAAGTAACAAGAAAACCAAAACTGTACATGGGGACAAACCAGGGATATCGGGAGTCCGTTAAGGATAAACCCCATCACTAAATGTACCCTTCCTACGCACACAACCATCCCGCGCCCGCGCAAAATCTTGGAATCCCATCATTGGAATACAGAAGACAAAGAGCGGACATGATCCAAGTGTACAAAATCATGGAAGGAATCGACAAAGTAGAACAAAACCAATTCTTCACAAGAGCAACATACATAACAACGCGAGGCCACAGTCGAAAATTGTTAAAAAAAAAAGAGCTCGTTTAAATACGAGAGCCAATAGTTTTAGCAATATAATCATTGAAAACTGGAATAACCTGTCCGAAGATGTTGTTACTGCACCCTCCGTAAACGCGTTTAAAAGTAGACTGAACAAATGGTGGCATAATCATCCAACGAAATTCGACCCATCATGTTACCACGTCACAACCAACCCAGTGCCAGTGAAAAGAAACAATTGTACACATGCGTCGATAGAAGTCGGAAGGCTTGACTAGACGTCTAGGAACAGTAACAACAGTAAGTAAGAAAACAATTATATTATAATCCTACTGAGTGACCGTTTAATGGGATCAATATCTCAAATTGTTGCAAATGTTGCCTATTTCAGCCGGCGGCCCATATGTAATGACGGCAAACAAGCCAGCACCGTCTCAGACAGGGCACATAGGTTGAGAACTAAGTAGTAGACGATTGGTATTTATGCAGGGCATTGTTTGCATAACCGGGCACATTACCGCGTATTTAATTTGTATCCGGATGGGACATCGATATCAGAATCATGGGCGGATTCAAGGGGGGGGGGTGGGGGGGGGGGGGGGGGGGGGGGGGGGGGGGGGGGGGGGGGGGGGGGGGGGGGGGGGGGGGGGGGGGGGGGGGGGGGGGGGGGGGGGGGGGGGGGGGGGGGGGGGGGGGGGGGGGGGGGGGGGGGGGGGGGGGGGGGGGGGGGGGGGGGGGGGGGGGGGGGGGGTGGGGGGGGGGGGGGGAGGGGGGGCCCGATCGGCGCCCCCCCCTCCCCCCCCCCCCCCCCCCTAAAATTCGCCGAGTAAAGCTTTTTTTACAAGTTACAATGCACGTTTCATGCCAAGTGCCATGTATTCCACGCATATTTCGGTCGTTTTCTTATTGTTTCAAAATTTAAACGTTTTCAATAAAAAATCATGTCTAAACATACTGTGACAGTGTCAATAGTTTTGCTCCAAAATGCGCCAGTACGCAGGAAATGCGATGTAGATTTCAAAACATCTCCGCTCGGTCGACTATTTTATGTACATTACGTCTTGGACAGGCATTGACATGCGAGATATTTAACCCTTTCTACACCACAGACCTGTATTCGATAATATAGTCAAGTATTGCAAAATAGTTACGCCCCCCATAACCCGAAATCCTGGATCTGCGCCTGAGAATATGTAATAGACATCAGTAGACTGACATACCGTAACGGCACTGTGTCAGCGAGATACACGCCACTACAGGGGGATGGATGGATATATGTATAGTTTTAGTTTGTTTAAAAAAACCCGCAGTATACAACCACCTATGGTTCATCTTGAAACGCTTATTGTCCACATGTGAAACGAAGCTGATGATGCGGGCACGCGTAACGTAGTCATTTACATGTAATTACTAGTACTGTTGATCCCAGAATTTAGAAAATGGTGAACAATAGACGTTGACATCAACGCCTAAGGCGTTGACATCAACGGCTATTGTTCACCATTTAAAAATGTCTTCAAAACCAGTTATTCGTGCTTGCAAAATAGGCTTCTTCTCACACGTGTGCTTGCAAAATATACACACGTGGGCAATAGGCGTTGGTGATCAATAGGCGGCTATACAGCGCAGTGACAACCTATAGTGGCATATATATGAGACACGTCGTGTGATTTTGTAAACCATATTTACAAAAGTTACGATATTTTCCGTAAATGACGTCGAAAGTTGACGAGATCGCCATAGAAAAATGTGGAATTCGAGGTAAATTCCGCATTTGCTATGAGCATTTCGTCATCTTTCAATGTCATTTACAGAAAATATCACAGTTTCTGTAAATATTTTTCATGATAAATCGCACACGTTCTTACAGTGGGGTCAGCGTGTAAGTGCACACACGAACGAACACGCCAGGTTGGAACCAACCTGGCGTGTTCGTTCGTGTATGCACTTACACGCTGACCCCACTGTAGGTACAAAATCACATGGCGTGTCTCACTCAATAGGAAATCCTCCAAAAGTGATCATATCCAATTTAGTACCGGCTCCTTTCCAACAAGTACAATTACGACACGCGACAGTATAAGTGCTGAATGAGAACGTCTAATGACAGGGAGGAGCGGTGTGCAAACTTAGAATAATTGACTATATTCAGAAATAACTGTCCTACTCGCGTCCAATCAAAATCAATTCCCGATTGTGGCAGCAGAATTTTAACATGGAGATTATGGCGAGGTGTTTTTTCTGAAAGGCTAGTATTCCCATCTAAGAGATCTTAAGCTGTCTAATTTTCGCATATGGGAATGTTTGCTGTCTAATTCCCTGCGACTAGTAATATGAGTAACACAAGCAGAGATGTTGCGCAACATTGGCAGGAAGATCTACGTGGAAGGGTGCTTCATTCCACAAGTTGGGTATTGTGTCAAAGGGAGATAAGTACAAAATTTACAAAATTCAGAGTAGTAGTATTTTGCAAGCGAAAATTCTTTCACCCTTACACCGCTATCTTAATTGTTTGTCGTCTGCTGTTTATTTTCTATTTTCCATTTTTATCATCAAAAACATGCTTTAACAGCACTTTAGAATAATTTACAACATGCTTTGACAGCTCTTCAGAATCATTTCCATTGGAAATGATTCTGAAGTGCTGTCAAACCATGTTTTCATTGAGAAATAAGGCAAGATATAAAAGCAACTGCAGACGACAATTGTTGTGTGTAGCGGTCTAAGGGTTACACATCAAAAGTCCCCCCCCCCTCCCACCCCCATACACAGACACATAAGCAGTAATTTTGGTGAGTAAGAACATAATTAATCAGACATCGAATCCCCAAATCTAATTCGTTATGAATGCTTTGAAATGTAATTCGTTTGATATGCATTTTCGTGAGAGTTTCACCAATTACCGATTTCTCGACGGAATGTGCAAATCATATTTCCCCATATATTTGCTCATTTGTATTTTGAAACAGATGTTGCCAGTCATATGGCGGATCTTTCCTTTCAAGTTTTCCGAAGCTATTGTGTAGACGCACATTTAATTAGTTTCTGGAATGTATTGACGTCACGGCCGGTTCTAATATAATGTATACACGAACTTTTGATTGATTATGTACGAGATTGATTATGTACGAGGGACATCTACAAAAAAATGGTAGTGGCAGAAACGCACATACTGCTGTAAGAAGAATTAACCATTTCCCCATTTAAGTAGGTGGGGTATGTTAAAGTTCAGACTTATAACACTACTTACAAAATGTGTAAGTTTGTAAAATCTCAGAAACGAACCGCAAACGGTGTAGATCCTGATGAGACGGCTCGTTACGAGCCGGCTCATCTGGATGTGCAACATTTGCCGAGATTAGAATACAGGTCTGTGGTGTAGAAAGGGTTAAATATCTCGCATGTCAATGCCTGTCCAAGTCGTAATGTACATATTATAGTGAGAAAGACATAATACTCAGTCATTATAATATGAAGTCAACACACGGCAGTAAAGTGTTAAATAGAGAATCTTGCATCAGTACGTGATGAGTTACAGTGGGGTCAGCGTGTAAGTGCACACACGAACGAACACGACAGGTTGGTTCGCTACCCACCCAAAGTGTATGTTGTTACCACTCAGTTGAACCGTCTCGCCGAGACGGTTCAACTGAGTGGTAACAACATACACTTTTGATGCGAAATGAGAAAAAATGCAGAAAAATATTATACATTTTTTTATACATGAAATACAGTTGGGTCAGCGTGTAAGTGCACACACGAACGAACACGACAGGTTGGTTCCAACCTGTCGTGTTCGTTCGTGTGTGCACTTACACGCTGACCCCACTGTAATGTTATTGTATACTTAAGGCCAAAATAAACTTTACATTATGTAAATGGTTCGATATTTTGTTAAACCAGTATGTCTAAAAGCCTGATGAAAAACGTTTTTAATGCTGAATCTAATCTGAAACTATTTGCACAAAAACATTAGATCCATGCGTTTAAAGATATGGCAAAAAGAATACAACAAAACTCCTCATTTAAAAAACTGCAGTGAAAGAGAAAACAAATGGATTTGTTTCCAAACTTACCACCTTGGGCGTAAATAAATATTTGGCAATGTCTGCGCATATAAAGTATACATGGTCGAATGACACGTTGCTAGCAATTCTTGCTGAAGGTCTACATCAAGTTGTCTTACATTATTGGGGGATTTGGTCTCGACCTAATTCTGCTTGCCAACTCGTCCCAGACATGCTCTATAAGATTCATATCTGGACTGAAAGATGGTCAGTGTGACACATTGACGTCATTATCACGTAGAAACTGAATCGGATCTGGCATTATCATGCTGGAAATAATGACATGCAATGCAATGCTGACATGCAATGCTGACATGCAATGCAATACTGACATGCAATACTGACATGCAATGCTGACATGCAATGCTGACATGCAACGTTTCTAAATGCGTGTTCTCTTGTACTGTATTTTTTGAAATTAGCGATGTTGTTGTCTTTTCATGTTTTCACAATCTCTTTAAATGCATATATATAATGTTTTGATACAGCAGTTGCAAATTAGATTCAACATAAAAACAATTATTAGTTCCCTCAATTAAACAATTCGTTCCCTCGATATAACAATTCGTTCCCACGAATTAACAATTCGTTCCCTCGAATTAAAAATTCGTTCCCACGAAATGACAATTCGTTCCATCAATTTAACAATTCGTTCCCTCGAATTAACAATTCGTTCCCACGATATAACAATTCGTTCCCACAAATTAACAATTCGTTCCCGTTGGAACGAATTGTTATTTCGCGGGAACGAATTGTTAAATTGAGGGAACGAATTGTTAATTCGTGGGAACGAATTGTTAAATTGAGGGAACGAATTGTTAATCGTGGGAACGAATTAATAAAAAAAGAAGAATTCTACGTCCCCTGCGGGGCTCCGTACATATGAGACATGCCATGTGATTTTGTACCCGAGAAGATGTGCGATTTTTCATGAAAAATATTTACAGAAACTGTAATATGTTCTGTAAATGATCTCGAGTGTCGACATACTTCTATTCCGCAATTGCTCTGAACAGAAATATCGTAAATAGTTTTCATGAAAGTCGCACATCGTCGAATGTACATCACATGGCTTGTCTAACTTTATGGAACTGAATAGTGCGCAAGGATTGTTTATTGTCAGAAATGTAAAGCGACTTCAACGTCAGCCAACACTGCACATGTTATCTGCGTCAAATTATTCAAAATATCACCATAATCGATCTGGTAATACTGTTTTATTGTTTAAAACTGTAGCTATATTTGTAACTAAATTGTCTCACGATCGTTAAATTCTTTATTGTCTCGACCTTTTGCTCGAATTGTACTTTTAGCCATTTCAGTGCTGAATTAAATTTTCTCTGATGTTTTATTTTTAATTTCCGTTTTTCTCTCAACCAAAACATGGTTTAGCAGCACTATAGAATAATTTTCAATGGAAATGGTTCTAAAATGCTGCAAATCCATGTTTTTATCTGAGAGAAACGGCAAAAATATTTGCGACCGCCGGAAGCCCACTTGCAAGTCCAACCTTAGATACAGGTTTTCCGTTGTATAGGCAATGGGTTGCTCAATATCGCTACACCACAGTCGACTTAAACGGTATAAATTTGCGGAATAACATTTCCATTTCGCGCACTCAAATCTAGCAACAATCTGCAGGACGTTGACGTTAGAACTTCGCTATATTGTTATTGAGAGACAATTCCACAATATGAAACAAAATATTATCATAAACTCACCTAATAAAGAGAGCATTAGCAAAATGTAGGTCACTCTTCACGAAGTAAACGTATAGGCCAAGAGTAGAGCGTTTTAGATCGGAAAAAAATTAAACAAAGCTGAATTTGTCACCATAGGTCCCGGATATCATGAGAATTAACATATCAAAACTCCCCATGAATCCGAGTTGAGCTTTCCTCAGAATTCAACATGGCGTCCAAGATGGCCACCAAAATATGCAATAAACCTAAAATTGTCCCAAATTACCCTATACTTTCAGAAAATGATCAGCATAACAGTACAATTAACGTAAACACTATTTCAGGTCATAATGATGTTTTTACAAACTTCAAAATGACGTCCAAGATGGCCACCAAACACGGAAAATGCTTATTTTGAGCGTAAACGACCAATTATGTTCAAATAGCAAGCTTCGTAGCATAACGATGAATACAGAAATACGTCAATGGGCCATTTTCACATTTATAGAGATACTACAATCTAGTATACAGAAGAAACACCAAGAAGAAATGTGTTATTATAAACAATGGTATGCCATTTTACGTTCATAACAATGTAACTTCATTTAAATGTTCCCCATTTTCATGTTTGTTTGCTATTTCTATCACTTACGATTTGTTGCGAGTGTGGTGCTTTCTTGTGGAGCTTGCATTGCTTTCATGTTATTGTTACTTTTTACTGTTATTAGTTGATATTGTATTCTTTTTGGGGACCGTACATGACTAATCGCACAGTGCACATCATTACCCATATTAACAATAAATTGCATATCAGCAGTCATTTTTCTGCTTAATCAATCGACTGTATTTTGAGTGCTCATCGCTGGAATAACTAACGTTTCACTGTATGTCATCATCTAATGTAGTACACTCTGAAGACATCTGGGGGATGTTTGTGCATGTTTGCCCCATGCATTGACTACACATGGATGAACAGTGGAGTCCTAGATTTCTGCATCCGCATAGCCGCCCACAGCCGGTTTTGTAACCACAAGACACCAATTTCAGAAGCTTGTCAGGTGTAATAGGAGCTTCTGACTAGGTCGGTAGCAAACAATCGCCATGGAAATGCCAGCCCCACTCTGTTGGGGAAAGTTCATTGCCCAACCATTGTTGTACAGTATGGTACGTACGATAGGAATTCTGCCTGGCTGCTGCACTCGTGGGTGGTAGTGCTTCTAGCGTAAACGCAGTGAACAGAGATGCATGGCTTATAGATCGGTTGTAAGCTATGTATCGGTACTTGTCAAGTGTGTCCGTCTTCTGGGCACCGTAGAGCCGAAGGAGAAATTGTTCCCCAGCCGCAGCCACGTTCTCCTTCGTACTGTGTGTGGCTGCAAAATCATCCAAACCAGCATTGCCACTGTCTTTTTCAACAGGTTTAAATGCCTTCCGTTTTCCTTGTCCAAACAGTGCTGATACCGTATCACATCCGGTAATAGCGTGAACAGCCATCAGGTGTTTCTTTGCGCCCCCAATTGAGTGTTGGATGTCTGTAATGTCGTATACACATAACGGATTTCTCTTGAACATCATGTGCATGCGGGTGAGTGGAGTAGCTTGGGACACTAGCATTACTAGCAAGTCAGTGTCTGTTCCAATAACTACCACCGGTTTGGACAGAGATTGTGAAACTGATAATACTGTTGAGATAATCAGACTATCAGCGTCAGCTTCAGCCTGTTTTACAGTTATGTTGCTGTGTCTCAACTCGTCCGTGAGCATTTCTATCAATCTCGTCTTATTGGAACCATTGGCAAGGAAGGAAGTTTGAGAGGTCATGATTTTCATCTCGGCATCAAATATAATGTCACCAGAAACAGATTTGGATGCCCGTCCGTGCTGCTCAGCAGATTTAGTAGATTATTGACTTCCATATCCATCAAAGACAACCGTTGTGTCTTCGCTGCCATAATGCTCTACTATGTACGATACATATGACTCGCATACTTGCTTGTACGTTGCATCGGAAGGCCAAATGACAATGTGTAGAAGGTAACCGCCATCAATGACAAAGACAGCATCTTCCGGAAATGTAGACTGTGGCGTAACATTTGACCGCAGCAGGGCACTAAGTGTACCTTTGGCAGTCTTCCTCATTGTGCCTTCATTGAAGAGAGACGTGGGTTGTGGTGTGGTGCCAGTTCGTACGGCAAGAATTCTTCCATATCTGAACTGCTTTGCATAACACAAGTGATTCTATTAAACAGCAAAGTTTGGTTTACCACAACTGACTGACCACAAATCTTGACTGTGTTAACAGCTCCACTTATTGTCTTCACTCTGTCGTTCCGTTTCAGTTTTACATCTGTGAACGGTGTATTGACAATGGAGGCAGCGGCTGCCCGGCCTATCTCATAGGCAGCGTCACAGTTCACATATGCATCAGCCACCAGACCTGTCTCTATTGCAACAAGTGAATCTGGTTTACTAGCTGAAAATGGTGAATGTATCCGCATCCACTCTAAGAAGGTATTGTGGTCATTGCGGTCGCGAGATTCTGAGCTGACCCGCAGATCCTTATGCTGCTCTGAGGTACTCGTATGGACACCGGTAAATTTCTCAAGGGCTTCACATATAGGTATGCAACTTGGCAATGCATGGATCCACTTTGCCAACGTGCTTTCAGCGATTCCCCGTCCATGGGTCATCCCTCCGGCAGACTTCAACAGCCGCATAATCTCCTGCTCAATGGTCTGGTCCGAAAAGTTGCCGCTCCAAAAATGATCAGACCTGCGTATTGTAAAGTATCCATGATCGGTGAACAATCTGCGTTCTGTTTCAGACATGCTGGAGTCAAGTTCTGTCATTTGGTGTAGGTATAGCCTGGCTGACTTTGCGTAGGCCAGATGACCCGCAGCATGGAAGAAAGGGATCATTCTACTGACACAATACAAATGTAGATCCCAGTCTCCTGTACGCTCAGCCCGAATAAACAACCTAAGGAGAGAAACCTGTTCCAAATAATTGATCCAGAGTGTTCCTGTTCGACTTTCATTTGCTGCACCTTTCATAGCGTCAGAAATTACCTTGGTAATGTTCTGCAAACATGCATCATCCTCTTCTCTTTCAGTTGCATCGCCATTTTCCATAAGCGATTTGTGAAAACGACACAAAGGATCGAAGTCAACATTGTCTAAACACCCGGGCTTCTCTAACAACAACGCTGCTATGACTGCTGATGTTGTAATGTGAGCACGAAATGCTCTTGCGTAGGCATGTCCAGTTAGCACATGGACGACAGACTCAGGGGCATAGACAGTCCCCCATAATGTCCCCAGCCCACTGCCTGCCATAATAAATCCTACTGATCCCATATATGGCATAAGTAGATGAAAACCACCCAACCTTGCAATGACTTTTGAAAGATCGGGAGACGCGGACACTATTTCGGCCGCTTTAATATAAAGCGGTTGATCGAAAGTTACTGCACAGGTACCAAGCCCATATTTCTCGCACTGCTTTTGTGTAAAGGACAGTGCAGTGGTGTAAATTGTACTCGTATTTCCAGGATAAAGGTTGATGAATGGAAGAATTTCTAGTCTAGTCTTCATGTGATTCTCGCCTGTTACTGCCAGCTGCATGAATCCACTCCAAAATGGACATGGTGAGACATTCATGGACAAGCTGGCCATCCACAGACAATCTAAGCTTGTGGCAAACTTCAGACTAGGTGGGTCCGGTTTTGGAGCTTCTAGAGGACCGAACACTACAGACTGTAGCCCCGGAACAGTTGGTTTCCTGTACGATTGTATAGGGACATCCCCGAACTTCCCAATTACTTGGTCACTGGGTACAGTTACTGAACGAGTGACAGTTTCTTTTACTACTTCACCTGGGGGCGTGACACACGCAATTCCACCCATTGTGTGAAAGGTGACATGTCCTGTTAGCGTTGCAACATTAAAGTCAGCATTGTCGAATACAAACTGTGTGAAGCCGTTTAATTTGTAGGATGGCTCATCCTTAGAGAGAAATGCGTAATTCAGGCCCTGAATTTCCTTGTAATCATCAGCAAAGCACATGCTACTTAAGATGTCAATTAGCTCACGAGATGCATACTTTCTGTGTATGTACACTGCGACTGCTAAGAGTATTGTGGATACAAATGACTTTGGCATACACGCAGCTATTATTGAATGCGATATCGCTGTACATCGTCTTTCTATAGACTTACTTTCTTTCAACATGTTCAATGCCGTTGACTTTATAATCCCGTGCAGAAAACGAGAAATGCTCTCAGGAACTAGTGAATTTCCATCGTTCGTCGATTCCATTGTGGGATATTCTGCGCAATTGTATGCATGTGTCCTGATATCATCTCTTATGATAGAGGCAGCCATGTCTATGATTCGGTTTTTTTCTGTTAAAACATTTGCTTTTTTGTTCAGCTACCCAATTGTCACGAAGTACTTTGTGTCCTTTGTCACGGAAGGTTACAATGTTTGATATGCCTGGTATGCTCGTTATAATCATTTGATCTCCATAGTGTGCTTGTAGTTTCTGTCTAAGATACTTTATTGAATATCCTTCGGCCCCCTCCATGTAGCTTTCGTGAATATCTGAAAGTTCTGACAGGGAATACTGACATTCATCGTTCTCCTCAAGATGCAGACACAACTTTTGAAACGATTCCTCTTTCAACATGTCACATGGTCTGCCTCTTTCAGCATCGGTTTGAGCATCGGTTTGTCGTCCCCTAAACTGTGTCGAAAATCCACGATGGTACTTGCCCTCTGGGGCAACTAAGTCACTAACAGACCGAATACGCAGCAACACTTGCTCGCCCCAAGAATCGTGTCTCTTCTCGGCACATGAAATCAGTTCCGGCAAATACTCAATGGTCTCAACATCGCTAGACTCTCGTCGACGAGATTTCGGAAGTTTAGAATCATGCAACAACGTCTTGCCAGAATAAACAATCTGTCTCAAAATCAAATTCGTCTGATTTAGAGCGCAGCGATGTTGAAACTCCCTCTCTGTTGTCATCACCATTATCTGCAGAGGGTTCAAATTGTTGAGGGATGTTTTGCGAGTGTATTCTTTAAAGCAATTCACATGCACTTCAAAAGGTGATGTTCGTGTTTGTAGAACTGTCTGCAATTCATCACTGCGAATCATGCTGGCAGAAATCAACGAGACGTGACCCTTTTCTCCAACTGTTTGCGTCTTTTCAGAGGATAATACCTCTTTACAAATAACACATGACACATCCATTATTTTGCTTAAATGGTTGCTTATATCTAGATGAAAGCGGGTAGATATATCGATATATATCAACTTTATAGGTTTCAATAATATCAAAACTGACAGCGTCAACGAAATCGTATTCACTATCAGTGATGCTATTCAAAGCATAGCGTTGTTAAACGTTCTGAACTAACCAGCCTCAGCGATATTAACTCATAACGTCACTATTTTGACGTCACCGTGACACTGTCTCATTATATGTGTCCGTGACTGGAGAAATGGGGCTTATGGGCTATGCGACCAGTGTAGCCCCAGATAAGCCTGCGCGATCAGGAACTACAATGTTCGCCATTCAGTCAGTGAAACATCCATCATGCTTCTAACAAACATTACAATTCTAGCGGACCAGGAGCTAGGATGGAAACAAATCCCATAAGCACCATTTAAAAAATCCCATAAGCCCCATTTCTCCAGTCACGGCCACAATTATTTATACTACGTTATGATACGTAGATATATTTATAAATTATTAAAATAGATGGGAAACTAGACTAGACTACATTTTTGAGTTATTATAGTGCATGTATAAACTGTTAATGGACGATCAGAAATACGATCCGTGACGGCGTCAGCGGAGCATATGAAATGCCTTGCATTTACTGATTTAGTATGTATTCACCATTCAGAATAAGAAACTTATGTCGGATATATTATTCATTGTGTATTCTGAATACAGTTATACAAGGTACACCAAAATGGAAGAAGACATAGTCCTTGTAACGAACGATTAGATGAAGTTATATCTTTTAAAAAAAGAGTCAATTTGGACATATTTTTCTTATTTTAAATCTATGGCGGCCATTTTTAATCATATTGAATGGTAGAAACATATTAATATGTTTTAAAATGTATGTTGTGCCGTGATATTCTCTCTTTTGTAAACATTTGGCTCATTTGTAGCTCATTTGGAGCGCATTAAGAGATTTAACCATTTTTGGCGGCCATCTGGGCGGCCATCTGGGCGGCCGTCTTGAATTTTGAAGAAAGCTCAACTCGGATTCATGGGGAGTTTTGATATGTTAATTCTCATGATATCCTGGACATATGGTGAAAAATTCAGCTTTGTTTAAATTTGTTCCGATCTTTGGCAGTATTTAACGTACTGCTCTTGGCCTAGTATTAAACAAGAACGCGTCAAACTCAAATTTAGAAATACTATACCGCTTATGTAATGCAATGTAATGGATTCATCGCCGATATACGCATATCCTCCATCCTCCGGGAATGGGCTAGATAATCCGGAACAACCGAACAATGGTTCCAAATAACGGAAGTTCATTTTGGCCCATCTGGGGGCAGTTTCACTAAACTTCGTACGACTAAAATGTTCGTACGTGCAAATTTAACATCGTCTGGAAATTTCAATTGATGAATTTACATTATTGAACATATGCAGCCAGCCTATGCTCAATAAATGTAAATCCAATATGTGTTAACAAGAAAACATAGTTAATGTGAAATTTACAGACTATCATAAGTTTGCACTTACGAACATTTTAGTCCTACGAAGTTTAGTGAAACGGCCACCAGCGGTCCAGTTTCAGGACAAGTAACACGAGACAAATGGTACAAAATTTCCTCGGTGATTATCATGTTCTAGATATGAATTCCTAGCGTTTTACTTTTACATTTAACATATTACAAAGATATTACATGTTACAAGTACTGTATAGTGTATATTACGAGCATCTCAAGAGATACAACACTAGAAATCTCGCCAGTTGGCACACAAATATCACAACTGGCAGCCAAAGAAAACGATGGCACATTTAAAAACAGAAAAAGGTCGGATTATCTTGTACTTGCCACAGCTTGATAGATAAGCCATCAGAGGAATGCAGGTGTGAATATTCAGGAGTTTTAAACACACTAAGTATGTGAGCTTAACCTTGGGCTTAGTAGGGGTCCGAGGTTCGTAGAGTTGTCACAGCATGACGGAGGACCATCAGAGGAATGCACGTGTGAAATACGAAGCAGGGACCAGTTTCACTAAACTTCGTACGACTACAATTTTCATAAGAGCAAAATTATGATAGTCTGTAAATTTCTCGTTGACAATGTGTTCTTGTAAACAATTATAGGATTCACATATATTGAGCATATGCTGCATATGCAGCATATGCTCAATAAATGTAAGTCCATCAATTGAAATTTCCAGATGATCCTAAATTTGCACTTACAGTTTTAGTCGAACGAAGTGTAGTGAAATGGGTCCCTGGTACGTGAAAGGAAACAGAAATTATAAACAATTTACCCGATCGTTAAAGCTACATACCCACTCAGTAGACATAAACAGTTATTTATAGGAATTAAATAAGTGTATAATTGTGTCACTATTCCACCAGTTCCAAACAAATTACAAGTTCCAGCTATTCAGATACATGTATAATCATTTAGTAATATTTATTTTACGGATAGTGACGCGCGGTGGTATCGGGCTATTTTCATACGCAAATGAGGCATGACATTTGTTAGTTATTTATACTAATTAAATCCTTAGAAAACAGACGAAATAAACATAAACTTATACTATTTTACAAAATGGTAAATAAACTATCCCCGCAATACCTTAGCAATCTGGGCCCGTTTCACTAAACTTCTTACGACTAAAATGTTCGTAAGTTCAAATTTAAGATCGTCTGTAAATGTCAATTTATGGATTTACATTTAATGAGCATAGGCTGCATATGCAGCCTATGCTCAATAAATGTAAATCCAATAATTATTTACAAGAAAACAGTGTTAATGTGAAATTTACAGACTATCATAATTTTGCACTTACGAACATTTTAGTCGCAGGAAGTTTAGTGAAAGGGCCCCCTGATTCCTGAACAGATACAAGCACGGTACACCCTTAGAAACGCTAATAATATAGCCAACCATTAGTACATTGTCGTACACAATTGTACTCAAATTCATATCTACCCCACACAATTCGTGAATGGAATAAATTGTCAGAACACGAAAAAAATGAGCAATCAGTACCGTCCTTTAAGGCAACGATAAATAACTAGAAAATGTGTTCATAGAACACGGATGCCCCACATATCGCTTTGATAATAAATGAGGCCAAATTTACCCGAGCGTTAAAGTTTCGTGACGGACGGACGGACGGACGGACAAGGGTAACATTAAATGCCCCCTCCACTATCGTGGTGGGGCATAAAAATGTTACAAAATCACCCATCTTATTCAATATAGGTTCCAGACAAGGACAAATACTTCACGCCCGTCTTCGTTTGTCATGCAGTTCCTTGAATTATGACCTTCATCGTAGATCTATCGTTGAATCTCCAAATTGTACTTGTGGTGCGGTAGAAACAATCAATCATCTTCTACTATATTGCGAAAACTACCAACGTCAAAGACATCTTTACTTAACAAACATTCCGTGTCCATCGATAGCCAACAATCTTCTTTATGGTAACGAACGATCAACATTTGAACAGAATACCTCCGTATTTTTGCAAGTGCATACACATATAATATCTACAAAACGCTTTTAGGCCAGACTAAAGTAATTAAATTCCTAACTGTACTAACAGATATGCGTATACATAATAATAGCTTGTTTACAACTCGATTTCAAATCAGACAATCAAAATAATCAAGTACAGTGGTACAATTGTGATAGATACACACATCAAAGCCTAATGAAGTTTTGTATATATAACCAGACATTGTATTGTGTTCCTGCGATTTATAATGGATATGGATTATCAACCAATGAGACGGTTGCTGCCTCTGAGAGATTAAATGCGGTTACAGCGAGCACGGATGTTGGCCTATTGGTGATTAGATATGTAATAATGTACATACTTTTCAAGTACGTGTAAATATTGCAGTCAGTAGCTCATATATGAAATGTCATAAGTATTGTTATTGTAGAACCATATTTATCACGTGTATGCTCCATTTTCATTTTCAGTGTTCAAAAGGTAAACAATATTAAACTATTTCATGCCACTGTTCAATAACTATCATGTAATATGGGCATCCAGCTGAGAACAAGGACATTGCGATATATGCGACAGAGCAGTCTGTTCAGGGCCTACACTGTTCGTCTTTCAGCTAATGTTGTAGCAATAATGACACCAGCAAGGCGAGTGTATGCAAATCGTAATGTGTGAGGTACAACAAACAAAGTATGTCTCCAAGTATTGCCAATTAACGCAATTGATGTAAGGTCCTGTATCTCAGCAAGCGGTCCATAAACTGTAAAGAAGAAGAATTCAAATAAGCTTTTATAAAGCTTGTTTTCTAATCCTATTATCACTTGTTTTGTGTATATGTAACCTGCTATATATGAAATAAAATATTGTTTAAACTAAATGCGCCACCTGAAAAAATAATATTATAGACAGATTATAAAGTATGATCATTGCACATCAAACAAAGAGCTGTAGGAGAACAGCATAGCTCGACTACGAGGGTTGTCGATGTACACATAGCTTGACAAACAAGGTGGCTGCGGCCTGCATAAAAACTTTAACCAAGGTTGACTAAAAAACTTAACCAAGGGAAATTAAGTAAGTAATTCAAGGTTAAATGTAGGTTAGTGACAGATATAGGTCAGGGGTTATTGATGTACATCACTAGGAGATGAAGTTTTCCAAGTATGGTTGCTGTAGGCCCAGCAGTATTCCATATACAAGCTTGACTAAAAACCTTAACCAATGGAAAATAACTAAGTAATCCAAGGATAAAAGTAGGTCAAGGTCAAATATAGGTCAGGGATTATTGATGTACATCACTAGGAGATGAAGTTGTCCAAGTATGGTTGATGTAGGCCCAGGAGTATTCCATATACAAGGTTGACTAAAAACCTTAACCAAAGAGAATTAACTAAGTAATTCAAGAGGAAATGTAGGTCAAGGTAAAATATAGATCAGGGGTTATTGATATATACATCCCTATGAGAAAAGGTTGTCCAAGTATGGTGTCTGTATGCACAATAGTATTCCATGTACAAGCTTGAGTAAAAACCTTAACCAAGGTTGACTAAAAACCTTAACCAAGGTGACTTAAGTAAGTAATTGAAGAGGAAATATAGGTCAAGGTGAACTATATATCAGGGGTTGTTGATGTACATCACTAGGAGATGAAGTTGTCCAAGTATGGTGGGTGTAGGGCCAGTAGTATTCCATATACAAGCTTGACTAAAAACCTTAACCAAGGGGAATTAACTAAGTAATTCAAGAGGAAATGTAGGTCAAGGTTGACTAAAAACCTTAACCAATGGGAATTAACTAAGTAATTCAAGGTTAAATGTAGGTCAAAGTCAAATATAGGTCAGGGGTTGTTGATGTACATCACTAGGAGATAAAGTTATCCAAGTATGGTTGGTGTAGGGCCAGGAGTATTCCATCTACAAGCATGACTAAAAATCTTAACGAAAGAGAATTAACTAAGTAATTCAAGAGGAAATGTAGGTCAAGGTCAAATGTAGGTCAAGGTCAAATACAGATCAAGGGTTATTGATGTACATCCCTAGGAGATGAAGTTGTCCAAGTATGGAGGGTGTAGGGCCAGGAGTATTCCATATACAAGGTTGACTAAAAACCTTAACCAAAGAGAATTAACTAAGTAATTCAAGAGGAAATGTAGGTCAAGGTCAAATATAGATCAGGGGTTACTGATGTACATCCCTAGGAGATGAAGTTGTCCAAGTATGGTGGGTGTAGGGCCAGGATTATTCCATATACAAGCTTGACTAACAAGAATTCCGCCACGGAAGCGGTGTCGCGCCTGCCGAGGCATTTGACCGTGAACATTACAAGTAAATAAATGACCTTGACCTTCAAAATTTGGATGTGGGGGTGTGCGTAATGAAGCATCATCCCTAGACAAACATTGATGTGAAATATTATCAATGTCTGGTAAGGGGTTAAAAGAGATATTGTGAAAACACAATAACTTTTAACGCATTTCTGTTACAAAACCGGTGAACATTACAAGTAAATAAATGACCTTGACCTTGAGAATTTGGATGTGGGGGTGTCCGTAATGGAGCATCATCCCTAGACAAACATTGATGTGAAATATTATCAAAGTCTGACAAGGGGTTAAAGAGATATTGTGAAAAAACAATAACTTCAACGCATTTGCCCTACAAAAAAAACGGACGACGCGGACGACGACGAGGACGACGACGCGGACGACAACGAGGACGACGACGCGGACGACGACGACGACGACGGAAAAAGCGCCGACTATAGTCGCGCCTCTGCTAAAGCAGGCGCGACAAAAACCTTAACCAAGGGGAATTAACTAAGTAATTGAAGAGGAAATGTAAGTCAAGGTCAAATATAGACCAGGGGTTATTGATGTACATCCCTATGAGAAAAGGTTGTCCAAGTATGGTGTCTGTATGCACAATAGTATTCCATGTACAAGCTTGACTAAAAACCTTAACCAAGGTTGACTAAAAACCTTAACCAAGGGGAATTAACTAAGTAATTCAAGAGGAAATGTAGGTCAAGGTCAAATATAGATCAGGGGTTATTGATGTACATCACTAGGAGATGAAGTTGTCCAAGTATGGTTGATGTAGGCTTAGGAGTATTCCATATACAAGCTTGACTATAAACATTAACCAAGTAATTCAAGGTTAAATGTAGGTGAAGGTAACATATAGGTCAGGGGTTATTGATGTACATCCCTATGAGAAAAAGTTATCCAAGTATGGTGTCCGTATGCACAATGGTATTCCATATACAAGCTTGACTAAAAACCTTAACCAAGGTTGACTAAAAACCTTCACCAAGTGGGATTAACTAATTAATTCAAGGTTAAATGTAGGTCAAGGTGAAATATAGGTTAGGGGTTGTTGATGTACATCACTAGGAGATGAAGTTGTCCAAGTATGGTTGGTGTAGGGCCAGGAGTATTCCATCTACAAGGTTGACTAAAAACCTTAACCAAAGAGAATTAACTAAGTAATTCAAGAGGAAATGTAGGTCAAGGTCAAATATAGATCAGGGGTTATTGATGTACATCCCTATGAGAAAAGGTTGTCCAAGTATGGTGTCTGTATGCACAATAGTATTCCATGTACAAGCTTGAGTAAAAACCTTAACCAAGGTTGACTAAAAACCTTAACCAAGGTGACTTAAGTAAGTAATTGAAGAGGAAATATAGGTCAAGGTGAAATATATATATCAGGGGTTGTTGATGTACATCACTAGGAGATGAAGTTGTCCAAGTATGGTGGGTGTAGGGCCAGTAGTATTCCATATACAAGCTTGACTAAAAACCTTAACCAAGGGGAATTAACTAAGTAATTCAAGAGGAAATGTAGGTCAAGGTTGACTAAAAACCTTAACCAATGGGAATTAACTAAGTAATTCAAGGTTAAATGTAGGTCAAAGTCAAATATAGGTCAGGGGTTGTTGATGTACATCACTAGGAGATAAAGTTATCCAAGTATGGTTGGTGTAGGGCCAGGAGTATTCCATCTACAAGCATGACTAAAAACCTTAATGAAAGAGAATTAACTAAGTAATTCAAGAGGAAATGTAGGTCAAGGTCAAATGTAGGTCAAGGTCAAATATAGATCAAGGGTTATTGATGTACATCCCTAGGAGATGAAGTTGTCCAAGTATGGTGTGTGTAGGGCCAGGAGTATTCCATATACAAGGTTGACTAAAAACCTTAACCAAAGAGAATTAACTAAGTAATTCAAGAGGAAATGTAGGTCAAGGTCAAATATAGATCAGGGGTTACTGATTTACATCCCTAGGATATGAAGTTGTCCAAGTATGGTGGGTGTAGGGCCAGGATTATTCCATATACAAGCTTGACTAACAAGAATTCCGCCACGGAAGCGGTGTCGTGCCTGCCGAGGCATTTGACCGTGAACATTACAAGTAAATAAATGACCTTGACCTTCAAAATTTGGATGTGGGGGTGTGCGTAATGAAGCATCATCCCTAGACAAACATTGATGTGAAATATTATCAATGTCTGGTAAGGGGTTAAAAGAGATATTGTGAAAAAACAATAACTTTAACGCATTTCTGTTACAAAACCGGTGAACATTACAAGTAAATAAATGACCTTGACCTTGAGAATTTGGATGTGGGGGTGTCCGTAATGGAGCATCATCCCTAGACAAACATTGATGTGAAATATTATCAAAGTCTGACAAGGGGTTAAAGAGATATTGTGAAAAAACAATAACTTCAACGCATTTGCCCTACAAAAAAAACGGACGACGCGGACGACGACGAGGACGACGACGCGGACGAGGACGACGACGCGGACGACGACGACGACGGAAAAAGCGCCGACTATAGTCGCGCCTCTGCTAAAGCAGGCGCGACAAAAACCTTAACCAAGGGGAATTAACTAAGTAATTGAAGAGGAAATGTAAGTCAAGGTCAAATATAGACCAGGGGTTATTGATGTACATCCCTATGAGAAAAGGTTGTCCAAGTATGGTGTCTGTATGCACAATAGTATTCCATGTACAAGCTTGACTAAAAACCTTAACCAAGGTTGACTAAAAACCTTAACCAAGGGGAATTAACTAAGTAATTCAAGAGGAAATGTAGGTCAAGGTCAAATATAGATCAGGGGTTATTGATGTACATCACTAGGAGATGAAGTTGTCCAAGTATGGTGGGTGTAGGGCCAGTAGTATTCCATATACAAGGTTGACTAAAAACCTTAACCAAGGCGTGACGGTGACGCCGACGCCGACGCCGGTGTGACAAAATAAGCTCTACTTATTCTTCGAATAGTCGAGCTAAAAATAAATACAGAGAATAAATAGTACTGTCCGTTAACATTTTAAGGAAACACGGTTATCGCCCCTGATATCAGTGTGGACGTCCGATATAACATGTATAATAATGCCAATCAATGCGTGGGCTAATAGTGAATTAATGTTTATTTTGCTAGAAAATGTCTCGGATGATGTCTCCGATATAAAGAACATTTTGTGCCTACTGAGTGGGAATGGGAATGTACCTTTAAGTGTGTGATGTACCTGGACGTACGGCCCATAACCTGGTAACGCTGTATGCCCCCACTCACCATTCGGTGACAGGGGTGGGGTGGGGTGGGGGCGAGCGGATGGGACAGGGGACATCAAAATGCATATGCATGAACCATTGAGGCATTGAAGAGAATCATGTTAGCGTCACCGACTTTCTAAAATAAAATTATAATCCAGTTAGTCAACTAAATATATTTCATGCGTGTTGCACGTATGACAGGGGGACCATCAATACATTCCGAGAATTGTGTCGTTTCCATTCATATCCAGACATATTTTTATCACATTTTCTGTGAGTTCTTCGTTACTTTTATGAAAAACATTTGGAAATCGAGTTACAATATATATATATAAACTAATAAAATAGTATAGAATATGAACAATATCTTAAAGTTAAGTGAAGGTGTCGGTGGAACAAGGGAGCTAACTAACTGGTGGAGATCCCGTATTCCACAAACCCAATAGTTGAAGCATAGAGTAGTTTATTTTCAAATATTTACGATACGTTTGTGCCACAAGTTCTTCCAACATTAGTTAGTTATACGAATAGTTTATTTGACGTAAACTATACAGTTTCTAGACATTTATATAAACATTTTACACGATCCTAATTAATAAAAAAATATATGACATGTTATGAGTTATGCATGTACATTTAACACGATGCATGGCGCGAGATAACAAGTATTTCTGATCACGCATCCTGCTGTTATGCCCGACGTCAAGAAGCAAGATCAGCCGATGCTGAGCATTGCTCGTCTCTGCCAACAAATTTATACAAATATCCCATTATCCCAATCAATACCCAGTTACCAATCACACCAATGAAGGAATCACACATTTAATATGGCGCTTCAGATGATAATTTGGGCACTGGCAAAACCAACCATGCGTAGCTGTGACTGGAGATATGGGCCTTATGATATGTGCGAACAGTGCCGCCTCGGATAAGCCTGCGCATTTGCGCAGTCTGATCAGCGGCTACACTGTTCGTTATTCGTTCAGGAAGTGTCCTAACCGCGACCATTAAACCGAGAACATTGCTGTAACTTGGCAGATATGCCATTCTAGTGTATTTCCCATAGGCAAGTCTAACACGTTCGTGTCTACCACATTATTTTATGTTGCAATCATTTCTTGGTCGGATGACGATGTTGTAGACCATAAAAGTATGTGTTGTTTACATCAAAGAGCATTACACCGTCTGTATTGTAAATCCTCCTATTGATTGGCTCAGTAGCCGACTGACGTCAACCAATCAATGCACATACAGAAAGAAACCATTATCTTGTGACTGGATCAGGTGCGACACTGGTCACGAATGCCATAAGACCCATTTATCCAGTTATAGCACCATCATTGAGACACTCCATGTGATTTTGCGCCTTGTGACATCTGCGTAATTTCATTAAATACGTTTACAGAATTTACAATATTTTTTCATAAATAAAGTCAAAGCCGACAAAATTGTACTCTGAAAATGTTGTCAACTTTTGACGCCACTTACGGAAAATATTAAATTTTGTAAACATATTTCATGAAATTACGCAGCTGTCCGAAGGTACAAAATCACATGGCGTGTACCATATCAGGTGCTAGACTGGCAATAATTGTCGTGAGCCCCAGCTCTCCATTCACCATTTTTTTTTCTGCCAATGAACTCGTAATCACACAATTGTTCATTGTTGTAAATGTTACTCTTACACAACGCCAAGGTGCATGATCACGTGGTTACAACAACAACAATGTCGCCCACTCCAAAGTAAGTATTATTTGATATTTTCCTTAATATGCAATGGATTTTGATGGATTTTGATGAAATATGGCGCAGCAAAAGCGTCTTCATGAGCTGCATTTGGTGGTCTATGGAGTTTGGCACAGACTTATGTCGTTTTTGCAAAGAATCGATTTCCGTGTCGGAGACATGGAAATCGATTCTTCACAAAAACGACAGAAGTTTGGGCGACAATACAGAGACCACCAAATGCAGCTTAACAAGACGCGTTCGGTGTGACCTATGTAATAAAAATCTGTTACGTAATAAGGACACTATAAAAGAATACGTACTTTGAATCGGTACTTGTTGTTGTTGTTAGTACCGTACCACGTGATCATACACCTTGAACGTTTGCTATTTCTCCGCTGAGGACAAAACAATATGTCACGCGACTTAATTTTATTTTTAAACAAGAAATCAATAACACAAAACCTTCAGCGCAAATTTAAATTAAAATGACTGCAACTTTCCAAGTCATTTGACCTTGACCTTCAGCATAGGGGCCGCGTGTGTGGGCTACAGAATGAAAATATTGATGATGACAAATAAGTATATGAAGTGTCATGCTAATACGAGCTACAGTAACAGAGATGGTCATCAGCCGAAAACATTAACGCAAATCCCGGACAGACATACAGACAGACGAACGAACAGCATTTTCTGGGTACATAACATGTGCCATAATATTGTATTGAGAACCAGCTAGCCGCTTTAAAATGATCTGGTCCTATTTCTACAGAGCCCCGCAGTGGACTTAGAATTCTTTTTTTTATTAATTCGTTCCCACGAAATAACAATTTGTTCCCTCAATATAACAATTTGTTCCTACGAATTAACAATTTAACAATTTGTTCCCTCAATTTAACAATTCGTTCCCACAAAATATTAATTCGTTCCCACAGGAACGAATTGTTAATTCGTGGGAACGAATTGTTATATCGTGGGAACGAATTGTTAATTCGAGGGAACGAATTGTTAAATTGAGGGAACGCGTTGTCATTTTGTGGGAACGAATTGTTAATTCGAGGGAATGAATGGTTATACTGAGGGAACGAATTGTTAAAGCGAGGGAACAAATTGTTATTTCGTTGGAACGAATTAATAAAATAAAATCCATGTCCCCTGCGGGGCTCCGTATATTTCTGTGACATGAATTGTGAATATTATTAGAATCTACAGTGGAGCGCCGTGGCGTAATGGTTTATAGTGTGTCGGACTACTGATCCAAGGGTCGTGGGTTCGAGCCTGACTAGCGGCGTGCGTTGTGTCCTTGAGCAAGACACTTTATCCACACTGCTCCAGTTCACCCAGCTGTAAATGGGTACCGATAATTCGTAGTTGCTCTGTAAATACGAATTACCGGCTTCTCTTAAAAATCTCTACCTCCGTTCTTTCTCCCATTCTTGGGAGACGGCATGCAAGGTCATAGAGCCAGCGCCGCCGTTAAATATAAGCTAAAAAAAAAAAAAAAATAGAATCTACAATTGCAGCATATGTGGTTTGTTCCTGTTGGTCAGCCATACTAAACGGTGCCTATACGGTAAGTAAACAGCGTGTTGATGTTGACTACATATTACACACTATCGCAGAATCTCTACAACTGGTCGGCGACGGGCGAAGTGTTTACGGATAAATGCAGAACTATTGCTCGTCACTTTTCGTGTGATAACACGTGATTTATCAACACTTTTTTGGTTGGTTAACATCAACATCTTTGCAATATGACTCAGGCGTATTTAACTCATTTCATTATTACCCGACACAATACTTTACATGGAGAAAAAAATAGTTTTCTTTTGTCTCACCCAATGTATATGTTGTTACCACTCATCTGAACCGTCTCGTCGAGACGGTTCAAATAAGTGGTAACAACATATACCATTGAGAAATATAGAAAACTAAAATATTCGCAAGTGCAACATTATGATAGTCTGTAAATTTCACATTAACCCTTAGACCGCTATCTTATTTATTTTGTCGTCTGCTATTTATTTTCAATTTTCCATTTTTATCATCAAAAACATGGTTTGACAGCACTTTAGAATAATTTACAACATGCTTTGACAGTACTTCAGAACCATTTCCATTGAAAATGATTCTAAAGTGCTGTCAAACCATGTTTTTATTGAGAAATAAGGCAAGATATAAAAGCAACAGCAGACGACAATTGTTGTGAGTAGCGGTCTAAGTGTTAACAAGGTTTTCTTGTAAACAATTATTGGATTTACATTTATTGAGAATAGGCTGCTTATGCAGCCCTATGCTCAATAAATGTAAATCCATCAATGGAAATTTCCAGACGATCCTAAATTTGCACTTACGAACATTTTAGGCGTACAAAGTTTAGTGAAACGGGCCCCAGGAACACTTATGGACGTACACTTAAACCGCCAACATACTTTAACACAAATTTATATGTCATTTGACTTTGATCCACAACGGTCACATGGGTGGGCTGTATATAGGATGGAAATATAGATGCTCACAAAGAAGTATTGAAGCCAATCCGACGTACGGTAACATAGCTAGTAGATAACCGAATACTTTTAAGCATATCTAGGGCAGACAGGCAAACAGGGTGGCGACAAGCTGTACCGTGAAATTTTTGTATCTATTTTGATATCAGTATCCTGCACAATATGGATTACTGTAGTATGATAACAGAGAGTTTGGAATATGACTAATTAATGTCAGTTCGTTTGGAGTAAAGGATACCGTTATCACTAAGCTAATCCCCTCACCGGCAGCCTCGATAATAAAATGAACAAGGTGAACATAAGTCTTCAGTTACCTTGACCTTGGGTGATTGGCCATTGGGTGCATGCAAAACAATGTGTCGCAGGATGTGTATCCAATGTCAACTTGGCCCCTTCCCCCAAAAAGTAATAGGATCATATAAAAGGGGTATAACCAGATTCAACTCTCACATACCAGTATCCCGAAGACGTACAGGAGGGCCAAACCAGGTCTCCGGTCGAGATTCCGGTAAGACAGTAAGTGCAAAACCAGATGAATCACAATCATTAACTTGCCCATCGCATCCTCCAAACCAACTACCACAGGATTGATGAAGAACATTATACAAACTTTTTGAAAAATGGTGTGAAGTAGTTCAGCAACCGTGTGTTGGTCAATATGATGTTTCATTTACTTGTGGCGTGATTGTGTCACGAATGTGTCGCATGTGTTCAAATGTATGCAGTGTCCAATAAAGTAATTCTGCATGTTATATTGAATGTATGGCATGGTAAAGAAACTAACTGTTTGACACAAACAAAATTGTCCTAGTGTGTCAGCAACATTGTGAATGTCAAACAGGTCAAGGTCGTGATAATAGTGGCAGGAGTAAGGAACATGTACCCGACAGATAAAAAAAAGTTTGACATGTGGACGTATACATCGACATATATACATACAGAACTTCATGTGCAAAACCAGATACGAGGCACAGGAGTATAATCTTCAGTTTGTTGACAACAAGGATAACACTATAGTGTGGTTTAAACTTGAACGCTGTAGAGCCAGTTTTTAACAAATGCATGTATTTTTGCCAATATTCATGTTTATCTGCAGCTCTGTATCCAATGGTGTTTCCCTATATAGACAGATTAGTTGCGGACAGTAACTCTGCAAAACTCCCGTTACGGGAGTTTTGCAGAGTTAGTGTCCACAACTATAGACAGATCTATGGACGGACAGACAAGACAAATCTAGGGTCAATCATTAAATATATATCACCCTAACCTTTCAGCCTGCACCATAACCTTTCAGTCTGGAGGAAGTGTTGTTGCAGAGTTAATGCCCACAAATATAGACAGCTCTATGGATCGACAGACAAGACGAATATAGGATATATATCACCCTAACCTTCAGTCTGTACCTTGACCTTTCAGTCTGGAGATAAACAAGTTTTACCATGGATACTGGAAAGAGGACGTACCACATGGTAACTGACTGGTCTGTATCTGATAATGCATGAACAATTAGTTTTTGACCAAGACAAATCTTGACCACCTAGTTCTCGTGCAGCTGCAGGTGAAAAAAAATTGTTGAACCGACATAAAAAATGCCCATTGAATAAATCCCATTACCACGCCCACATGTTGTGAAAACGGGTGGTGGGGTAGTGGGACTTTTTCAATACACATTTTTTATACCAGATACATTTCTAACATTTGTGATGCAGCTACATACAGATAGAATAGTTTTCTTGAGGCATTTTGATTTTGTCTGTTTGTTGGTGTTTAACGGCCTATCAACAGATAAGGTCATTTAAGGCCGGGCTAACAGATTCGATCCCGTATTCAACCAGCTGCTTGAGGGGAAAATCACAACCGAATATTTACATCGGAAAAAAATATGTTCAGTCCTGAGATTAGAATAACCTGACCTGGTGTCATGTCCATACCACACCACTTGGCATCTTCTCCTCAAAGTAATAGGATTACGAATAATCATGTTACTCATATAAGGGGTATAACGGAATTCCGGTAAGGATGAAAATCGTTAAATTACCCATCGCATGCTGCCACCTGCCACCTGCCACCTGCCACCCACCGAGACATTTTGAATAGCGACCAGTGTAAGCTACACTTGTCCCATCTGTTCTGATTTTCAATGGGCCACCATTTAGCAATTGTGACTGACGGACCGCCAAATGGGGTTTCTGGCGTTTGTGACCAGCGAAGTAGTTCTGGGTGTGATGCCGACATACAGATGTACAGAGTCATACCATCATAGTGGCTGTGACTAGATAAATGTGGCTTATGGGTTTTGCGACCAGTGTAGATCCAGATCAGCCTGTGCATCCGCAGTCTGATCAGGATCTGCACTGTTCGCCCTTCTAACAAGCAAAATAGGTCGTTATCAGGCTACAGGAGTGTGTTATTTGATACGAGATACACTGATCACCCCAGAAACCCCATTTATCCAGTCACAACCACGATACAGTGTAAATAGGGCACACGAGTTATTGACAAATATTGCTCATGATCAGCTAGCTTGCCTGTAACAGATACAGACCTATGTCAAGTTTTCATTAATAATGCCATAATAATAAGGACAAGAATAATGCCATGACTCAACAGCCAAAAGTGGAGGTCCTGACAAGTGCAACAGATGCAGTCTGATCGAAAAATGCATGGATAACAAACTCAAGATGACCCCTTTTGCTATGACCAGTCACATATCCTCCACCATTTTATTTCAGGGCTTATAAATTCAAGGTGTATGATCACGTGGTACTAACAACAATAAATACTGAAACTTCCAGAATCCATCTGATTCAAAGTACGTATTCTTTTATATTGTCCTTATTACGTAACAGATTTTGATGAAATATGGTGCATCAAACGCGTCTTGTTAAGCTGCATTTGGTGGTTGTATTTTCGCCCAAACTTGTGTCGTTTTTGCGAAGAATCGATTTCCGGAAATTGATTCTTCGCACAAACGACACAAGTCTGTGCCGAACTCCCTGGACCCAAATGCAGCTCATGAAGACGCATTTGCTGCGCCATATTTCATCAAAATCCGTTGCATATCAAATAATACTTACTTTGGAGTGGGCGACATTGTTGACCCACGTGATCATGTACCTTGAAATTGTTGGGACATATGCTGTGCATTGATGCAACAGGATGTAAACAGTAGCATAACAAGTTTGCTGATCTTATTGTCGTGTTTGTTTATTGGTGTTTAACAGCCTATCAACAGATAAGGTCATGTAAGGCCGGGCAAACGGGTTCGATCCCGTTTTAACCTGCTGCATTGGGGGGAAAATCCCAAAATCAGAACGGAATATTTACATAGAGAAAAAATATATTGTCCTAAAATTAGAATAACCTGACCTGGTGCCAGGTCCATACCACACCAAGTCACTTGACCCCTTCCACTCTAAAATACGATTACGAATAATCGTAATACTCACGTAAGGAGTATAACCAGATTCAACTGTCACATACAAAATGCTAAAGACGTATGTGAGGGCCAAACCAGGTCTCCAGTCGGAATTCCGGCAAGGATGAACCCCAATCGTTAAATTACTCATGGCATGCTCCCACTTGTCACCCACAACTGCTGTGAATGGGTACTGAATAGTCACCGGGAAACTCAATTGTATTAGATTATATGTACATGTACTTCTGAATAAAATATGATCCAGCACAAAATCCACAAAAGGGGGTGTTGCAGTATGGACAGATAGATAGATACCATGCCAGTTAACCCATTTCAATAAACTGTTGTGTGTAAATACTAGTTTTCATATGCGGCTTAACCCTGACAATTAAATTTTGTCGTCTGCTGTTTATTTTTTATTTTTTCATTCTTCTAATGAAAAAACATGGTTTGACAGCACTTTAGAAGCATTTCCATTGGAAATGATTCTAAAATGCTGCCAAATCATGTTTTAGTGAGAGAAAAGACAAATTATGAAAGAACAGCAGACGACAATTTTCGGTTCCCGCATGCTAAGGGTTCACCCTTTCAACACCTCAAGCCTGGAGAGTGGTATTGGCAAACAGTGTAGATCCAGATGAGCCGGCTCCTGACGAGAACTATAAACGGAACATTGTACGATACGACATTTATTTTACGCCTCAGCGTACTTTGTTCAAGGTTATGCCCCTGTTATAGACAATTGATCCATTAATGCCCTGGTAACAGAATTATTTTACAACAGTACCAATAACTGCATTTTGCTCCCACATTCGCCACTGAAAATCAATGCAGATCTTAATTGTGAGACATTAACTGTGAATGAACCACAAATTGATAACTGCCGAATGTGATTTTTAGATTATATTAACAAATTGTCTACAAATGATGATTGTCAATCACACAAGGTTACAAAATGATAAGCAGCAAGAACAGACCTCCACATGTGAAGGAATTGTGCTATCTGCTGTTTTTTATTTTTTTCTAATTTCTATAAAAAAACATGTTTTGTCACACCATTAGAAAAATCTACAAAGGATTATTATTGATAAACGTTGTGAAAGAAACAAACAGGACCTCAGTTTCAAGTCCGGGAGACCAGTGCACAGGGGTCCGAAGTTGTGCTGGGAAAAGTGTACTGGGTCCGAATCGGTGGGCGTCTTAGTCGGTGGGCATCTTATAAGATGCCCACCGACTAAGACTAAGACTTTTTTGTTATTGATAAAAAAGTACTTACTTTTAAATATTTTTTAGATTTCATGTGTTTAATAGCCAAAAGTTTGTTTTCAGAAAAACGTGGAACAGACAGTAGGTGTTAAGAGCATTCGACGTCACTACCACAGAGGATGTGGGTCATTTGCGTCCCACTGGTCCACAGGGGTCCGAAGTTGTGCTGGGAAAAGTGTACTGGGTCCGAATCGGTGGGCGTCTTAGTCGGTGGGCATCTTACACAGGGGTCCGAAGTTGTGCTGGGAAAAGTGTACTGGGTCCGAATCGGTGGGCGTCTTAGTCGGTGGGCATCTTATAAGATGCCCACCGACTAAGACGCCCACCGATTCGTAAGATGCCCACCGACTAAGACGCCCACCGATTCGGACCCAGTACACTTTTCCCAGCACAACTTCGGACCCCTGTGGACCAGTGGGACGCAAATGACCCACAACCTCTGTGGTAGTGACGTCGAATGCTCTTAACACCTACTGTCTGTTCCACGTTTTTCTGAAAACAAACTTTTGGCTATTAAACAAATGAAATCTAAAAAATATTTAAAAGTAAGTACTTTTTTATCAATAACAAAAAAGTCACCCTCCCCAAAAAAAATCCATGAAATATTGATTTTATTGCGAAAAAACGATTTTCCTGTGGGAATTTAACTTACTTTTAAATATTTTTTAGATTTAATGTGTTTAATAGCCAAAAGTTCGTCGGCAGCAAAACGTGGAACAGACAGTAGGGCACAACCCTTCCCTACCCAATCTCATATATATGGAATTCACTGCAAACTACATCACTGATGTTGGGAGATTTGTGTGCAAATACATTATTGTTATAGTGATGATTATTTGTAATGAGCATTTATCGCCCGGGCGATCACAAGTCTGCGAACTTCACTTGTTCCCGCTCCAATTTCATAAAGCTTCGCGTCTCGTAAAAATCTCCCAGTCGGGTAGTCGTTGATGTAACCGTTGCCTCCTGTAAAATGAAATGTATGGAATGAGGATGAAGGACGGTAGACCGGTAGTCCTTCATCCAGTATTGTTGGACTTTTAGAAGTTTATATTCCCGATAAATTTTACAAAAATGTTTATTCGTTATACAGTCTACACTCGTTACCTCTGTTAAGCCAAACAATTGATAACTGAAAGTCAAATTCTTGGTCCCAAGTACATGTTTTCCTATACAATAACTCATGTTAACTCAAATGTTCGTTAATTCAAACTATTTTCCTCTCTCCCCTGGACTTTGAGTAAACAAGTGTAAATTATTTTGAATCCTAATTTTCAAGTTTTGCCAGACTCCAACAAGTCTACACCATTACTTACGTGAATTCTTTGTACGTTTCAACGTTATGACGTCAAAATAACAATATGGTGGGCAACAGGACGTCACTCAAAATTAATTGGAAGTGAACAAATGCAAGTGTTTGTTCGCTTTATCGGGTAACAAACTTTGTATTGGCCGAATACGTATCGACTGATAACATATTGCTGTATCAAGCATTCACTTGATACAACTATCCGGGTTACCACAACTTGAATACCGTTTGTTTCACTGGTCGAACGGCGTCACATGACGTTACCGAATTACGCCAATGGAATGACGTCACGGAAACAAGTCTGCATTCTTTTCAATGAAAACAATGTCATAATTGCCCATTATGTAGCCAAAAGTGTTATCTGATAAATAGAATACCATGCTAGTGTCTTTTTGATATCAAGTTTATTAGGCTCGCTTGAAAACGGTAGGAATTCCTCGGCACGTTTCCTAGCCTTGCCTGATAAACTGGATATCAAAAGACACTAGCATGGTATTCTCTATATATTGTGTTTTTCCAATTTGAAATTTTGTGTCAATACAAACTTTCAACAATTTATTCATGTATGAACTCTTGCCATGTGCCCGAATTGTGTTTGGAATTAAAATTATTATGCAATACTGTATTATACAACTGTAGATTATCTCAGCCATGCACTTGCTCCACCAATGTGAGTGGCTGTACAATCAGAATGACATATTACCTAGAATCTGAATGGCGTCCAGCGACATTTTGGTGGCAGCTTCCGCTGTGTACAAGATGACAGCGGCACAATCCTAAACACAGAACAGGAAATATTTACATGGGAAATGAAGTTGAGAAATAATACTGTAGAAAATTTCATCAGTATCGCAAACAGTACAGTGGGGTCAGCGTGTAAGTGCACACACGAACGAACACGACAGGTTGGAACCAACCTGTCGTGTTCGTTCGTGTGTGCACTTACACGCTGACCCCACTGTAGGCTTTTGCTCATTGAAAAAGAGGCATAACTCCAGATGGAAAGGCAGAAAAAGTAATGAAGGAGTTACGCATACGAAGACTGTATGGTGGTGATGTGTACAGAGTAGATGTGAGGGGATCATTTACTGGATTGGAAGCAGAAGCAGATGGATATATGATCTGCCTACTAACAACAGTGCTGGATGTATATATATATAGGAATACAATTTACAACAATTTCATAACAAATAACAAAATAAGTATGTAGCTGGCCTTGACCTTCAGTATGGTGCTTGCCTTTGCGTACTAGAAGTTCTCAGACAAACTGAGTTAAGGGTGAGGAGATATTTGGTACTTATATTACTTAAAACTTTAATGAAATAAGATGGACAGACTACCAGTTGGACAGGACCATGTAATAATATTTCCTGTTTTTCCATAAAACCACTACTTACATTTGGGCATACAGCCCCGGCATCCAGTGACCTGGCTACATTATAGACGTACGATCGGCTCACATTTAGTGATGTGTACATGTCGGCCAACTTTGCCTGTATCATCTGAAAGGGACACAAACTTCAATCTTGAAACAATCCGCAGACATTGAATTAACCAAACTCGGGCTTTACAAGGAAAATATGAGATTTTCAGTCATAAAGGAGGCATAATTGTTGATGGAATAAAGTGAACTAGTTCATGTAACACACACCTGCACTTCTTGCGCGTTAAGTATACAAAGCAAAGAACTGTAGTTTGCTGAACAACCAAAATATTGGATTTTCAGTCGAGCACAACTTCAGAAGAATCACAAGCATAGTGAAGATGTTGCGTTACACAGAGTATGAAGTGGATCAGCTGAAAACATTAGTACACCAGTCTGACTTAACACTTGCAACACTACATACCTTCTAGCAGAGTTTGCAAACAGTGTAGGTCCAGATGAAAGAGCTTTTAATGAGCTGTATCATCAAGATCTCCACTTTTTGCAAGTAAGTTTCATACGTTTTAGAAAATAAAAATCCACTTTTTATAAATTGACTCTTTTTGAAACAGATCATTTTGTGAATCTGAATTGACTGGAAAATTAACATATTACAGTTCATTCCAATTATTTACGACTGAAAAGGTTACGGATGAACAGGTACAAATTGTAATGCTCCCCGACTGTTGTCCAGTGGGACATAAACAGGAACATATAACTGGAAAAAGACTGAAAGTATGTTTTGAGAATCAGGTGAAAATAGATCATTAGTACCTACCTGAAAGTGGCCGATCTTTTTTCCGAAACATTCACGGTCATGTGCGTATTTGAAGGCAACATCACAACACGCCTGCATTATCCTGCAGTAGAAAATATAGTGAAGTCAGTTGGTACAGTCCGCAATCTGCAGGTGTGTAAATATTTAGACAAGCAGCCAGTGCAGATTATAATGTCATTATGGTCCACACCCGTTTTAATAATTACCTGCATTGAATGATCTCATTATGAGATCATTCAATGCAGGTAATTATTAAAACAATCTCTACGTTACCTTTCCCTAAAGATTTTGGAAGCTTACCAATATATGTGGCTGCGGCTGGAGAAATATGTGCTTGTTAAAAGAATGATGGGCGTTTTACCGACTGAACAGTGCAGACCCTGATCAGACTGTGCCGATGTGCCATCTGATATGTGTCTACACTGATCATAAAGAAACATTTTAGGAATTGTGTTGTAAATTGTGATAAAGTTAATCATTACACATGTATTTTGATTGGAAACTTACTAATTATTTTTGCACCAATTAAAAATGACATGCGACTCACCTTCAGGGCATGATGTGCACATATGTAAATTATTCTGAAAATATCTCAAGCGGTGTACTACTTATGAATGTACAATATTGTATAATGGAAGGATGAATGGATGCATGGACAATGGTAAAATATCACAATTCCAACCCCAATCACCATAAAAACGTTGTAGGTATTTCAGCTCAATACATGTATAAGCAAACAATTATCAACATGTGACAAAGAAGTTAACCAAATGTGAAATGCAACTAAAATTTCAGTTATATGTTTGCACACACACACACAATAAAAAAATATTAAAAAAAATAGAAATTATGTTTGTAAAACCTGCATATGCCCCCATGGCATACTGGACGCTAACAAGAGATCGAGTCTCAAAAAAGAAAATTATAAATTTACACAAATTTCAAGTCATTTGAGAGTCTTACAAACTTTTTAACATTCGAAAATGGCTAACTGTTTCAGCACCATTTTGAAGGTCACAGAGGTCAAGGTCATGTCTTTCTTTCTTTATATACTGCAACACCCCCTTTTGGGGATTATGTGCAGGATCTTTTATTTATATATACATGTACATACAAAAGAATACAATCAACTTTTTCCCGGTAACCGGTACCCATTTACAGCTGGATGGACTGAAGCAGTGTGGATAAAGTGTCTTGCTCAAGGACACAACGCATTTCCACTGGCGAGGCTCGAACCCACGACCGTATGATCAGCAGTCCGACGCTTTAGACCACTCGGCCACGCGCTCAATGGTGGTGTGATTGCATCACACATGTTCAGGTGAATGAACTGTCCAAATATTAAAGCAATCCTTCACACAATAATGAAGATATTACATGTTGGAGAAACTCTCACAAACTTTTCGACGTAACAAAATGGCTAAGTGTTTCAGGGCCATTTCGAAGGAGACAAAGGTCAAGATCATGTTAATGGTGGCACACATATATGACAAATGTTCGGGTGATTCAAGTGGCCAATTATTGAAGCAATCCTTTGCGTAATATTGAAGATATTACATGTTGGCGAAACTCTAACAAACTGTTCGACGTAAATGTACAAGGACGGACGGACGAAAGGACGTACGGAACCTCAAGAGCAACGCAATAAGCCCCCCTTGCTATTGCATAGGGGGCATACTGCAAATTTACTGAAATATGTACCGTAAATACATGTACATGTATTCAATAGCTTGTCAATATTAGCACGATCACATACCATGCAATGATTATTAAATTAGTAATCAGGTTTGAACTAAAATATGTGGTCTGTCGACGCATTTAGGTCCCCTATAGATGATTTGAGAAACTCTTACAAAAACTTCAAACAAATACATTGTAAACAGACGGACAGACAGACAGATGGGCAGACAGGGCGAAATATATAGGGCACTGACGAATCTCAGCGGGGGCCCTAACAAGATGTTACAGAGTTATAGTACACAAGGTGCATGATCATGTGGTTACAACAACAACAAT
The DNA here is from genome assembly GCA_029237695.1 of Conchocele bisecta. NCBI lineage: Eukaryota > Metazoa > Mollusca > Bivalvia > Lucinida > Thyasiridae > Conchocele > Conchocele bisecta. Next base: position 69,756,964 of record CM055267.1, read on the forward strand.
GTCGCCCACACAAAGTAAGTATAATTTGATATTTTCCTTAATATGCAACGGATTTTGATGAAATATGGCGCAACAAACGCGTCTTCATGAGCTGCATTTGGTGGTCTATGGAGTCTGGCACAGACTTATGTCGTTTTTGCGAAGAATTGATTTCCGTGTCGGAGACACGGAAATCGATTCTTCGCAAAAACGACAGAAGTTTTGACGAAAATACAGAGACCACCAAATGCAGCTTAACAAGATGCGTTTGATGCGCCATATTTCATCAAAATCCGTTACGTAATAAGGACACTATAAAAGAATACGTACTTTGAATCGGTACTTGTTGTTGTTGTTGTTAGTACCACGTGATCATACACCTTGGTACATGTAGTAGAAAGCAATTTGTTAATCAAGCAAGCAAACATGAAAATGTGTATGAATATGGCTGCTAATTGATCACTGTGTCATTCTCATACTCAAAATCAGAAGTGTCAATGGTCGAAGCTGTGCTCAGCCTCAGCCAATTACACTGCTTGATTTTTAGTGACCATTATGAGAACGTGCTTGGGAACTTTTATAATCACAGGTTTTGTTTCTCCTTAAGTATGGGACACAATGATTTTTCAAACTGATCAGTTAGCAATCATTACGGTGTATATGTGTTGTGCAGCAGGCCTTCATTTACTGACATCATGCTATGATTTATGCTGAATGTCTATATCTGGGGCCAGTTTTACTAAACTTCTTACGACTAAAATGTTCGTAAGTTCAAATTTAAGATCGTCTGTAAATGTCAATTTATGGATTTACATTTATTGAGCATAGGCTGCATATGCAGCCTATGCTCAATAAATGTAAATCCAATAATTATTTACAAGAAAACATTGTTAATGTGAAATTTACAGACTATCATAATTTTGCACTTACGAACATTTTAGTCGTACGAAGTTTAGTGAAACGGGCCCCTGGTTCCATTGTGGTGATTATGTGATTTGAGAAATAATTACCGAGAGTCACACAAATACAAGATACCACTTCCTTTCCAATAAAGCAATTGAAGCAGGGCACATGCAGCTTGACAGCATTCTGAACAGGTGGTTCGGTGAACAACAAGAAGGTAGTTCGAATTACAACAAATATGCAAAGTGTATCTTGGTAGAATTTATACAAATTGTATACATGTTATATTATATTTTCAAACTAGCATGTCCATCTGCAATCTCATCAGGGTCTAAACTGTTTGTATTTAGATGAAATATTAATGTGGCATGCAGTCAAAGAAAGAAAGGGCACAATCTGTTACAAATTTGTTACTTAGGAAGATTACATGTACTCGAAGAGTACAACAGTAACAGTTATCATTCCGGAAAAATGGTGTTTGTCCCCATGCATCAAATCAATGTTGCCCGTGGTGAAAGCTGTGTGTTAAATGCAAGCATTGTGCGACAAAAACCAAATACCAAAGCAAGTTGCAAGCTTCCACACAGACAGTGGACTTACCCAAGAGGTCCACCCGAGAGAATCAACCGTTCTATGTCGAGTCCACTAAACAACACATATACACCGCGGTTATAGTTGCCGAGCATGTGCGACGCTGATGAGGGAAACAAGACACGGTGTCAGCTGGAGATACACTAATATAGACCAGTCTTATAAATAGGTTACCGAACCTGGAAAAGCACGAGTAACTTCCCTACAACTACTTCCAGGGCATCCTTGACGTTACAGTGGGGTCAGCGTGTAAGTGCACACACGAACGAACACGACAGGTTGGTTCGCTACCCACCCAAAGTGTATGTTACCACTCAGTTGAACCGTCTCGCCGAGAATGTTCAACTGAGTGGTAACAACATACACTTTTGATGCGAAATGAGAAAAAATGCTGAAAAATAATTATTTTTTATACATGAAATACAGTGGGGTCAGCGTGTAAGTACACACACGAACGAACACGACAGGTTGGTTCCAACCTGTCGTGTTCGTTCGTGTGTGCACTTACACACTGACCCCACTGTAGAAGATGCAGAATTTGTCAGTTTGACATCACATTGCTTAGTTTAACCCTTACACTGCTGTTTGTTTGTTTGTTTGTTGGGGTTTAACGGCCTATCAACAGCTACAGTCATTTAAGGCTGGGTCAATGGGTTTAGTACTAAATCCCATATATTACCTGTACAACTACATGTACAAATGGGGGGAAAATCCAAAAATCTGAACTGAATAAAATATTTATTCAGCCCTGAAATCAGAATAATCCTGATCTGATGCCAGGTACTCGCCACACCAGAATCACTTGGCCCCCTCCCAAAAGCAGTAGGATCAGTAATAATCTTACTACTTTTATAATGGACAATAACCCAATTCAACTCCCAGGTAACAAAAGAGCCACAGATAAAAACGTACCTGAGGGCCAAACCAGGCAAATTGTGATTCCTATCAGGATTCCCTTCCATTAATTTACGCCGTTGCGTTCGCCAGACCAACCACCCACTCCTTACCCTGCTGAATTAAATTTTGTCGTCTGCTGTTTATTTTTAATTTTCGATTTTTATCATCAAAAACATGGTTTGACAGCATTTTAGAATCATTTCCAATGGAAATGATTCCAAAGTGCTGTCAAGCCATGTTTCTATTGAGAAAGAAGGCAAAATATATATCAACAGCAGACAACACTTTTCATGTTCAGAAATCTAAGGGTTATAACTAAGAAACGTGACGTCAAGCTGACAAATTCTGCCACTTCTAACATCAAGAATACCCTGGAAGTACTAATACTTGAAGGGAAGTCATTCACATTATTTTATAAATTCGGTAACATATTTATAAGACTGGTCAATAGACTATTGGCAAGCCTTTGGTGCATATATTCGGTTATAGAAATGTCTATTAGAGATTCAATAACTGCACGCCAAACAGTACAGCTCCAATTAGATTGTTCTATGATAGTCTGTAAATTTCACATTAACAATGTTTTCTTGTGGACAATTATTGGATTTGCATTTATTGAGCATAGGCTGCATAAATGCAAATCCATCAATTGAAATTTCCAGACGATCCCAAATTTGCACTTACAAACATTTTAGTCGTACGAAGTTTAGTTGTACGAAGTTTAGTGAAACGGATAACTTGGAATGTCAGGTGATCAGTTCAAAGCAGCACAAGAAGAAAAGCAGTATTTTATTATATACCTACCCATGAAATACATAGTTATACGATGTAAATAAAAGTTGTATGTTCTCATCGATGAAATAAACAACTTCCGGTGAAAATACGACTACTTCCGCTATCTATATTCATAACGCGCGTCTGCAGTGCCGGACTGCAAATAGGCTGCAAATACACATTCATTACCGTATACAGTCTAAAAAAACTGTTAATTTTCATGGAGCGGTATATAATAAATAGAATATTCATATTTTTGCAACGAATATGACATATATGTTCATCGAGTGGTGTGAAATGTCCATATTTCATGAGTGCCGTTAATATGGACATTTCACACCACTCGATGAACATATGTCATATTCGTTGCAAAAATATGAATATCCTCTATATGTTCCATTTCGGTATATATGCTGCCATTATAAATGTATCAATAAAGAGCTAAGTGACTGTGTACAGGTGAAAGGAAACTGTATATACAGGTTTACTGGGACGTAGGCGATCAAAACTGGACAGCAGTAGCCTATTTCATCAACATTGCAAAGTATATTTTTCTAGCAAAGTATAAATTTTCAATTTTAGGATAAATTTATTATTTTTTATTAATATACTGAACTTATTACATTATCACAGCCATTTTGGCTGTGATAATGTAATAAGTTCAGTATAATAATTCTGCATACATTTAATCATCAAATATATGCAATATATGCAGTTAGTTCTATATGAAATAATGCATTTCGGGGAAAATAAATGATTACTCCCTCAAAGTATACTTTGCTAGAAAAGTATACTTTGCAATGTTGGTGAATAGGCTACAGAAGTAGAGCGGAAGAGACCGCATTATTTCATATAGAACTAACAACTGCATATATTGGAATATTATTAAAAGTATGCAGAATTATTGTACTGAATTTATTACATTATCACAGCCAAAACAATGTAAAGTCAAATCCACTCACTGTTGCAGAGATAACGGAGTATGTATCCAAAAACCCGTACAATGCTGAATTAATTTGTGTTGTCTGCTGAATATTTTTTATTTTTCCATTTTTCTCATCAAAAACTTGGCTTGGTAGCACTTTAGAATCATTTCCAATGGAAATGATTCTAAAATGCTGCCAAACCATGTTTTTACTGAGAGAAAAGACAAACTATGAATTATCAGCAGACGACTATTTTCGGTTCCAACATTCTATTAAAGGGTTAACGCAAATATTACAGATGCAAATATGAATAGAAGAAAGGTGACATATCACCTCTTGACATATCACATATGCAGGGGCATAATAAATCTGCCAATCAGAAAAGGCGTTCTTTCCCAATTTATTATTTAAATTACAGTTACAATGTACATGTATACAGCCAGATCAGACTAAACAGATATGCACAGACATGTGGCTGTGCTGTGACTGGAGAAATTGTGCTTATGGTTTTGCGACCAGCATCGATCCAGATCAAAATCAGATAACGATCTGCACTGTTCACCATTCCATCAATGAAACACCCATTATGACTGTTATCAGGGTACATGAATGTGCTATTTAATCAGGAGCTATACTGGTCACAACTTCCATAAGCCCAATCTCTCCAGTCAGAGCCAAATATAAACCAGTAACTTGGATGTTTCCACATATCTCCAGTGATTGCCAACAACAGTACATATATATATGGCCATGTCTCACCCCAGGGGAGCGCAGGCCCCGAGCCCACGCTCAATATCCAGGCCCGACATTAACACATAAACACCCCTGCCTCGCCCACCCAGCATCTGAGTAGCTGCAATTGTGAAATTCATATGGCACTTGGGCCGCTGGCTAATAAGATGGGGGAATAAATTGCTGATGAACAGTATTATACAATGGGAGTATACTCAGTAACTATATTGTCACAAAGGCAATTTGCCCATCAACCCCATTTTTAACCCTTACCATGCTCTGACAAGTAAATGTCATCACCTGTTGTTTAATTTCTAATTTAGATTTTTCACAACAAACACATCATGGTTTGGTAGCACTTTAGAAACTTTAGAATCATTTCCAATGGAAATGATTCTAAAGTGTTGCCAAACCATGTTTTAGTGTTTGTTTGTTGGTGTTTAACGGCCTATCAATAGAGAAGGTCATTTAAGGCCGCATGTTTTAGTGAGAGACAAAAAACAATATATGAAACCACAGCCGATGGCAATTTACGTTTCCCACATTCTAAGGGTTACTATAGCATATAACATAGACTTGCAGCATTTAACATCTTACACATACAATACATACTCCTTGATCTTCCATGTCTCCTTTTTTTTTTTTTTAATCCACCTAAAGACAATTTCAATTTTTGAGAAACTAGCTTCAGTAATACAGATTGTGTTGCATTATTACAAAGCAAATGCAGGATTGTGTAGGAACGATGTTTTGTGGCCAGTGTAGCACCAGATCAGCCTGATGTCTCATATAGTCAATCAGAGCTCTAGATAAGGTCCGTATTTGCGTAAATACCCAAATAAAATTGCCAAAAAACCCAATTGAAATGAGAAGTAGTGAGTATCAAAAAGCAATGAAAAAATTGTGGTATCTTTATCATGCTACAGAAAACAATAAACAGACCACAATTTTAGCATATTTTCTTATTTTTCCATGAAAACACATCTTGGTATTTCATCAGAATTGTCTCCAAGGAGACGAAGACAATTCTAATGAAATACCAAGATGTGTTTTCATTTAGAAGCAAACTATTCAATAAGTGCGGTCTGCTGATGTGTAAACAGTAGTGTGATTCTATATTACACAATTAAAATTTTGAAATACCCAATTGCTTCAGAAATGATGAAGTGACAATACTCAATTACTAATTCCTTATCTAATTCCTAATGATTTAACAGTCTGTTAAGCTAACAGGCTTTGAGTGTTTGTGGTATACCTTTTACGAGAATAAACAGAATTAAAGGCAACTTAAGTAAAAAACTGGGCCCAATTGCTCAAAGCCTCTGTTAGCTTAACAGACTGTTAAATCCTTAACATTGTTAAGGATTTAACAGTCTGTTAAGCTAACATAGGCTTTGAGCAACTGGGCCCAGTTTTTTACTTAAGTTGCCTTTAATTCTGTTTATTCTCGTAAAAGGTATACCACAAACACTCAAAGCCTGTTAGCTTAACAGACTGTTAAATCATTAACATTGTTAAGGATTTAACAGTCTGTTAAGCTAACATAGGCTTTGAGCAACTGGGCCCAGTTTTTTACTTAAGTTGCCTTTAATTCTGTTTATTCTCATAAAATGTATACCACAAACACTCAAAGCCTCTGTTAGCTTAACAGACTGTTAAATCCTTAACATTGTTAAGGATTTAACAGTCTGTTAAGCTAACAGAGGCTTTGAGCAACTGGGCCGAGTTTTTTACTTAAGTTGCCTCTAATTCTGTTTATTCTCATAAAATGTATACCACAAACACTCAAAGCCTCTGTTAGCTTAACAGACTGTTAAATCCTTAACATTGTTAAGGATTTAACAGTCTGTTAAGCTAACAGAGGCTTTGAGCAACTGGGCCGAGTTTTTTACTTAAGTTGCCTCTAATTCTGTTTATTCTCATAAAATGTATACCACAAACACATTCAAGTACTATATGAGCTGATCAGAAACTAGAGTGGTCAAAACATCAATTGGGCAAATGTTCACATTGTGCGTAGCATAATTATAATATATATAAAAATTTACTATAGTGCCGACCCTAAAATCAACGAAGAGCAGACCCCACATTCGATGTCAAGGCCAGACATGAGCACATAGACCCTCGGTTCTTTCCTCCCAGCACCTGGCTGGCTGTAATATGGATTGCTTGGCCTTTAAACCAATTCATGCACGACACCGATTCATAGTATTCGTATTCAACATTTCTTTATTTGTCATTGTAAATGAACACTGTTACCAATAATTTGAACAATTGCAATGAGACCATGATAAGCAATAAAAATAAAACAGATGAATCTTCAGTATGAAATGGGTTAAGAGCCTGCCAACATATTCAGTCATTTAGGTAATCCCATAGAGGCAGAAAGGATACGACTTCAGATGGATAGCCCACATGTGGCCAAACGCTTAGTGATATCAAGTAGCCCTCAATTCTCTTATGAACAGGACCACCAATTCTCCTATAAACAGGACCACTGCTTCAAGTCCAAAACAAGAAGTGGCATCTTTAAACAAAGCTAATCCCTTAGCTAGCAGCCTTGATAATTAACATTTTTGCTTTACAAACAAGGTGAACAAAAGTCCTCAGCGACCTTGACCTTGGGCGGTCAAACATAGGTCGTCGGTCAAACATGGGTCGTATGCAAAACAAAGCTCCAACCCAAGACACACATTGTGGCCAAATATTATCAAAATCTGTAAAGATATTCATTGAAAAATGAATTGTGTTATTGACGTATGTACATGAACGCACGTACTACATGAACTAACGCTATATCCCCGCTTGCCCATATGGGGATAATAAGAAGACCTGGGCCCGGTTGTTCAAAACACCAGTTAGCTTAACGGACTGTTAAATCCTTAACTGAATGGTTAAAATCTCTGTTTTAACAGAGATTTTATTTAACCATTCAGTTAAGGATTTAACAGTCCGTTAAGGATTTAACAGTCCGTTAAGCAAACTGGTGTTTTGAACAACTGGGCCCTGGGTGATAATATCTTATTAAGAGTACACAAGTTGATGAAGTGTATTGAAAATCAGATGATAAATGTTCTCCTTATCAGGGTGACAAGTTCAATCAAAGTGAAATAGAGGTTGTTATTTCACTGGGTATGTGCGTTTTCAGAACTTGACAGATATATTGTCAATATAAACAAGTTGATAATGTCCGTTGAAAATTCTACTTTATACAATTTCGAGCTATGGCAATGCCATTGTTTTGACAGGGGATGCCGGATGCTAGACAGATTAACGGTAATTATATGCTCTCATTAAAACTTATGCTAATCGTTACAAAACACTGATAAAGTTCACTTGGGCTGGTCTTACCTGGAATTTTGCAATCCTCAAATATCAGTTCCGATGTGCTGGACCCACGCATACCCAGCTTGTCTAAGGCTGGCCCTGCACTGAAACCCTCCATGTCCTACAAGCAACATGACAATGGAATGGAATGGTGCTTAACGGCCCACCAACACAAAAAAGTAGAGGCCAGGTAAGAGGACAAACTGATAGAAAATATCCAAAATTATCATGTTTCCAGGGCTCCAGATAAGGAATTAGTAATTGAGTATTGTCACTCCATCATTTCTGAAACAATTGGGTATTTCAAAATTTCAATTGGGTAAAATAAAATCACACTACTGTTTACACATCAACAGACAGCAATTATTGAACAGTTTGCTTCTAAATGAAAACATGTCTTGGTATTTCATTAGAATTGTCTCCTTGGCTCCTTGGAGACAATTCTGATGAAAAAAAACCAAGACGTGTTTTCATGAAAAATAAGAAAAATATGCTACCGTATATTTGTGGTCTGTTTATTATTTTCTGCAGCATGATAAATGTAATTGCTTTTTGATACTCGCTACTTCATATTTCAATTGGGGTTTTGGCAATTTTAATTGGGTATTTAAGCAAATACGCAACTTATCTGGAGCTCTGTGTTTCATAGAATTTCTAAAAATAGTCTGATGTATAATGATTATAAGAGCCACTGCAGAATTCTGCCCATAAACAGCAATAACATGGGTCAACTTCCAGTTTTTATTTAAATAATGTATTAATATGGAAATTTCTGGTGTTCCTAAACAAATAATGTACGACTTGCGATGCAACACACCCATGCAGCTGGATATGTATCTGATGTTTATTCTCAAATGTGACTGTGACTGAAGAAATGGGGCTTATGGGTTTTGTGACCACTGTAGATCCAGATCAGCATCTGCACTGATTGCCAGTCCATCAATGGAACACAAGCATGTTTCTAACAAACAATGATGGATTTACATTTATTGAGCATAGGCTGCATATGCAGCCTATGCTCAATAACTGTAAATCGATCATTGTCAGGCTACAGAAGTCTGCTATTTGATTTGAAGCTAAACTGGCCGCAAAACACATAAGCCCCCTTTCTCCAGTCACATCATAAATTAGATTGTATAGGATATAGGGTGCCCCTACACAGATCACACTGCCTACCCTGTAGTACCTTTTCTACAAGGAATGCTGTGATGCCATGTTGAGGTTTGTCCGTATCGAAGTCCGTCTTCGCGTACACCACCAGCACATCAGCGTCCGGGCCATTTGTGATCCAAAACTTGCTGCCGTTCAACACAAAATGGTCACCTACAAACACACAGACACAGAATGATGTATAAATTAACTTAGATGGATGGCAAGGCATATGGATGGCTAGCTACTGGCTCTCTAAGGCTGGGAGAATAGAAGAAAATTCATGTGAGCATTACGCAAAATAAAGAACTGGAGTTGTCAAGATAATGTGCTAAGCAAACAAAATTGCCTGGTGCCTGGAGTCTTTAAATGTTTTCTTGTGAACAATTATTGGATTTACATTTATTGAGCATAGGCTGCATTAGCTACAATAATTCACCTCCGATATGTTATCTACGGCTACAATTTGACCCATTCAAAAAATGTGAGCAACCAAAGTACATACCAAAACCTGTTGCATGTAGGTAAAAATTTAGTAAACTGTATATTTTATACATTATAAAACAAATAATCTTTGATGTAGAACTAGTAAATTGCCAAAAATAATAGAACGGGGAAATTGTTTTCCCATGGAAGCCATCTTTTCTCTTGTTGTTCAACATTCAACATAACGAAATGAAGCTTTCAAATTTACAAGATATACATGTAAATGTCAGATAAACACCTTGACACGGTAAAATAACCAATCTCTGCATGTGTATGTTCTTTATTAATAATTTATTAATACAGCTTTGACAGTTTTATATCGCTAACATATCAAACACACCGGATAACAGTTTCAAAAATCACTCTTCCATGTGTTACATTAAACAGATGGGGTTAATTTGCTACCGTCGCAAGATGTATGGAGCTGGGTAGCAATTTTGTTTCTAAGGCTGCATATGCAGCCTATGCTCAATAAATGTAAATCCATCAATTGAAATTTCCAGGCGATGCTACATTTGCACTTACGAACATTTTAGTTGTACGAAGTATAGTGAAACGGCCCCCTGATTTCAAGTACAAAGTTTAAGACTATACTCAAATGGTTGAAGCAAGTATAAGCATGGACCAAGTTCAGAATACATGAATAAAGTACATTATCACATGAAAACCTTGTTATGACGTGCTGTAACCTATTTCATAAATGTGATATGACACACATGTAACAACACCTGCAGCGAATTTGATTGGCTGGCCGCTTCACCCTAATTATGTATTCGTATTATGCGGCAACGTTATGCCAAACAACAAGATAAAGACGTTCCAAATGACGTCCCTAATGGCGCGACAAAGCAATGTTGTTTTGACGTTGACGTCATCATGTCTCAAATGTCATTAGAAGCGTCAGTGACTACATAAAATTACTGAAACTGTTAGAATGGGCTCCCGTATAGTAATATGAAGTGCTTACAAAGAGCGTGAACCTATAATAGCACTTATAACAGTTTTGATGCTGGTATTAAAACTATTTTTCATCGAGATGTAAAAATAGTCAATGGCGTCTTCTCACTGAAGCATATCGGACACCTCCAAGTTGTCTGATATTTGGAGTGTGAAGTCCATGTGATAAACAGAATCTTGTTTCCATTTCATATTAGATTTATGCCCAACTAGTTTCATAAATCTCCTATCAAATGGAAACTTGTTGGAGATCCTCTATTTATACATGTAAGAATACATTCTTAGATCTTAATATGTCTGTCAAAGATGATTTGTATTTGTTTGTTTAGACATGGCCGTGTCACCATACCTTTTTGAGTGGCCCGGAGTTTCATGGACACAACATCAGAGCCAGCATTGGCTTCACTCATTGCCAACGCCCCTATACTGTCTCCACTGATCAACTGAAAATACACACAGCCACGAATATATATGTGTATATATATGTGTGTATATATACATTGTATATGTAACAAGGAAAATGAAATGAATGGGGTTTAACGTCCCATAAACAGCTATGGTCATATATGGACGGGACCACAGTTTAAAGTCTCAACTGACAGACCACTGGGATGGAAATACTATGAAAGTATTGTTGATGCCCAAGGTGAGGTTTGAACCCACTACCTCCAGATTGAAAGTCAGGGGTTCTAACACCTAGGCCACAACCCATCTCTCAGTAGCAAGAGCATGCTAGCAGCGCAGAAGCTAGACTGGCCACAAATCAGACAATCCCATTACCGTACTTCACTAAGTTCAGTCATAATCAGGTAAAAATCTCACCTTTGGTAGGTATTTTTCTTTCTGATCCTCGGTGCCATTGCGGACTATCTGGTTGATACAGAGGTTAGAGTGTGCGCCATAGCTGAGGGCGATTCCACCGGCGGCCCGCGACAGTTCCTCCATTACCAGGCAATGCTCCAGGTACCCCAGCCCCAGTCCCCCATACTGGGCTACATATACAGACAATAGACAAGTTTAGGCCATGTAATACTTCACTTATTCAACATGTTAGTCAGTTAGATTAATAGACATTAGATTCAACATGTTAGATTAATTTTCTTATTTCTCACCAGAAGAATATATTGTTACCACTCAGTTGAACCGTCTCATCGAGATGGTTCAAATGATTGGTAACAATATATATTTTCACAACGGAGTCTGAGAGATAAAGAAAATACAAATAAAGAAAACACAAAAAATGGTGGTAAATTTTGATACCTGTCAATCTCTGTCAATATTTCGCATAAAATGGGTTACTCACTCATCACAAAGTAACTGTGGAAGACTATTAACAACTAGTTTAGAATAAGGAGCCTCATTAAATAAGAGCAGAGCCATAATGAATGATAAAAGTAGATAGAATTTCAATTCTAGATTGAATGAACTACATGCAGGATGACCATATCCCATCGTATTGTCCTCGCTATAAGTCAGTTATTCACGACATACCAGTACTTACTTGGCGCTGTAACACCATGTAGTCCAAGATCGCCACATTTTTTCCAAAATTGCTAAAATAAAGTAAAAATTACGGCTAAAATTTATCAGGTCTATGCATATCTCTTTTGAATGGTTTCAATTTCTTCCAGTACATGATATATGTACTTTAACATGTGGTAGTTTGGCCTGCATACAATCTGAATCATACATTTATACATTTGTATTGTATGAAGTTGGTATGTATCATACTTATGTACATGTAATAACAATTGTGGCGAGCATCTTAAAGGTACATGCCCACTCAGAAGGCACAAAATGTTCTTTAGAGGAATTAAATAAGTGTGTAATTGTGTCACTATTCCACCAGTTCTAAACATTACGAGTGGCCGCTATACAGATATAATCATTTAGTCATATTTATTTTACTGATAATGACGCGTGGTGGTATCAGGCTACTTTCATATGCAAATGAGGCATGATATTTTTTCAATTATTTATATTATTTAAATGCGTCATCTGAAAAAATAATATTTTCGACAGATATTAAAGTATGATCATTGCACATCAAAAAATAAATACAGATAATAAATTGCAATGCCCGTCAACATTTTAAGGAAACACGGCTATCGCCTCTGATATCGGTATGGAATTTTACGTCCGATATAAAATGTACAATAATGCCAATCTATACGTGGGGTAATGGTGAATGAATATTTATTTTGCCAGAAAATGTCTCAGATGATGTGTCTGATATAAAGAACATTTTGTGCCCACTGAGTGGGCATGTACCTTTAACCTTTAGAATGCTGGCAAGTAAAATTGTCATCTGCTGCTGTTTATGTTTTGCCTTCTTTCTCACTAAAACCATAGTTGGACAGCACTTTAGAATCATTTCCATTGGAAATGATTCTAAAGTGCTGTCAAAACATGTTTTTGACAAGAAAAATTGGGAATAAGAAATAAACAGCAGACGACAAAATTAAATTCAGCAGTGGAAGGGTTAAATACACACAAAAACAGATTGGCCTAGACATATGAAACTTTATTTAAAAAATCTATTTTTAGCCCCAATGTTAAATTCCCATAGGAAAATCTTTTTTTTTTGCAATAAAATCAATATTTGATTGAATTTTTGGGGAGACTTTTTTGTTATTAATGAAAAAGTACATACATTTTAAATATTTTTTAGATTTAATGTGTTTAATAGCCAAAAGTTTGTCGGCAGAAAAACGTGGAACAGACAGTAGTTCATTTTGACACACAATATTCCATTTGATCCCGTCAACACAGTACGTATGTGCCGTGAAACACGGTGCCGTGAAAGATTTTTGATATCCAGTCAATAATATTTTTGCATTTTACAGCCATTTGTAGGTGTTGACGGGATAAATAGAATAGTAGGTTAGTGCCGTGAATGGGAAAAAATATCTGGCGCGGCACGGAAACGGGATGTGCTCGGCATAGCCTCGCCCATCCCGTTTCCTGAGCCTTGCCATATATTTTTTCCCATTCACGGCACTAACCTACTATTCTCTATCTATTTTCCTTATTTCTGAACCAAAGTATATGTTGTGACCACTCATTTGAACCGTCTCGGCGAGACGGTTCAAATGAGTGGTCACAACGTATACTTCTGATGAGAAATAAAGAAATTCTTGAGCCTTGCCGGATATTTTTTCCCATTCACGGCACTAATCTACTATTCTCTATCTCCTGGCCTTCAATTCAATTTACTGTTGCTTTTATATTGTATGCACATTTGTTCACAATCGCGTATTACATACATATAGTCATTGGAAAGTACACCATAGTGGAAAGTATTGACAGTATGCTGTAACAATGCTTTCAAATGGTGATTTACAAGTCTGAGCAGTATGATCAGGGTCAATAGTGTTTGCCAGTCATTCAGTAAGATTCTCAAATAAATGAGATGCAGGTCACACCATGGCAAATAAAGCTTATTGCATATATGCAGTCTGTTCCTACACTATTCGCAGTTGAATCAATTTGTTTGTTTGTTTTTGTTTATTGGTGTTTAACAGCCTATCAACAGCAACGGTCATGTAAGGCCAGACCAACGGGTTCAATCCCATTTTAACTTGCCTCAGTGGGGGGAAAATCCCAAAATCAGTACGGAATATTTACATCGAGAAAAAATATATTCAGCCCTGAAATTAAAATAACCCGACCTGGTGTGTTCGTAAGTTCAAATTTAATTGATGGATATACATTTATTGAGCATAGGCTGCACAGCCTATGCTCAATAAATGTAAATCCAATAATTGTTTACAAGAAAACATTGTTCATGTGAAATTTACAGACTATCATAATTTTGCATGTACGAACATTTTAGTCATACAAAGTTTAGTGAAACGGGCCCCAGGTCTCCCTTCGGAATTCCGGTAAGGATGAACCCCGATCGTTAAATCACATTCTCCCACCTGCCACCCACTAAGTAATGTCTAATGTATGTAACAAAATATTCAGACCTGGTTGCAATGAGGAATCAAAGTCAGTTATTTCCCTTTGCAAATCTATTTATAGAGATCCGGTCCTATGTACAACTGTTGTAGTATTTCAGCATTTATTTCTTACTGAATAGCACAACAATTGAGTTTTGCGAACAGTGTAGACCCATATCAGAAATCTGTGCAGTCTGATCTGGGTTTGCACTGAATGCAATAACATTCATAAGTGTGAAAATATGAATCTCATTATCTGGCAATTAATGTACTCTCGATCAGATGTAGGACGATCTGGATCAACACTAGTCAAAATCACTATAATTGCTCCTTTTCATAACAAATCATGATACATTCGCCTTTTTAATAGGCAATAAGGCCCTAAACTACATAATTTGGACCGTATTTCTATAAAGAAATTCAACGGAAGATAACTATAGCTACGATCCTTCATTATATACTAACCAGAGATGTTATACAGGTCAATAAACTGAATAAGGTCCATTTTTCCATGGCACGTCACATAATTATGGTCCTTGTCTAGCATGGCCCATATACACATCAGAACAAAGATTCTGAGTCATAGTTGTGTGCTATGCGATCACGAACAGACATTATTCACCCGAGATAAATGACCAAGAAACTCATCAAAATTAAGATCACATGTGTTTTTTCTTTGTGTCGGTCTACTGAGGTTCCACTGTACCCTTATATCTGGGAAGTTGTTGTTCTTGTCAATTTCACCTGCCATGGGTGCCAGTTCCTTCTGGGCAAACTGGAACACCGTCTCTCGGAGCTGAAACACCAACACAGTTGTGGCAAAATATTGTTGCACAACCTCCAGACAGGCATCTGGGGGCAGAAATTCTGATCCACAAACATTACACATGTACGGTATTTGAAGTAGCCATGTGATTTAGTACCTAAGACGAAGTGCAATTACAGGTACTCATGGAAAATATTTACAACAAGAAATGTGTCTTGTCGAACGCGGATGCCACCTGCAGCATATTTGTGAAACTGTGACAAAGTGGTTAACCGAAAAGTGTGACGGACGGACAGACGGACGTTCCAACATTTTGGGTTTATGGGGTATTTCCATTGTTTGAAGAACAATGAAAAAGCCCCTAAACAACAATAGAGTTTATGAGCTTACGGAATATTACAAAGGAATCTTTTGTTCCTAACCCCGCCCCTAAGCTCTCAAACCCCCGGACGTTGGCCCGGACAGACAGACGGATAGACGGACGGACGGTCCAAACACTATATGCCACCCGTTTCTTCGAAACCCGGTGGCATAAAAATTACGATATTTCCGTAAATGAAATTGAAAGGTTCAGAGAATTTTTAAATGGTCTATGCATGTGTGAAGTTTCATGAAAATATTCCAAAGGGTGTTCGAATTATGCTCCGGACAAGGAGTGTCTGCGGCGGACGCGGATGCGTACGCGGCCCGCTGTCAAATCCATAGTATCCCCCGACGGAGTCTGGGGGATACAATTATAACATGCTAAACATGTATGGCAACTTTTGAGTTTGGATCTTGAAATTGAAATTCAAGATGGCCACCATTCACAATGTATAGCTGTGACTGGAGATATGGGGCTGACGGCATCTGCGATCAGTGTAGACCCAGATCAGCCTGTGCATCCCAGCAGTCTGCTGATCAGGGTCGGCATTGTTCATATTTGATATATGGCTTCCTTATGGTGTGTAGATGTGAAGTGAATTTCAAATTTTGATTTAACAATAGGTCATGGATTATCTCCCCCGTTTAGACTTAAAATTTTGCAAGTTTCCTTAAAACTGTTTACTGCAATAGCTGCAGATTGTTAAATTCTGTAATTTTTGCGTATCATGCACACATATCGTGTGTTAAAGTATTACAAGCTCTTGAAGAGTTTCAAGCGGATTTGTCTTTGTGTCGAATCTGCAGCAAAGCGGTATAAATCACTGAAAGGAATTACATGACTATGCAGGTTTTCCAGGAAATGACGAAATACGTTAAAGTTAAATTTAGCATGGAATTTCCTTGACTTGCTGTTTATGCAAATGCAATAATTAGCCGACAAACGCATGTTTATGACCAAGGACAAGTTGTGATTGTATTCATACAATATTCATTGAGAAATGCTTCTTCTGAGGTACCATCTGAGACACAGCAAGTTTAAAAATTTGGAAAACATGGGAATACTGCTACAACGTGCCATCGACTTCCCTCTAGTTCTTCTGAAATATTATTATCGGACCGAATAAAAATATGTCCCCCTGCAGGTTTTTTCTATATTTTAGTGAGCGAAGTGTAAATGCTATTACGTACATTTTTAAAGTGTAGCGTGGTCGTAGTGCATCTAGTGCAACTCATTGCCTATAAAGCGGAAAACGTGATTTGTATTACTTTTATAATACTATTTTTTTCCAGATGGAAAATATGTCATAATTAACTGCTTAAGTGCGAATCAGATCTGATTCGATATACTGCAAGGAAGGCCCATCAGGGGCGGATCTGGCCGGAGGGTAGGGTTTATGCCAATCCTCCCCCCCCCCCCCCCCCCCCCCCCCCCCCCCCCCCCCCCCCCCCACCGTTCAACCACGGAGTTTACATAGATCACAATTTACCACTAGTTGGTGTCTGAATTTTAATACAGGAAAGTGGATTTTTTTCTTGGGGGGGGGGGGGGGGGGGGGTTGGGTGGGGGTGGGGGTCATTCTCTGGACCATATCATAGCATACTCGCTGTCAATTTACGCAATTACACCTTTATGATGTGCCTAAAACAAACATATCACCACATCACTGAATTTGGGGTCATAACAAATTATCGGACCGAATGAAAATATGTCCGAAATTACAACAACAAATTGGCCAATATAAATAGTCAAATAAATATTTAATCGACAGATCGAGCATATGCACTTTATGGGATGAACGAAACCGATGTGTTAATGACTCCTATCGCAGGATGTATATAGTATACGAGATTCATACTAATTCTCAGTGTAACTGGATTATACTATTCGTAGCTCAAAGATATCGTACGAGAGAAAAGTGGCATTGGAATCAAAAACTAACAGTAAATCCTTCTGGAAATATGTGAACTCTAAACTTAAGACTAGAAGTGGAATAGGTAACCTGAAAAAGGCAGATTCTACTATTACCAATAATGATCAGAAGAAGGTGGACGTTCTAAATGACTTTTTTAGCAGCGTTTTTACTCGTACTGACGATCTGAATGAACCATATAATGTCCAGGAAATGGATAGTAAAAAACTTAAGGCGCTAAAAACCGATAAATCACCGGGTTATGACGGTTTACACCCCAAGGTCCTACATGAAATTAGTGAAGCCATATGTCAACCTTTATGTGATATTTTCAACGAGACTATATTAGATGGTGAAGTACCTTTTGACTGGAAAAAAGCAGTAGTTACACCAATATTCAAGAAAGGTGATAGACAGTTACCAGGGAATGATAGACCAGTGAGCCTGACTTCTATCCTCTGCAAAGTATGTGAAGCACTGATTAGAGATAAAATAATGTCCCACCTGAACGTAAACAACCTTCTTTCAGATGATCAGTACGGTTTTAGACCCGGCAGGTCGTGCACAACCCAGTTACTTGAGGTTCTTGAACAGTGGTCAGCTCTCATGGACAGTTCTCTCCCAGTAGACGTAATATAGGACTTTAGTAAGGCCTTTGATTCAGTACCGCACGAAAGACTACTATATAAGCTACATGACCTCGGCATTCAAGGCAAAGTGCTAGATTGGATTCATAGTTTTCTATCTGGAAGAACCCAATGTGTGAGACACAGAAACTCTTACTCTTCATGGTCAAATGTGGACAGCGGTGTCCCCCAGGGAAGTGTCCTGGGCCCGGTCTTATTTCTATGTTTTATAAATGACCTACCTGAAACAGTGTCTGGACTTATCAAAATTTTTGCAGACGACAGCAAAATATTTTCTAATGTACTGGATGAAGAACTATGTAACAAATTACAAGAGGGATCTTTAGTGATGTGACTAGTCCAACAAATGGAAACTGCGGTTCAACGCGACAAAAGTGTAAAGTTCTACACATGGGTATAACAATGAAAACCACCGTTACATTATGCTGGATAAGGATAATAATTATGTTGCACTAACTTCAGTAAAGAAGAAAAGAAAAGGACCTCGGTGTCACATTTGAATGCAATCTCAAATTTGAAAGACATATCACAAACTGTGTGAACAGGCGCAGAGAAAAGTAGGCTTAATTCGAAGATCCTTTGATTACATGGATAGCGACATGTTTCTTGTACTTTATAAGTCATTGGTACTCCCATTTCTGAATACTCGACTTGTGTTTGGTCACCAAATATACCTAATGAAAGATATCCGTAGACTCTAAAGTATTCAACGGAGAGTCACGAAACTTGTCCACAACATCAGTCATCTTGAATACACCGACAGATTGAAAAAGCTTGGCATACCTACACTAGAATATAGCAGAAAACGTAGCGATCTAATCCAAGTCTTCAAAGCGATACACGGTTTGGATGATATGAAATGGCAGGATATGTTTGCGTTATCAACAAACAAGACAAGAGGACACTCCTTGAAAAGATATAAAAAGCAATGTCGCACAACCCAGAGATTAAATACATTCACCATAAGAGTAGTGGACTCCTGGAACAGCCTATCTGAAGGAACAGTAGTAGTAAGGGAGTCAAAATGATACCACCTACCGTGATATCATTTATAACCCTCTATAATACCCCCACCACCCCCGAAAATCAAAAAATTGGTTAACGAGGAAAATTGGGTCTCCCGACAGCAAATTTATGAATTTTTGGAGAAAATAATTTTGAAAAGAGGGAGTCCCAATTATATTGGTAATTGACTTTTGAAAAAAGTCGAAATCATTCATGTAAGTACAATAGTTTATATTCCTCATTTTTATTCTCCGATAGGCCAGTTTTTTTTTATTAGTTGGTTTACAGATCCGCCGACCCGATTTTTTGACAATGTGGAAAAAAATAAAAATTTTAATTTCCGATTTTTTTTTAGATTTTTTTACCTCCAAAAAAAAAAAAAAAAAAAAAAAAAAAAAAAAAATAAAAAAAAAAAAAAAAAAAAAAAAAAAAAAAAAAAAAAAATGTTTGCTGTGTGCGAGAAAAGTAAGTGAACCCATTCACAGTGATCAACATTCAATAGTATGTGAATATGAAACTGAGTTGCTATGTAGAATATAAAGAAACTTGCTGAACCGACTCCCTACATTAACCGACAAACTCTTGGTCCGAGACGATGCCGGTTAACACAAGTTTCACTCTATCACAATCACTGGCCTTTTTGTTTTTTACCGACCACAAACCGACCCAACCATGAGCCTTAAAAAGGTGAACCGACCCAACCAATGTGCCTTAAAAAGGTGATTTTTATGGTGTTCGGAACCGTCCCGTCTGTCCGTCACACGTTCGGTTAACCACTTCGTAACAGTTTCTCAAACCGCCATATCTTCTACATAAGTTGCTCAAGTTCTTCAATATTTCAACA